>BNCR01000016.1:2982547-3420500 GCA_014656515.1 Oryzias celebensis
ACCGGAAGACGTCCCTGACCTTAAGAGGAGTGGACCCGGAGACGTGCATGATTGTGTTCAAGAACCACTGGGCCCAGGTAGCAGTTCACCTTAGTGTGCATGTGTGTGTGTTTATGTGTGCATGTGCATGCATGTTTGTGTGTGAGCAAACTAAATGTTTTTTTTCTTTCTTCTTCCTCCTTTTCCTCCTCCTCTTCTCACCAGGTTGCCAGGATTCTGGAGAAGCACGAGCCGAGCCGCTGCAGCTCCGGCGCCTTCAGCTTCCTCTCCGGTCACCACGGCGGCGGCTCGGCGGCTCTACGTCTCGGTCCCATCCCGGCTGACGAGGCGAGCGCCGTGCAGAACTATGTGGAACACATGCTGTTCCTGCTCATGGAGGAGGAGGCGGGCAAAGGTGGGAGCAGGTAAAGCTGGCTTCACCGCCGCGTGAGCGGTTCCTGACTGTGGTTTTGTGGACACCAGGAGGAGCGATGGGTCCCATCCTGGAGTTTGTGGTTCTGGAGGGCGTGATGGAGAGGCTGTTCCTGTGGAGCCTGAGGAGGCAGTTCACCGAGGACATGAAGCTGGAGCAGCTGAGGATGTACCAGATGCTGCTGTCGCAGGCCAAGCAGCCGCTGCTGCACCATAAACCGGTGCTGCGGCCGCTCATGATGCTGCTCGCCTCCTGCGCCGGAGCCGCCAGCGGTGAGGCGCCGTCCTCCTCCGACACGGATTCAGACGCTTCTCACGCTTGATGTGAAAAGACAGACGATGAAAAATTGAATTTTCTGAATGTTTGGAAGAAAATGAATCAAATGATTTAAACTACATAAGTCAGTTACAACTTCATGTTTTTCAAAATAATTTGTGCAAAACTTTAACCTTATTTGTGTAAACATGTACATGTTAATGGAGTTAAAAGCTGTTTTTATTTCTTTATTTTTATTGTTTTCTTTAAACAAAAGGATCAATAATTAGACTTTGATGAAAGTGAGATTTTTATCCAAAAACCTTCACTGTTTGTTTGACGGTGACGTGAGGGAACCTCACTGGCTCGTCTCTGCAGACAGCGGCGGCGTGGTGGAGGCGGAGCTTGTTCTACTGCTGAACCAGCTGTGCGCGGCGCTGGTCAAAGACCCGTCGGTGCTGGAGCTGTTCTTCCACAGCAGTGAGGACCAGGGAGCCGCCAACTTCCTGCTCTTCTCTCTGCTGATACCCTACGTACACCGGTACGAAAACACACAGAGAGGACATTTCACCTTGAAAGGCAAATCATAAAATCACAAAAACAGACTATATGTATCAGGTCAGAGAGAAAGTTCACCTCTGACCTCTTGTTTCTGTCCACGTCATGAAGAAAAAGTTTGTTTTGAAAAAATCCGCGCATAAAGAACATTGTGATCAGAACTTCTTCAGGAACACCCAGCAGCCAATCAGATTAGAGTATTCAGCGCAGAAACACAATGTTAGTTCCTTATGGCTGCATATCAGCATCTTTGTTTTCCTGAAGTAAAACTGCAGACATTTAAGTCTTTACAGTGTAAACATTTCAGACCCTAAAAACGAAGGAAACTTTTTCTCTCCAGCCTGTTTTTGTTCAAATGTAACTCGTAAAACATTGTGATTAATCACAACCTAAAAGTGTCATTAATCTGATTATTTTAATTTAATTGATTGACAGCACTAAAATGAATATATGAATACATGCACTTACTGTAACACATTGATGCTTTTTTAGCTTCACGAAACATTAATTAACGCAGCATTTGAACAATGATCACAGTAACCACAGCACAAAGACCGCGCTAACAAGTCATCTAAACACTTTATATCCCTTTGAATCTGTAGAGTTCTTCATCCTGTGTCGCTTTGGAACATGTGACTACATGCACGCAGCTGTTTAAAATACAAAAATAAATATTTCCGGTTGTGGCTAACAGTATACATCGAATTAGCAAATATCTGTGTACTATTCCTAGTATTGTCTAAGTTTTGTACTTTCTTACTTTGTATGCTAGTTTCCTATTGTCAACCCTCTTTGGAAAAGCGCTAGTAAACAGTAGCGCATGTCCAAGTGTGAACAGCATATGTGAAATGTGCGTTCAAGAACGTACGTCAGATGTGAGCAGAGCTTAAGCTGGAACCAGGTCACTCTTTTCACTACTACTCCAGAAGTACAACATGAGACATGAAGTGACAACTGTTCCTCATTTTATAAGAGGAAGAATTTGGGTCAAATTTGCAGAGAGGTTGATCAAAATCCCAAATCAGCACAAACATTCCGAGTTTGGATGGACTGTGGTGATGTCTGGACCCTCAGCGTGGTCACAGGTCTGCTCTCTGCTTCAGGCAGGGTCTGGTGGGTCATCAGGCCAGAGAGGCTCTGCTGCTCATCATGTCTCTGTCGTCATCGGAGCTACGAGTCGCTCAGCACATCGCGGACAACACGTACTTCTGCCCGGTGAGTGAACAGACTCTTTATCAGCTTAAAGTGTCAGGAGTTCATGGGAACACGCTTAATTGCTCTTATTCCACAGCTTTTACTATGTTAAATGAACACAAATGAATCTTATAAACACAGTTAGCTCATTTTTACTCAATATTGTGGAATAATCCACTATAAGCAGATATAAGGAAGTATCTATTTCGGATGGTTTTAAAGGGTTCCTGAAAGAAAACAGAACAAGCTTGTTCTCTGAAGTAAATCAAAAGTCTTTTTAGATCAGAGGTCTGCAACCTTCAACACTTCAAGAGCCATTCGGGTCGATTTCTCACTGACATGTAGGAACCAAAAAGTCTCACTTCTGCGTTTAGAACAGGATGAAACAGCTTCACAGTTATGTCAGTGTTACTATTATGTGTTTTAGCATAATAAAACCAAAATAGAAAATAGCTTTTTTAAACATATGACATATTTGATCAAAGTCACACTGCTTGATGGATTGCTTGGGGCATTATGGGTAGTGTAGTCGGGAGCCTGGCACAAAGATACGTTCAGTTCTTCAATTGTTTGTAAAAGAGATGAATAAAGTTGGGTTCATCTGACTGTGAAAATCTAGTTTTCAGAAAGAAAAACTGATACTATTTCAAATTAAAAGCATTTTTTTTCTTTCACCATAGACCCACAATGGAGGGATGAAAGGGCCACATGCCTGCAGGCCCCTGTTTTAGATGAATGAGGCTCCTCCTCTCCTCCCCCATTCATCTCTTCTCTCTGCTTTAATCTCATTATGGGAGGTTATGTAATAAAGTTATGAGCTTATGAGAGGGTGTCGGCACAACCTGAACGAAACAGAAGAAACTACGAAGATCACACATTTCCTAAAGGCAGGATTAAATAACTGGAAGCAGAAGACGAAGCCTTGTTGTAGTCTAAGCCCCGCCCCCTGCATTTAGTTAACATTTTGAAAAGACACATGTGGGGGAGATGAAAGAGCGTTCGGCACGCGCCACCTGTGTGTGTGTCGGCTCTAAACCCATGAACACAGCCTGACCTCAATCTTTCAGAGGAGAGCAGATTAGTAAACCAGCATGAGACTGGCCCGTCCTCACACAGGGATTAACAAACCTGCTTCTGATTGGACGTCCGTGATGAGAGTCCAGACTGCAGCTGTTGACCGCCAGGTCAGCGCCGGCTGCTGTTCAGACCCGAGAGGATACCCAGTGTGACGAGGAAACGTCCTCTCTTTTTGTTTAATCTAGACAGACCAGAACCAGATCAGAACCAACTGGACTGCAACGTAAAGTTTGAAGTCTTTGATTTTGTTTGTGGTTTGGTTTCAACAGAACCCCTCACTTTCCACTTCTTGATCAAAGTTTGAACACTGCTAACAAGCACTCTCAGTTCATTGGATGTCTTCTTTCCTGTTTTGTACAGTTCAGTTACCTTTTCCCATAGATTTTTTGTTAGCTTTTTAACATTCCGCACGACTCAGGATCCAGAAATGTCAGTGCAGCACTGGATGAAGGGTGCAAGGGTCTGTTGGGAGTCCAGAAACTTCAGGACCATTTGTGCACACACATTGATTACAAAAAAACAAGTCAAACGGTTACTTTTAGCCGTCATTCAAACCCTTTTACATCAACTTAAGTGCATGTTTTCAGAACAGAGTCATTGGGGTATGCCAGCTTTCTGTTATCATTGTGATTTAAAAGGGTTTTCTTTTTTTTGTTAGCACATGACTTCATCCAATCACTGACTATGAGTGGAAAGAAAGGTTTGATGTCACCATTCATATTCTGTGAAAAAGAAGAATTCATACTTTCTTCCATGCAAACGGATGAGCACAACTGTATCTTATCTCAACTTACAAGTCCAAGTCTTTCTAGTCACAAAACCAGCTCAAGTCATGAGTTTATAAGGAACAAGTCCACGTTGAGTTTTAATTAGAAGTCAAAACTTTATCTTCATCCTTCAGTTAGCAAATAAAAATGATATAAACATGCTGGTCACTAACTTAACTCGTGTTTCAAGTTCCTAAGAAGAAAAACGGTTATGCTACATTTACATTGAAGGCGAGTCACTTGGCAAACGTGTGTCCTTCTGTTTTGATGTGTGTCAAATTCACTCACAGGACGAAAGCGTATTTATGAACCGTGTGGGAGGAGCTACCATTTAAAGATTTTAGCCTTATTGCAACATCATGGAAGAAACGGATGGTGAGGTTTAGTTATTTATTTTGAAGAGCTCTACAAACCCATCGGTAATCACGTCTCCGTGTCTGGGTTCACGAGATCATTCAGAGACTCTTCCAGTACAGTGAGGTTAATCGTTCACTGCCGGAGCAGTGTCTGAATGATGGACGCTTTCAGCGCTACTTCTGTCTGTCTGTTACCCGTTTGAACGACTTGCCGTCCAGTAATTAGTCTGAGGAGGCTTTTATTTGTCCCTTTTTATTATTGTCTCTATTCGAATAAGAAAAATATGGTCTCGCTCCAGGGCCTCTGATTGCTTCTATACGTTAACGTAACATTGAAACTGGATGCCTCTCACGCGCGCATCACGTTCGGTGTGAACGCAGCTTTAAAACTGGTTATTATTGTTCCTGCCACGCCTACAGAGGAGCAGCTGTTGGAACCTGAAGGGAGTTCTGCAAGAGTTCAGTGTGAAACCGAAACAGATGGAGGAACTTTGGATCCTGACAGATGTTGATGACGTTTATCGGAAATTAGGCTGAAAATCCCCAAAATATTTTGTCACTTTAAACAAAAATATGAACAAAATGTGTGTTTGTGTGTGAACAGGTGCTGGCCACAGGTCTGTCCGGTCTGTACTCGTCTCTCCCAACCAGGCTGCAGGTCTACAGTGAAGACTGGCACTGCTTGGACTCTGCTGACTGGCAGCAGGTAACCATGGTGACGCTGATGCTTGCATTCTAGTGGACCAGCAATTATTTATGTGTCGGGGATAAAAGGCTGCTAAAGCTGTTATTTTTGCTCTTTTTTTAAAAAAAAAGAACAAACACAGCAGTAAAAGTTTGAAAAATATTTTTAAAATTCCAGCTTTGCTCCAAATAAGGACATTTTAAAGAAAGGAGTGTTGGATTTAGGCTGTGACTCATGGAGGTTAACAGAACTTTGCGTCAGCAGGTTCCAGCTCTGGTCCACTTCCTGCACTCACTGGACTTCTGCAGCGCTGTTACCAAGGTAACGTGCAGCGCACCAACCCGCCCTTTCAGTGTAAAGCTTCCTGTTTGAGTCCATCTCTGTTGGGAATCTGAACCAGGTGGCTCATCCCTCCATCCGGTCCCAGCTGCTGGGTTACATCTACAACGGGTTCCTGGTTCCGGTGCTGGCTCCTGCTCTGCATAAGGTACCACACCTCCTCTGAAAGCTATCTTCACCTGCGTTCTGCTCCGTATGATAAACACGCAGTAAAAATGAAAACGTTTGGAACATTTTGTTCAGCCTTTGCTCAGCCTGACCCTCGTAGTTACGGCTGTGGGTCTCACTTGGTACCAGCTGTTCTCAGAATTTGCCTGTAAGGAATTCTGGGATGCAGTTATCTTCTCTTTCTTTAGTTCCTGAATACAACAATAAGAAAAAGGCTGCAGCACATTGTATTTGGAAGGTTTGGGGGCTTAGGGATGCCAAACCTTCAAAATAAAATTAGTCAGTAAATTATTGACTTAAAAGAAATATCCTTAAGGAAACATTTTGTTTTATTTGAAGTCTTGTTTTGAATTTTATTTTTTTTTAGGGGTTTTGTTTTTTCTCAGGAACATTTAAATAAAACGCCTCACATTTTTTTTAAAAATATATATTTTTCAACTTTCTATGAAGAGTTTCTGATTTTTGACTCCTGTATCACAGAGGAACACAAAAAGCGTTTTCTTTTGGTGTTTAGGCCAAAATTGCAAAAATAGTTTTGAAGTTGAAGTTTTTGCTGTTTTCCGGTGTCCAACATCTCCATTTTGGATTAAAAACAAAGAAATGTTTCAAACTTAGATTCATTGTAATAGTGTTTCTGTATAAAGTTCAGGTGTAAAAGGTGGATGCTGGGAAGCGGATGTTGGAGTGCTTAGTGGTCTCCAGCACCACCCAGAGGTCAAAAACTGTCACTGCAGGACTTTGGCTGAATAAATCAGTCCAAAATGTTGTTTACAAACATAAACATAGATTATTGTTTATTAGACAATAGAAATGAATTCATTTCATGTATTCTATGCATGTTTAAAGCATTTCTATTCTATCTGGGTCGTTTTCAGGTCTCTGCACCATTGCTGAGGGTTTTCTGTCTTACATTAGGTCATAAATTCACTTCAGCATGAGTTAACGCCATGTGTTTGTGTGCTCAGTTGACGGTAGAGGAGGTGATGACCACCACGGCGTACCTGGATCTGTTCCTGCGCTCCATCTCTGAGCCCGCCCTCCTGCAGACCTTCCTGTCCTTCATTCTGCTGCACACGCACGACAACGTTTACATCCTGGACACGCTGGTCAGCAGGGTCAACACTCCTTTCCAGGTAGGTCCAGCACATTTTGGCGTGAACCCGCCCCTCCGTTTCCCGGACTCTGACTCGTGTGTGGCGCTTGCAGTTGGGTACGGTGTCGCTGGCTCTGTTCAGGACTCTGATCGGCCTCTACTGTGAAGACGTGATGCTGCAGCTGGTGTTCAGGTCAGCCTGGCAGGTTTTGAAATGTTTCTCCAGTAGGGGGCAGCACTGAGCTCCATGTTTCTGTCCCTGCAGATATCTGATCCCCTGCAGCCACCTGAGCAGGAGGCAGCGCCGCTCTTTGAAGCAGAGGGACTGCTGCTCCTCCAGCGCCGCCTCCTTCCTGCTCCTCATGCCCTCCTGGTGCCCGGTTTACCTCCACAGCACCAACGCTCAGTCAGAGCACATCCACTGGCCCAAAGGAACAGGTCGGTACCAACGGAACACACCTGAAAAACCTGGGAAACGCTCATTTGAACTCTCACCCTCAGATCTGTCGGTGTCCGACAGCGTGGGTTACTGCCGCGCCTCCGACTTCCTGATGGATGTCAACTACCTCCATTATCTGTGGGACGCTCGCCACACCGTCTCCAATGCTCAGAGGTGAGCCGATCCGCAAATACCTCACCTTTCCTGATTGGTTCTGGTTTTGGTCAAACTGAGGAAAACGTTTGCTTATGAGACTTCAGAAAGCAGGAGAGCGCTTTCCCTCTGATTTCCTGAATATCACATCTATATCTTCTGCATCGTCCTGATTTAAGCATCTGTTCAATTCTGTAACAAGAAAAGCAAATTTTTTAGCAAATGTTTTCCTTGGTCCTTATTGGAAAAATCTTAAAAATCGATGTGATGAATCTAAAGATTCATGAAATAAAGTTATTTTTGTGTCTGCAGGAACTTCTGAGCTCTGGTGTCACAATGTGCAACCAGTTGAACTTTTTCACACTTAATCACGGCACAAACCAGGGACTGGTATTTGTTAGTGACGTGAGGCTACCGTCCGCTTCAAAACACGGAAGTACCAACCGTTGTAAACACGATCACAAATAACAGCGGTTTGTGCTCAGCCGGGTCAATCTGAAATCCAAGACGGACATTCATAGGAACAGGGCTGTGAAAACAAAGCCTGGAGCAAGATTTGCTCCGCTGTGGCTTTGACCGGTTTAGGGCGTACCCCACCTTACCCAGCAGAGCGGGGATAGGCTTCAGCAACCCTGTGATCCCAAAAGAGATAAAACGGTTCTGGAGATGGATGAATGCACGAATGGATAGATAAACATCCTCAAAGCCTAATTTTCTATGTAAATAAATAAAGAAATAAGTTGTACAGATAAACTAGGCTGTCATTTAAATTTGGCCTCTTACACTTGAGTGACTGGTGATTGACTTGACTGTGTTACAGGTGGTTAACCCGGTAGACCTTGCTTTAACTACTTACGTTTTCAAACTAGCCTTAGAAAGGAAGTGAAGGTTTGGCCCTTTGGTTGAAACTGTTTTCAATGTCTGTCTTTCCTGTTTTTGTCTCCAGAGCTTGTCGGTTCTGGTCAGCTCCATATGACGGCAACGACCCGCTGCCTCAAGAGTACCGATCTGACACACCGGGAGACGACATAGAGGATGAGGAGGAGCTCATCCACCGAATCAAGAGCAACTCCATCTGCTCTTTGGTGATCACTTCTCCACCATCAGCTCCTTCCCCGACTCCATCCTCTTTGGAAACCGCCTCCAACCGGGCAGGACGAGCCAGCTCTGCCTTGGAGCTGGAGTGGGACGACATATTTGCAGGTGAAGATCTGCGTTTGTCGCCATCCCTGAGCGTGCCCAACGGAAGTGAAGCCGTGGAGTCCGGTGGGAGCAGGCTTTCCCCTGCGCCTCCACAGGTGCTGCCACTGCACATCCAGGAGATGCAACGCACAGCGACCAAGTTGGTGCACGGCTCGTATGTGGAGGAGTCGGAGTTTCAGGATGACGTTCAGGTTTACGACCTCGTTGCCAAGAAGGACGCAAAGTCAGCCATTTTGGAGCGAATGAAGGCAGCCAATCAGAAACCCTCTGGAAGCGGTTCTAAAGGACTGCATGTTGGGTCGACGATATCAACAGTGTTAGCGACAACAGGTAGAACTGTGATGGAGACGGTCAACAGCATTATGTCGGCACGAAGAAGGAGCGAGGATGAAGGGAGAGATGAGAGGAGGAAGAGTGAAGATTATGAGATAACAACGAGGAGCGAGGGTGACGGGAACGAGGAAGCAAATGAAGAACTGGAGACAATACTTGAGCAAGTGGAGCCCCCTCCCTTTACAAACAGCTTTAATGTAAAGAATCACATCATCGGCAAAAGCGGTGATCCTGACAAAGAAAGACATCATCTAAAGCAGAACAGTGAAAACTCAACCCAGCAGCTGGGCCTAAACCACAACATGCAGTCCGATCTCTGCTTGGACACCAACTCTTTGCCAAACGGACACCATGAGCCACTAACCCCACACATTTTTCCAAATCTGCCCGGCAACAAAGCCACCAAAAACAACAGCTTCCTGTCCGAATACTGTGAGCTCATGCACTCTTTGGGGTGGAGCCAGACTGTGATGACATGACTGACCATAACGAGACATTCCAAAGGCGTGTCCAAGTGCTGAGGCAAAAACTTCAAGAGGAGGAAGAGGTCAGCACCGATGTCCTGTGGGAAGAAGCGCAAGAGGAAGGAGAAACCATGGAGGAGGAAGAGGAGACGGAAGAGGAGAGGAGCAGCTCTGCCAATGATAGCAGGAGACACGGAGTTCCATGTACAGGTCTGTTTTCAGGAATAAACAGTAGTAAAAGTACATTCACTAAGTTAAAGCAACTTTTGTGAGTTATTTGAGTAAAGGTGGGAGAGGTCTGGTTATGGTAAAAACAAACCTCATTGACCAAAATGTTCATTTTAGTCTGGTTGATCCTTTTATTCCTGTCCTGTAGATCTCTGCTGATTTACTTTTGACCATTTTTATTGTTCTAATATCACAAAAATGTTTGAAAAAATAAAATCTTTGTGGCGGGGGATGCAAATACTTTTTTCCACAGCCATCCATGTAGAAAATCAACATAGAAAATCATCTGAAGGCAAATCTTTCTTTCGCGGTGCTTCAGGTCCTTTTATCAGCGTCCTCTTGTCGCGGTTGGAGAACCTTCTAGAAAACTCTATTGCGGTCAACCTGCTGCTGACTGGCATCTTGACCCAGCTGGTGTCGTACCCGCAGCCTCTTCTGAGGTCCTTCCTGCTCAGCTCGGAGCCACACAGTCAGCCCAGCGTGCGCACGCTTTACCAGGTAACCTGCAGTACCTGCTGCCGCCGGTAAGCGATCTATACCTGTGCGATAACACGTGTGTTTATGGTAGGTGCTGGTGTCAGTTCATACTCAGATCGAGCGCTATGTGGAGGACAGACCGGACTACCCCGCCCTGGTCACTCAGGCCTGGAGGTTCTTGCTGGCTAAAGATCAAGACTGCAAATTTAGAGGTTTGTTGGAATAAAAGTGCAAAACAGACAGAAACCACACAGGAGCAGATCAGGACAAACAGGAACACGAACAACAATACTTACATCAACATTCGGATTCTAATAACTTCATCTTCTGAAGAGGACAGTTTTCGATCACCTTATCCAGAATCATGTTCACAAAGTAACACAGTAGAGATGGTCTGAGGTTAGAAGACGAGTCAAGATGGTACGATAAAAAACCAACACTTTGTGGCAACACTAACCTCAAGAAAATGGAGCCGAATTATGAATAATGAAAAACATTTTTAACAAAAGATGGAAGACTGTCCATCCATACATGCCTCTAGGGTCACGGGATTGCTGGACCCAATCCAGTTATCATTGGGCAAAGGCGGGAAACACCCATTGACTGCATATGAGAACTGGACTGAGTGACCCCTCCCCCCCAGCATTCCAATCAGGGAGTACCTGCAGGCTTCAAGAAGCCAAAATTTCATAGACTTCTACAGAGAAATAAGCAGATATTACTGATTCTATTGGTCACCACTAACTCCTGACTGTTGAGAGCGGTCGCCATAGAAACACCAACTCAGACCGACTCAGACCAATCGTTGCTTACTGACAATTTCTGGTTCCAACCCCCCAAAAAAGATAATTAAAAAATAATAGTTTTGTTTTCGGAGCATTTTGTAAAGTTAGGTCTAGAACTAGATTGATGTTAAGACCAAAAGTGGAACTCTCAGATCTGCGGGTTTATGAACGCCACTTCAAACACTTCAGCAACGCAGTAACTTCAAAGACGGACGAGAGCTCAGACTTGCTGATGTATGTACTGACTGTGTTGGAACCTGCTGACCTCATCTTCTTCCTCCCGTGTCCCTCAGAGTGCCTTGAGTCTCAGGGCGGTTTCCTCGTCCTGGATCCATCTCTTCCCAACGGTTCCCTGAGGAACGCCCTGCCTCTACCCTCCCTCAGTGTCCTGCCCCCCTGCCCTAGCATTCCCCCGCAAGCCAAGAGCAGAGTGTTCGCCATCGTGCTGTTTGCCGAGTTCCTGAAAGAGCTGGCGGCCTTCGCTCAGGAGCAAAGCATTGCACCGGACTGGTGGGAGGAGTTTAACTCTGGGGACCAATCATGACTGAAGACTCTCCTAAAGTTCCTGGCAGCACTTGAAGATGTTTCCTGTGTGATTATAGATTGTATTTCGGAAATGTAAGATTATTTTTGAGAAAATCTACTTCAAGTTTTTATGTGGGATTGGTGCAACTATTTTTAAAAGTTTTCTAAAACACTTAAAACCTTAGTCACATGACCTGTACGGGTGCTGCGGGTTTTTGGGTTGTAAATAGGGAGTGAAATCAAATTACTGTAATCAGCCATGACAGCTGTACTGTCTGCAGATGTAAATGCAGAAAAACAGACACTAAACCTTAAAACTGTATGTTTTCCCAGTATCGGTCTTTCATAGGACAAAGAAGGACCTCAGAAGTCTTCCTGCTTTTCCCACACAGATCAGCTCTTTAGGCGGGAACATGTATGAAGGCATCATGTGGAAACCTGGGTTTTTTTTCACAGCACACTTCCATTGACGGATGATTCCTGAGTTTAGATGAGGAAGTTCTACAAAGTTTGAACTGTAAATCTGAACGTTAGCATTTTAGCAAGTGTCAGAAGTTTACCCAGTAATGCATCATCCTGCTGTGTAGAGTTTTAGTCATAATATAAATGAAAGTCACCTATAAGCAGAAAATACATGTCCTGAAACTGAAGGAACATTATTTAATGTTGGGTGAGGCATTAAAATGACTTAATTACCAAAGAATAGCAGATTTGGACACAGTTTCACACCAATTTGTTATGATTTTGTAAATTTTTTAGATGTTGCGGCCTATGGACGATTCCTTTATCCTATTTTGTTTAACGTATTTGAATTTGTCTGACAGTTGCATTTTATACAGATTGAGATTTGAACTTATTAAGGGCTAATTATCAGCTCCACTCATCAAAGTTACTGCAAAACAATCCTTCGTTTTACTGGTTACGTGCAGGAAATGTCAGAAAGCAACCGCAGATGTCCAAACTCATCAAATTCAGGTCATTTCTGAGCTGAACTCAACATGCAGCTAAAATCTTTTCTGTGTCTCATGTTGTGTGAGAGGTGCTCTCTTCCTGTTTGCGCTCCTGTTGTGTAAAACACCAAAGCAGCTTTTGTTACATCATCTGTACACAGCCCACCTTTTGCTTTTGATCAAAGCGACTCATACAGATGCAGCGTCAACCAAACTTCCCCTCCGCAATAAACGCTTTACCCCAATCATCCAAAGTTGTCTGTTCTTGATCGTTTTCATCTCACACCTGCATGCGTCAGCGAGAGGACAGGTCAAAGTAATCTGGAACAGATTCTGATGTGTTAGTGCATGTGGTTTGCCTGGTTCCTGTCGCAGCGTCTTTTTTCGTCAAGCCTCTGAGTCGCGCATGCAAAGACAGACACTCGTCTGGACTCTGCAGAGGAAAAACAGTGATGATGGCTGTGCTAAAGGTCTCTTTGCTGCTGTGGGCTCTGGGTGAGTCCTCCTAAATGCTTCACTTCATTACTCTGTGTTGATACCTGAGTGCATGAAAGGATTTCACCGTCACTGCTGCAGAACACAGAACAAGAAAGAAACAAAGGTTTTTTTCTTTAGTTGTTCTTAACCGTAATCTCTGACCAATAAAGTCTTTGAAGTTTTCCATAGTTTCATTTTTACAAAATGTTTGTTAATTCATGTGGGATCAGATTAAAAGCTACAAAAATGCTGAAATGCAAACAAAACCAAATGCAAAAAACAAAACAGAACTCGTTTGAACCAAAATCACCAACTCATTGAGTTTTCAGCAAAGTTGGGAATTTAAAATAAAGTGCGACATTTATCCACACAGTTTAAAAAAAAACTGTGTTATCGGAACAAATCCAGCTGCTGAAATTAGCTGCAAAAGTAAAAGTTGTGTTTGAGGCGGCACGGCTTGGGAACAGATTTAAAACGGTAAGCATTGAGGGCAAAATTGGTCACAGTTTTCGCAATAACTGATAAATTATTTTATATGTAATAAATGTCTAAATGTTTATTTCCATGTAATCCAATGTATTATGGAAAAACGTACATGTGTGCATCAGAATCCTTCGGAATGAACTGTTTAACCTCTTGACATCTGAATTTATTTCCAGCTGATGAAAAATAAAACATCACTTTTGTTTTTGCTTTCATGGAGATCCTAAATTAAGGTCATTTTCTAGCCGGGGGGGTTCGATGCATATTTGCATCAAAAGGCGTCAAGGGGTTAAACTTTGGTGTGTTATTTAACTGTTGCCGGCCGTCTATGAGGGGTAAACTGAATCTACTCAGATAAAAGAAATAATCTGTAGATTGTTGTTTGTTTTATGTGTTTTAACCATTTTAACCCTGTTTGATTGTGTTAACCTTCCAGTTAATGTGGTCCTTCCAATAAATATGAACAACAGTGATGATGAAGATTTATACAGCGGCAGTGGCTTTGAAAGTTCCTCAGGTAACTGCATCCATTTGTGGTATTTTGAATGTTTTCTTGTGTTGTAAGTCCCCTCCTCCTTTTAATATTTTTGAATAACTGAAGTTAAAATGTATCAGTGTACAAGGGAGCTTTTAAGCTGTCATTTTATGTCAAAAGTGTCCTTACATTTCAAAAACATTTATGATTAAAAGGTGTGTAACATGTACATTTAATTCACATGTACATGCAGTTTTGCTGTTAATGTGGATTACCCCCCTTTTGTTGCAGTTCAAAAAATACATAATGAGGGATATATAAATGAGTACTTTTCCTGTTTGGTCTGAATCTGGGTGAAAAACGTTCAAGTTCCCTTTGATATTCCTAATATTGAATGAGAAGCAACAGTTTTCATTCGTTTTATTATTTATTACACTCAATATTAAGACAACAATGAAGATCAGCCCAAACAACAACAAATGACCATGTCAATAACGGGTATTTCCAATAAGTAAGACACACTGTACACAGTGATACCAAAAGGAGGAAAACACTAAATGAGGTGTCTACCTCTGCAATACAATTGTCTATCTAATCAATCTGAACTGAAACAAACACTGAATACAAAATCCTGTTTTTCCCAGCATCCCTAACTGATGGTGAGTAGTGTAGATGTACTTTGGCTTTCTCATTAACTCTCAAAGCACTTTTCTATCAAGTTTCTGTGAAGCTTAGTTTAGGCTACAACATACACACGTGGACAAAATTGTTGGTACCCCTCAGTTAAAGAAGGAAAAACCCACAATTCTCACTGAAATCACTTGAAACTTACAAAAGTAACAATAAATAAAAATTCATTGAAAATTAAAGAATCAAAATCAGCCATCACTTTTGAATTGCTGATTAACATAATAATTTTAAAAAACAAACTAATGAAACAGGCCTGGACAAAAATGATGATACCTCTATAAAAGATTGAAAACTATTTGACCAGACTGACATGATTAACTCAGGTGTGTCCTTTAATTGACATCACAGGTGTTACCAAACTCATAATCAGTCAGTCTGCCTATTTAAAGGGAGACAAGTAGTCACTCTGCTGTTTGGTGAAAAGGTGTGTACCACACTGAACATGGACAACAGAAAGCCAAGGAGAGAATTGTCCCAGGACATCCGAAAACAAAATTATAGATAAACATCTTAAAGGTAAAGGCTATAAGACCATCTCTAAACAGCTTGAACTTCCTGTGACAACAGTGGCTCATATTATTCAGAAGTTCAAAACCCACGGGACAGTAGCCAACCTCTCTGGACGCGGCCGCAAGAGGAAAATTGATGACAAATTGAAGAGACGGGTCGTTGGAATTGTATCCAAAGAGCCCAGAACAACCTCCAAAGAAATTAAAGGTGAACTCCAAGGCCAAGGTCCATCAGTGTCAGATCGCACCATTCGTCGTTGTTTGAGCCAAAGTGGACTTCATGGGAGACGACCAAGAAGGACACCACTGCTGAAAAACAATCCTAAAAAAGCCAGACTGGAATTTGCAAAAATGCATGTTGACAAGCCCCAAAGCTTCTGGGAGAATGTCCTTTGGACAGATGAGACCAAACTGGAGCTTTTTGGTAAAGCACATCAACTCTATGTTCATAGACTCAAAAACCAAGCATACGAAGAAAAGAACACTGTCCCTACGGTGAAACATGGAGGAGGCTCAGTCATGTTTTGGGGCTGCTTTGCTGCATCTGGCACAGGGTGTCTTGAATGTGTGCAAGGTACAATGAAATCTGTAGACTATCAAGGCATTCTGGAGAGAAATGTGCTGCCTTGTGTCAGAAAGCTTGGTCTCAGTCGCAGGTCATGGGTCTTCCAACAGGACAACCATCCAAAACACAAAGCCAAAAACCCCCAAGAATGGCTGAGAGAAAAGCGTTGGACTATTCTAAAGTGGCCTTCCATGAGCCCAGATCTGAATCCCATTGAACATCTGTGGAAGGAGCTGAAACATGCCATTTGGAGAAGACACCCATCAAACCTGAGACAACTGGAGCAGTTTGCTCATGAGGAGTGGGCCAAAATACCTGTTGACAGCTGCAGAACGCTCATTGACAAATACAGAAATCGCTTCATTGCAGTGATTGCCTCAAAAGGTTGTGCAACAAAATATGAAGTTATGGGTACCATCATTTTTGTCCAGGCCTGTTTCATTAGTTTGTTTTTTTTAATAATTATGTTAATCAGCAATTAAAAAGTGATGGCTGATTTTGATTATTTAATTTTCAATAAATTTTTATGTATTGTTACTTTTGTAAGTTTCAAGTGATTTCAGTGAGAATTGTGGGTTTTTCCTTCTTTAACTGAGGGGTTCCAACAATTTTGTCCACGTGTGTATCCTTTACTGTACGTTCTCATTGAGTCTTATTCTGGTTTTCTTATGTTTTATTTTCTCAGTTGAATCCCTGGGGAAAAATGCTGCTGATGGAAATGTTCACCTCGATAACCTCTGTGTGCTCTGTGCTTCTGCAGCTTTGTACCTGCTAGCATAGCATTATGAAAAACTGCATTTTTATGACATATCCTTGATTGTTTATTATCATTATCATTTACGCACAGTTGTTATCAAAGCTGTAAATAAAAAGGGAATAAAATAAAATGTCCAATTATGTCTACATTTAGGCTAACAAAAAGGAGAAGCTAAAACCACAGAACAACACGAAAAACTTAACTCACTTGTTAGTGTGGCTGAGAAACAGAATCCTAAACTACAGTGGTTCCAAGAAACAAACTAAACCCAAGGTTCTATTTTGGAGGAAAAATAATCCCTTCTGGATGATCAGAGATGACAGAAGCTTAGATTTCTTTCTTTACTGGGAGGAGCTTATTTTACAAGTCTAGCATTTTCTTAGAAGCATTATTTTCCAGGATTATCACAGGCAAATAATGTCTTGAGTCACCAGTTTTATTGAAACGCCTTCGTCACAACTAGGTGGGTAAAGGCTGTTTGTGTGGTCATCCTTCAGGCGTCCTACGGACACGTGTGCATCTTGTGCACTTACCTACCGTGTGCACAAATGCATGAGCAGCATTCATGTGCGGTCAGTAAGGAGTTTGCACCTCAAAGCAATAGCAAGTCAAACTGAAAGTTTTGGAAGTTCCAGTCCTCGACTGGAACCGGAAGAGCCTCCATATTGTTAAAAAAAATCTTTATGACTGGTGACCCTAACAGTTAAAGTTTTATTCAAAGTTTCATCTACAATTTCTGGGTTAGAGTAAGTCGTACGATTTCTACTTCCAGCTGATGTCAGGCGCCATCTTGTCTGCAGCCGGGTGAGTCTGGACACACTTACATCCATTGACGGTGCGGTCGCACCTCTCTATGACCCTCCACGGGCCTGGAGAACCAAAAACCTGCAGCTCTCATCCCACAGCATCTTAAATCTTGCTTGACTTCTTTCAAGTGTAGCTGTACTTCAGTGGATTTTTATAATCTTCATCTTTAGTTAAGGACATGTTTTTAAATATATTCAATAAAAACTCTTTGGTTCTACAGGATTGTTGGGGGTGTTTCAAATTATTTCAATAAGGCAGTTTTGTTAACCATAGATATAGTTGTAGCTTTCTTGTGGGCTGCACAGTGGTACAGTGGTTAGCAAGAAAATGCAGGTTCAAGACTATGGGGCTCCATTTGTGCCAAAAAACATGTTTTTGAGTCCACTGTCTATGTATTGCGTCAACGGTTGCTAAGGACTTTTCTGATGGTTAATAGTGCATAGACATGGACAAATGTTCAATAAACTTGTTTAGTAGAGATTGACAATGGACCAAATACATAGACAGTGGACGCAAAAACATATTTTTGGCACAAATGGAACCCCATACAGGTCCTAGTTGAGGTACTTGAGACAGAACCACCAATGGGGACCTTTCTGTGTAGCGTTTGCATGTTGTCTTTATTTGCAAATTTTTCTTAAGCTTTTAACAAGATGCAACCATAAGGTTTAATCCCACTGCTCGCCGCGCATTTCTATTTACTTTAGCTTTTATGTTTTTTTTAACAGATACGAAACTGCAGGTCTTAGTGAATAGACTCTTATCAGATATCATGGTTTGTAACAGGCTCCCTACACGCTTGTGTTTTATCTCCTCTGCTTTTTATTCTTTACACCGACAGCTGTAGGTCACAGAAGGAGGCCATCTATCTGGTCACATTTTCAGATGATACAGCACTTTTGACCCTCCTCCAAACGCCAGAGTTGGACCGCAGCAGTGCTCTGACTCACTAAGTTAACTGGTGGAACCAAAATCTATTGGAACTTAATGAAGAGAAAACAAAGGAACTCATGATAGATTTTTAGGAAAACCAAGACCAAACCTCAAGTGAACTTCATTCAAGGGAAGGAAGTTGAAATAATTGAAAATTACAAGAACGTAGGCACCGTGTTTGAGTCTGCACTAAAACTAGATAAAAACACTGAATCCATTGTCAAACGATGACATTAAAGAAAACTTACCTACTGAGACAGCTGAATTCTTTTAAAGTTTGTAATAAGATTTATTATAAAAAAGTCCAAAGTCATTGTGGGAGCTCCAGGTGGTGCAAAAAGCAAAAAACATGATTTTAACCCATAAACACGTCATGTTGTCCAGTGTTTAAATCATGCCTTTAGGTCACCGTTTTATTGCTACAGCAAGGAGAGCTAACAGGTCCAGCTACTCTGCATGTTTTATCCCAAACGCCATAAAGCTCTTAAATCAAAGTGGACATACACATATGTAGAAAGAACCTGTTTGAAATTTCTATTTTTTATGTTTCAATTGTCTTCTTTCTTTCTTTAGTTTTTCAACATTGTTTTTACCTTCTTTTAACATGTTTTTAACACAGCTGTTTTTATTGTGTTGTTGTTTGCTGTTGTCTTGTCTCACACGCTGGAGAACTACTTTAACTGAAAACTTTAAAGTTATTCTATTCTATTCTATTCTATTCTATTCTATTCTATTCTATTCTATTCTATTCTATTCTATTCTATTCTATTCATAAATGATTATGAACAAAACCCACAATAGCAGCTTCAATGGACCAACCAAAACTGATTCTATTGTTTTTAGAGGTTTTCTTGTCTTCACATAAAGACTAGAAGATGTGGTTCCCTTATGCCACACTCAATTCAGTAGTAGGGTGAGAGTACTGGTACTATTGTGACCGTGGACAAATGCTGCACGCAGTGTGCAGGTGATATGTAAGTGTCTGCAGGACGTTCACACAAACTGCACTCTGACTGTCTCATTTCCTCATTTTTAACAATCAGGCTGCATGCAAGCAGTGCCCACTTATCACATGAAGATCTCTAACAGGCTCTATGTGCAGGATTTTGGAGCGGTTAGCAAAGAAATCCATACGCCGTGCTTGTGTCTCACCTGCTTCACCGTAACGTGTTGCGTAAGTGTTCCTCATGACCCGTCGCCCACAGCATGCGTGCAGAGAAAACACGCACGAACATTGTCTCTCTATGGCCTCACCGAGCTGTCGACGATATGAACATTTCGTGCAGGTTGGCCCATTTGTCGCCCGCATTCAGCCCGCATTCAGACGTAAGGGCCTGTGTGACGAAGGCTTTCAATTTTCTGACGCTCCTACAAAGAGGGCAACTTTCCCTCAACACCTGAAAGGAAAAGCTGAGTAACAGTAGATCAGCTGCAACAAAATGAATCATTCTGCTAATGTGAAATGAGGGACTCCTTCCAAAATAAATGCAATAATAGAACAAGTTAGTAAAAAAGGTCTGTGACAGAGATGGGACTGCAATTTTCCTTGTGGTTTTTAGTGTGACATTGTGCCTTTGAACAAGCCCCCTGTTTCTTTGTCACTGAGCTTAGAGACATCCTGTGTCAGAATAAAGACAGTGATGCGGTCGATGACTCAGTTCCTGAAAACTGACTGATACTGAAAACTTGATGGGGTGGAGAGACGAATGTTGGCAGAGAAGGAAACTGAGACATGAAGGGTAAAGACAAACTCATGGAGCGGGGAAGGCTTGAACAGAGCTTACACTCCTCACAGAATGCCACATTCAAGGTCTACAAGACCAGGCAGGCGTTTGAAGGACATGAAAGTTTTGCAGGTGTTCTAGGACTCAAGGTCATGACGTGTTTTTTATTCTTATATCAGAGTTTCACTAAAATAAAACATTACTTAACCCAAACCTTACACATTTGATGTGTCCTGTTGAACCCTCGCAGAAGCAACCATCTGACGCTTGGTCCGTTCATTCCTGATAATGTACACATTGTCTGGCATCATCCTTTGCTTTTTCATGCTAATGCTACTTGAAACAAACAGTTTTTTTTTTGCAAAAATGACCCCGGGTCTCAACTGTACAAATAAAGGCTAAATGTAAAAAGATACTGCTTTAGGGCTTGAGATAGAACACTTTCTGCTTCTATGTGTGCAAATGGCAACATGTTGACTTCCTTTATGAGGCTAGTTTAAAAATGAAAATAACCGGAGCCAGTTCACAGCCAAATTTCACAACAGAAACAAACACTCTAAAGTTCTGGACATGTTTAAGCACTAAAGTAAAAAGGAAATAACTCCAATCAACTCAATCATTTGTTCATTGATACCTTACACAGGCTCAGAGAGAAGAAAACCGTCATGAAGGAAAGATAAACTGCATGCTGGAGCCAGCAGTAGGAAACACTGATGTTCTGGAGAGTGGAGTCTTCTTCTTTAATTGTGTTTGATGCAATAAGCTGCTTTCACTTCATCTGTTCCTTCTAATTTAAGAAGTTCTTCTGCCCTCCACTCATTACCTATATAACTATCACCTGTTTGAACTGGTTACGTGTACAAAAGACACCTGTCCACACCCTGAAACAGTCACACTGCAACCTCTCCAAGGACCAAGACCAAAGAGCTGTCGAAGGACACCAGAGACAAAATAGTAAACCTGAACAAGACCGGAATTAACCAATCTACAATAAACAAACAGCTTGGAGAGAACAGATAAACTGTTGGAGCAATTATTAGAAAATAAAAGATAACTGACAATCTCCCTTTACCTGAAGCTCCATGAAAGAAACACCCCAAAACTACACAGGAGAACTTGTCACTGGCCTGAGGAGAGGTGGGATCCCGGTAATAATGGTTACTATAGTAAGACACGACATTGTCCTGGACTCAAATCCTTTAAAGGTTCTCCTGCTTAAGCCAGTACATGTCCAGGTCCATTTAAAAGCTCTCCAGAGACCACCTGATTATCCAAAGGTGGATTGGGAGAAGTTCGTGTGGTTAGACGAGACAGAAATGGAACTCTTTGGTATAAAAGCCACTTGCCACATTGTCCACATAAAAAAAGACTGTCTAGGTAGTCTCTGGACCTCAATCCAGTACAGAATCTGTAGAGGGAATTTAAAGGCTGTTGCCTAGCAACAGCCCTTGAGAAGATCTGTATGGAAGAATGGACCGAAATAGCAGCTACAGTGTGTGAAACCCTGCTGAAGGCCTACAGGAAACCTTTGACCTTTTATTTAATTTACATTACAAAGTACTGAGGCAAAGTTTTGTTATGTTTTCTGCACCAATACACAAAAACATTATTCAAAAATCAAACAAGATGATTTATTTAATTATTTTCTTACATTCTGGCTCTAATAGTTGAAATGTATCAATGAAAAACTTTTCAGGCCAAACGTAGCTTTTTAAATGAAACCATTTGCACAATCTGTGACTGAGAAATAGGATTTTTCTGCTCTGTATA
Organism: Oryzias celebensis; assembly: GCA_014656515.1. Lineage (NCBI taxonomy): Eukaryota > Metazoa > Chordata > Actinopteri > Beloniformes > Adrianichthyidae > Oryzias > Oryzias celebensis. The sequence goes on from BNCR01000016.1 coordinate 3,004,199, forward strand.
AGCAGTCAAAGCGTTTCAGGTAAAGTCAAAGAATGAGAGATGCAAAGGGGGGGTGGAGGTACTGAGAGAGACAGGAAGCGAGAAAGCAGGTCGTTTTTTTTTTTCATTTCACTTGATCAGAAAGCACAGAAAAGACGCTAGAAAAGCAGCAAAGAAAAAGGCTTTTAAAAACAAAACAAAAGACCTTCCATTCCTGCTGATGATTATGCAACAAACTTCAAACTGTAAATCTGACAGAAAGTGAAGGAAAACGCCACAAGTCACTTCATCTGTGCAATGGAGCAGCTGCATCGCCTCTGCTTCCTTGGTGAGTTCAACCGCCAACCAACTTCACTTTTATTCCCCTGCTTTGGCTTTGTCATGTCTTAAAGAGGAACTCTGACTTTCTAATAGTCTTTGTAAAAAAAAAAAAATAACCTGTTGATTTGAGATGAGATCTCACTCACACATCTGATTCAAAAACTGTTGTTAGCCCAGTTTGAAGTAGAACTTTCTAACATCCAACACGAACCACTTTTTGGCTTTTTCTTGGTGAAACTGGACCAACGGGATTAAATAGTTGGGTCATTGGGCAGCACTGGGAGGGTTGAGTTTCTTTTAATGCAAATCTGCACAGGAAGTAACATGGCGTGCAGCAACACCACAATAAACTAGATTTTTCCGCTTTCATTGAGAAAGCCTGTTGGCGTCTTTCAGATATTTATACTTTTCCTTTGCTTTACAAGGGCAACATTTGAAATGGAAGTGTTTGAAAAAACGATCAACATAAAGCAGCTGATGGTGATACAGAGATCTGTTGGAATTGTGTCAATCGCATTGACAGTTGAAGAGTTACTGTGGTTAAAAGAAACGTTATTGTGTTTGTTTCCGGCATTAGCTCTGGTGTTAAAGTAGGGGTGTTTATTTTACATAACACTGATCATAATTTGTGGTCGCTGATACGATTCAAAGGTTTTTTGTTCATTTTGAACGATCCGATTCACTGACCTAAAACCGATCCAGAACATTTTTATCCAAAACTGCAGCCAGTGTGACTCAGAGATAAATACCTGCTGCTGAACAGTGCAGATGAACCTTTGCAGATTCCTTAGTTTCCAGATTAGTTCAGCCCACTGTTTGAACATTATTAGAACATTCTACCACACTGTACGATCACATGACTTTGTAAAAACTGTTTCCACATGTTGAACTGTAATGATGGTTGATCAGTTTTGCTGCGTCATGTTTGCGTTTTCTCCAGTGATGGAATTTGGTTGTTTTTACTTTATAGCAAAATGAACCCATTATGTCTCAATCCAAATGGTATTTTCCAGTAATTTCTTTGTTTTATTTTGAAACATTTTTTTAATGGTATAAGTTGATTTGATTTGAATAACTTGCTTTAGAAGGATCGATCTGGTTGGATCGTAGGAATAAAAATGGAATAATCGTTGACACCTCTAGTTAAAAGAATCTCTGATTCAGGTTAAGACTTTGCTCATTGGCTCATTGACATATTCTGGAGAAAAATGACTATTTTGAAGTATTATTAAGTTTTCTCTCAAACCATTTCTTCCTTCACTGTAATTCTTTAATAACTTGTGTTTCTACCTCAGTTCTGCTCATGCCTTTGGTTGTTCAGGGACAAAACACCACTCATGCTATGGAACAAGGTACGTGGATGAAGGACAGACCGATCACAGCTCTCCACATAGCTTTGCTTCCAAACCACTTTGAACTTCTAAAAATAAGTTTGATCATTGTGGTCACTCACTTTCACATTAACGCATTACATTGAAGTTCCCTAAAAATCGCATGTAGATTTGAGTAAAAAAAAAAACTGCATTTCATTGAAAGTAAGAAAGACAACTCAAGAAGAAGGGGAAATCACAGGTTGAAAGTTGTTTTATGATAAGTGAATTTGGATTTTATCTCATTTAGGTAAAACTAAATCCACCAGTAAGAAAAATATTTAGAACCTATACAAATACCTCTCCATGCAGTATGTGGAAGCAGTTTTTTTTTAAAAAGGACAATATTTACACTGACACACATGTATATTTTAAACATTTAAGCAAATTCATATATATTTTTGATCTAATTACCTGACCTTTTGTAAACTTTTTTATGGATTTCAGTAACAACCATAGAACCTGCTTCCATAGACAACAGCTCAACTTGGAGTAAGTGTTTGATTGTACTTTCAGCGTTTTATTTTATTTCTGTGTAAGGTGTTATATATGTGGTGACAATATTTCCATCCATCCATCCATCCATCCATCCATCCATCCATCCATCCATCCATCCATCTATCCATCTTGATGTATTTGCACGCTGTCCCGATAAACCAATAAACTAAACTAAACAAAGTTTACTGGCAAACGCCACCTGATCGAGGTAATCGGTAGCAGAGAAGGTGAGCTTTCTGAACAACCAGTGGAAGCCGCTGTCGAAGTCTGCAGTTTGACGCCCCTGAAAAGAAAATATCATTTAAAGTTAAAGTAATTAGAATAATAAAATGTCGAAAATGTGTTTGTGTTTTTTTAGCAAAAACCAATGTATATTTTTCTGAAGTGAACAGCTCCTTATCAGGTAGGTTTGTTTTTCAAATACTTTGCTCATTAATTTGATTCTTTCATCTGCTTGTACATGTACAGGCAGTGGGAATTTCTCTCAACATAATCCAAGAAAGTCATATTTTCACAAGCGACAATCCCTAAATATATAATTTGTAAGACGTTGGCGTTCATATAAAGATGGTTTAGCCTTCTGTACTTTTAGAAAAAAAACACCAGTTTTAGGATTTTGAACATATGTAGGATTGTTTCAGATCAGATTGATAGATTTGTCTCATTTCTTAGAACCAACCAATGTGACGTCCTTGGAAAATAACAATTCCACCTGGGGTAAGATTTCTTTCTTTGTTTTCATCGTCTACATGTGTAAGACATATATTTCTATCAAACATGGCCAACCATCATCCAGATTAAGATCACAATGACAAGTGCAGCTTTTTCCAGTTACACTCGCTGGTTGAGGCTACAAACACACCGACACACAGCTGAGGGAAAATTTCATGTATTTTTATGGTGAAGGAAGACAAAGTGTCCAAGAAGATCATGAAAACACCACAAAGAAAGAACGTAAACCATCTGGATGAGAGTTTACAGTGCTAATCACAAACCATGATATGCCCCAAAGGCTACAACAACACACCATCACATCATTTCTACAGAGGCATGTGTTCACGCAGTCTTGATTTGGTAGAATCATCTGCTGTCTTTTAAGAAAACGGTACCTGGAATGACTTTTGTTGAATATGTTTTTACAGAGCATTGTGGTAAAATGTGATTGGATTGACCGATCTGTCTAAAAATGTGCTTGTTTTCAGAAACAACCCCAGTTCCAACCTCTGAAGTGATCGGTTCAACCCGTAGCAGTGAGAGTTCGTGCTTTTCTGTTGTTTTGTTTTGTGTATGTTTAGATAAACACAGTGTTTATGGATTTCTCTCCGTCACGTGTCAGAGAAACTTTTGAAGGCAGTGCTTATACTACTTAAGACATAAAGCATCATCTGTACAGTTTGGTGATTTGACCTGCTGTTCCTGTCAGGGAGACAGTCTGAATCCGTGTTTGGATTATTCTTTTACAGAATTTACTAGATCAGATTAACTGAATCTTGGTCTGATTATGAAAAATGTGTTTGCTTTCAGAAATGGACGAAACATCTTCATCGAAAGAGATCAGTAAATCGCCAGGTAAAGCTTTGAATGTTTGTTGGTTTCTCTTTTTTGCTTTGAAGGAAAATGTAAAGTTATGAGATGATTTTTGTATACAGAGTTTGTAGTTACAACATTTACAAACTGGATCAACAGACTAAGACACTGTGTTACTGGAAACAGCATAAGGAGTTTGCCTGAGTTGAATTCCTGTGTGAATAGAACTTACAGTTGTGTTTGTTTAGGCAGATCCGTCCACTAAAAAATGTATTTGCTTTTAGCAACAACCAAAGAGCCTCCTCCTTCTCAGACCAGTTCAAGCTGGGGTAAGGTTTTCAATTTTTTTTGACATAATTTCATGTATTTTGATCCGCTTCAGTTTACAAAAATGACCTGTCTACATGTATCAACTATCACAAACATTTTAAACCCTTCAAAATAGGACTGCTGAAACATCCAGTGCTGGATTTTGGTGAACATTTATTCAGAAATGTTGAAAATATGCATATGCTAATGGACTTATGGAGGCTCTGTTGACCCTCTTTTTCTGTAATATTAACTAAATAACAAATAAAGCATCTGTAAAACTAACATTTAACATCATTAGACGTTTGCTTGGCAATCATTTGTTGCGCCAAAATTTGTAAGAACTGGTTTTAATTTGAGCAGTGAGACAAAAAGGTAAAAAAGTTCATCTCAAGAGCTTTCCATGTGTTCTCAGGATACGCGGTTCTGGCTTTCATCATCCTGGTCATCGTTGCTTTGAGTCTTATCCTCTTCTTTATCAGAAGAGCAGCCAGGGTCAGCAACCAACAGACACATCTTTAAAAGCATCTTTATTTCATTTCATCTTCAGTGTCTTTAAGTGTCTGACCTTTCCTTCAGTCATACTCATTTGATCTGCATCGTCCAACTCCCATGAACATCAGAAGTGAGCCCACAGGAACCTTTGAGCAGGTCTACCTTGATGACTTTGGTAAGTTTCCTGTAGGTTCAGTGCTGGTAAACATAAACTGCCTTCACTGTAAAACTGCATTCACACCGAGTGTGATTTGCGTGTCCAGGGCATCCAGTCTTAATGTTATTCAATGTCCAGCAGGTCGATTTGAGCGTCGGGCACGGCGTGTCAGTCTAGCAACAGTTTCATTTGAGCATTGCAGTGCGATTTGGGCAAAGAAGACAGGTTACGTCAACCAACCAGGAACTCCGATTTTGCCCATGATGTTGATGACGTGATCAGCAGGTGGAAGAACATGGAAGATAATCTGATCATTCTACTTCTGAACTTTAGACTTTTCTATTTGGATGGAGACAATAATAAAAAGATGTGACTCTTATTTTTTCCCTCTTCGGACTAATGTGAGACAGCAAGTCGTCAAACTGGGTCACAGAGAGACAGAAGTACCGCTGAAAGTGTCCGTCATTCAGACGCAGATCCTTCAGTAGATCTCGCCACACGGGGAGTGTCTCTGAAGGATCACATAAACCTGGACATGGAGACGTGATCACTCTCTTCACATCATCCGTGTCTTTCATGCATTGTTAATGAGACAAACAGTCCATGTAGTGATTACCTTAAAGACTTAAAGACTGGACAGTAGATCTTCCCAAAAGTGTCTGGAGCATCAAGGTTATAAACAAGTGACAAGGGAGAGGCGTCCAACGTGAATTTAATGCGCGAATCACGTTTGGTGTGAATGCAGTCCAAGACCAGCCTATAGTAAGTGTTCTTTGGGGTATTTTATTTCAGAGCGACCAGACCTTAAAGACCTTAAAGATGGGATCATCGAAGACACTTCTTCACTTCCAGTAGCCAATGGAACAAGTCCAACATCTGAGGAGAATGGCTCCAGTGGAGAAGATGGTAAATTATCCCTGAAGATGCCTGGTTTAGTTCTTTGCTCATCACCATATTACTGAAAAAGAAGTGTGAGGCTAAAACCTGCTGCATGAAGCTTGATTCATAAAGCTTTTTCTGAAAACTTCATTTGGCATCATTATGCTACATCAATTATTCATGATGATTAGCTGCGATGTCATAAAACCTGAGGATGCACATCTACACATCTGCATCAGCTTTTCTAATTCTGTCTCTAGATTGGAAAGAACTGAAAGCAAGATCTGGTTTTATTCAATAATACTATGTTCATTTATTTAATGAAAGTTTGAACTTTGGGAGTGTAAACAAGAGACAAAAGTGTGAAAATGTTCATATCTGTCTGAGGAAAGTGTAATAAATGTGTAGTGAGGAGTTTTAGAATGTCCTTTACAATGATTGTAAAACTACTTCACAGATTTTTTTAGCAGGTTATTTTTAGAATGTTACTCCCGTGATAAGCAAGGGATCCCTACATTACAAATATACTGTGGTGCATCTATATTTTAATACTTTATAATGTTCAACTTCTATCTGTCAAAAACTCTGTGGGACATAGAAAAAGCTCTTAAGTTGGTTCCGTTTCTCCCTCTCAGCCCCTCAGGAACAAGCTGATGAGAAAGGTGTGGAGAGCACGTCCACTAGTGAGACCAGTCAGACTTTGGGCGACAATCAGGACGAAAAGACAGCCGGTCCTCCTGTCCAAACCAGCCTGTTCTTGGAAGCAGCTGGAGAACAGGAGAACGAAAACAACAATAATCCGTGTAAGATTCCATTCATCCGCATTCACACTTTTTTTTAAATAGAAAACTTTGTTTGCTATTATTGCCAGCGAACAAATATTCACTAAACTGCTGAGGTCTACAGCAAACACTTTTCACTAAGTTCTGTCTGCAGAAGCTCAAACATGGCCGCTGTCTTGACTTAGAAAAAATTTTTGTTCTTAAATCATGTTTCTAAGGTAGCTACCATATGACGGACTTTTCAACAAATACTGTGAATGTGTAATACTGTAAGTGAGTCGAGGTGAGATGTAGTAAAGTTTCTCTCTGGGGCTGCTCAGCCTACACTCAGAGCTGCTGGTTGATGAGTAGAGGCTGTGTTCTAATTTCCACACTTAACGTTATGCACTCGATGGGCATAATCCCCAAACCAACTCAAGCTGCACTGATCCAAACATCTAAGTCCAAACCAACAGTTAAACAGAACAACCTCAGGCAGAAAGAGAACCCATGAAAACTCCAGCGGCCTCAGTTATTTTTCTACTATGGTTTACTTAAGAGAAAAAAAGAGTGAAAATGTTCATGTTAAAGCTTTGACATTTCCCACCAAGCCTCTTCCAACCCTGAGAACATGCGCTAGTATCGGCTAGTGACAGTCCAGTGTGAACACTACAAGCTAACTATTAGCGTGTTCTTGAACACGCATTACATACCTGTGTGAACACTACAAGCTAACTATTAGCATGTTCTTGAACACGCATTACATACCTGTGTGAACACTACAAGCTAACTATTAGCGTGTTCTTGAACACGCATTACATACCTGTGTGAACACTACAAGCTAACTATTAGCGTGTTCTTGAACACGCATTACATACCTGTGTGAACACTACAAGCTAACTATTAGCGTGTGAACACTGGCACTAATGGGTCAAGCTAGCTAATTGCTAAAACTTACATTTATTTACATTTTATTAACTTATTATCCTGTTTTTTCCCCACAAAGCCATTTGCTCCAGTGACCCTTTCGTTGAAATAAATCTGGACGGGCCAGAGTGGTGCGACCAGCTCCTCTCAGCATCCCAGACCTCCTCCACCGTCACACCGTTCTCCATCCTAAACAGCTCCCCCACCTCCTCCATCTCCTCGTCTTCTTAGTGCTTTTAAATTCAACTGATAAAATGTTCAAATGTTTTTGTGACAGAACCTTGAAGATTTGTTTTGCTATTCCTGAAGCACAAATGTAAATTGTATGTAAATGATGTGGAAACTGTAGATACAAACACACATGTATGCACACAGTCAAGCCCGTGAATCAAACTTGCCCGTCCATTTTTCCCGCTCAATTTTTAATGTCTGCCTGGAAACTTGTTTCTCTGAGATCCTCAAATGTTCTACATCAACACGCTGGACTTCCGTAACGTTAGCTGCAGTCTGTATGGCACACTTCCGGGACTACTAAAATAAAGTAACTTGAAAAGAAAAACAAAAACTTCATCAGAACTTATAGAAATAAGAATGCACTTAAATCACATTTAATTAAGCATTTCCTGTACTTGTTATTTTTTCAGAATAAAGGATGAAATTACTTTTTTTTTGTTGTTTGGTCAAAGATTTTTATTTTGAAATGCCTTCCTGTTGCTTTTAATCTGAGATCCTCTCTTTGGCTTGACTGTGATGAAGCGTTCTAATAGCATTGCCTGCATAAATGTGTGGGTTTTTAAGTTAGTTTTTAGGTTGAGAAGCTCAGATAAATTCAAACAGATTGGAATCCATTTTATTTCCTAAATTCTTTTATTTTTCCAACATTATTTATATTGCAAACCTCCATTCTAAAACAGGTTTAAGGCTCTAAGAAAAACGGTTTTCATGAAACTGGTAGTTTACCTGAACAAAAGATGAAAAAGTCAAAAATAAACTTTACTGAAACTTACAGTACAACCTTTTTGGCTCGAGAAAATATACACATTTAAAGAAAAAAAAACCCAAAAACAAGTCATTAAACTTTTTGATGCATCTTAATAACAAAGCCAAGAGAGATCCTCTTCCTCCTGGACCACAGCAGGGATGCATTTTTCATCATTACTTGGGTAACCATGACAAGGACACAGATTTTGACTAAAAGTATACAAAATAACAACAATAATGATTATGAATTGTGGAATAATGCAAAAATCTTTTCTGACGACATTCAATGAGCATATTTGATTTGTTAAATAGAATGATCTCAGGAATAATCTGATGTCTTAGAACTTCATCTTTGTTATTGATAAAAGTAGCAAGAACTCTAAATAGAAGTCAAAAACCAGATTATGGTTTCTTTATGTAAAAAAATAAAGTTCAGTAAACCATAATAGGGGTGGGATTATATAAAAATCGCTTCTTCCTACTTCTTTCAAGCTAATATTCATAAAAATAATTTATGTAGAGACATATGTTTCATTTGATTGTCTTCTTATAATTTAAAAATGTGTTTCAATTGTTTTAAATAGACTAATTCAAACTATATATTTAAAAAACCTCAATTGTTAGTCTCAATTTTTAGTGAATATGTTTCTTGTCAAGCAAATTGCTCGTTAGTAAAGCCTTAGTCACATGCACCGATACGGCTACTGCTGGTTTTAAGGTTGTCCGAGTCCGTGGAGGGTCGTACGACGAACCGGCTGAATCAAAAGGGGAGCGCCGGTGTGTCTTACAGTTCCCTTGAGACGGGTACGGCCCTCTCATGAAAATGAAACGTACCATTGCCGTGCGTATGGCAAGTGTATTGTAAAGTATTTGCAAGGATAATGTAAAGCCTGATTCACGCTGGTCCGTCTGTGGTGCGACTCCGTTGTGTTGCGTTGACACTTAAGATAGAACATTTTATAAACATTAATGTTTACATTTCCTCCCTCATGTCTGCGTCTGACATCTGTTCCTCTGTATCTCAGCTCAAGCTTTACGCAGGAGTTCTATTTCCCGTCTACAGGAAACAGGTCTGGGTTTCAAAATAAAACTCTTCTAAAAATGTTATTTTAAATTCAAGGTGACATGTCCAAGCAATCACACACTTACACTGTGGATAACACTGTCCATTTTCACCATAGACAACAAAGGTTTAATTTTGGACGAACAAAAACATCATTTATGACACAAAACATGCATTTAAAAGGACAGCACGGAAGGAGTGAGTATGGCGCCTGACTGACGGCCAGGAGCAAAGAGAGTGGAATGAACCACTCACTCAAAAGGGGATGGCAGGACAAACTATTGCTCTGCAAGCCTGGGGAGAGAGCGGATGGAGACGCAACGGAGACAATATAAACCACCTGACAGTCCTGAGACGGTGTGAGGGATCGAGCGGCCAAAGAGGACAACAGAAGATATATCAAAAATGAAAGTTTTAATTTTTCTCCAAAAACATGGTATTTACAAATTAGGCCCATAAAAGAGGTCAAAAGAACAGAATTAACTGAGGTGACAAACTGAACTTTAACTTAACCAACTGACCAGACCAAGTAACAGAAAGAAACTGACCTAACCAAAGACACAACAGGGGAACATATATAGTGGGTGATCAGACCACTAGACAAACATGAGGGGGGTAACTAACAACATTTAACAAAAGACTACAGACAAAACTAAACACAAAACTTGGTTTTCTTCAGTGGAAAGAAAGAACAAAACAGAAGTACAAAATTAGAACAAATAAATAGCAATAAACTGAAAGAAAGTTAAACAACATTAAAGGAGTCCATGATTTCTCCCCCTTGGAGGCTTCTGAGATGGCGCCTGCCCAATTCCCTGGCTCAAGCATTTAAGAGCTGTGGTGGCTGCATTTCCCCCTTTGGCCAGGTCTCACAGCACAGCTCCAGGAGCAGAACCTCAACCACACCTGTAGCAACCAGCACACCCTCTGCACTGGAAACACCATTTTGTTGTGGGTGTGGCAGGGTATGCTGCCATCACAGACGGACTCCAACGCAACAAAGGGAGTCGGACTGCAGACGGACCGGTGTCAATGAGGCGTAAAATGCAAGAACTAATGACGTACAGGCGATGCTTTCACACGGTGTACTCAAACCACGCTCTAGTCATCATACTGAGGTGAAAGTACTGGTCCCTCACTGATATGCAAGTGCCTGTAGGACATCCACACAAACTACACTGACTGTCTAATTTTCTCATTTTTAACAGTCAGGCTGCACACAAGAAGCGCAGTTATCACGTCAATAGCTCTACCAGGCTCCTTGCAGTTTGCAGGTTTCCACGTCTCACTTACTTCCTCCTTACTTATCCTTACGAGCTGCATAAGTGTTCGCTGCAGTCTGTTACCCGCAGCATGCCCATAGAAAAAATGCGCATGAACATTTTTACTCTATGGGTTTACTAAGCGGACGACAACCTTGATATTTGCTGTACAGGTTTGACTATTTTTCACCTGCAGACAGCCCGTATCCACACCTCAAGAGGAGTTAAGACTAAGGCTTGAAATGTAAACATGCTTCAGATAAGCTATTTAAAAATAGCTCTAATTTGTTAAAATTTAGTTAAAAACTCTTCAAATAGAAGAAAAAAATAACAATATTATTAGAGCACAGTCCAATATGGATCAAAATATTAGCTCTTTGAATCGAGAACTAAAATGTTCCCTTTTTGTTTTTAAATGCTGGTTCAAACCTGCTGTCATTCAAAAAGATTCATAAAACAGCAGAATGATAGAACCTGCAGCATATTACAATAACCTGAAGTATTGCACTATTTTCATTTTTGAGAAGTTTTGCTTTAAAACACAGGAAGGTTTTTGTCAGGGTACGCCTAAAGAAAGACTTTTTTAAGTCTACTTTTGGCTTTTATCTCTAATTTTTAAATTATGAACCAACTTCTGGCAGACGGTCAACAACCAACGGTCTGTGCAGCAGTGGGAGCAGTTTGTTTCTGGTACAGAGTAAAGCAGAGGTCAGCAACTTCCTGAAAGGATAAAAACAAATAGAAATGTTTAAGCGTTTAACAGGTTAAAGTGTTTAAGTAGAATTGTATTCTGTTAGACCTTAGTGCATGTATAGATGTGAAAATCTGAAAAAATGTTAAATGAATAACTTACAGCTGGGGTCTAGATATTCCAGAAACATTTGGTCAGATGACCAAATTTGTATAAATCATCCACCTAATTTCTGATCTCTGCTGCTCATCATTTTGACAAACGTAGGTTCAGTTAAAAAGGAAAAAAGCTGAAAATGTTGTTTGAGTTTTATATATAATAACTTTCCTTTTTCCCAAGACAACGTTCTGTGATGGTGTGATTTTAACTAATAAGCTAATCAGCGACCTCTCCCATGGTCACTGAGCTGCGATTAAGTAGTAATATCTAGTTTCTGTTCTTAATCTGGGTTTAAAGACAGAAAACATTTCAGATTCCTTTGAATTTTGAAAGAAGGAAGTTTTTTTTATGAACTTACAGTAAACGTACCCACATGTTTCTGATGATGGATGCTCTAGAACCGAGGTTTGAGTATCAGATACACTGCATACAGTATCAGAAGTGCCAGAGCGACCACCGCCAGTGGAGTTCCAGCTCCTGTCGGGTCATTCACTCTTCTTGGTTTACGTCTTGCAGGTGGAACTTCAGCGCCTGCAGGAAGATCATACTCAGCGTTTGTGATCGGACATAAGGAGGGTGCAGCAGAGTACAAAAAGAGAAAACACTAGACAGAGAACAGGGTTTTTTTCTGGCCCACTGCCCTCCGCAGGGCTAAAGCGGTGTGGGAGGCTCCGCCTGTCTTTTGCTGATTTGGAGGAACCCCTGGAGGACAATTTTGAAAAATCGTTACAGTGCAGTGGATCCACAGTAGAAACAAGCTGCTTTTGATCAGAGGGTCGCCAGTTCAATTCTCACGAACAAGACACAAGTTCTCAGTGGCGCTCATTGTAGTGGAGACGGTTAAATAATATGCAGTTAATGGTACAAACACCATCACAAGAAAATCAAAGATTTCAATATATTCCGTATATAATATGTATATAATATCCATATAATAGTATTCTGTAAGTACCCCTCAGGTTTAAAGACTGCATTGTGTGCATGAACAGCCCATATTGTTCAGACTGGGGCCAACAGACTTTAAATATTTTTATAACAATTAAGTGTCTGTCTGAAAAAAAATTAAGTGAATGGCTGCCATCTTTCCAAATGGCCACCACTCTGGATTTTTCTTGTGGCTAAAGTGCTTTTCTTGAAGACAGAGTCCTAAGCTACACCCATGCTAAATTTAGTGTTTGTGCCCCAAAATACACAACTTGTCTGAAATATCAACCAAACCGGCCTCGCCATAGCAGGTGAAGTGCCCTTCACCTTTTAACTTTTATGGAGACACTTGCTCTTAAATGTCAATGAATGTTAAAAGTCGGGCAGAAATGATGCAGCTTTACATATCTTTGCTTGTGTCATTGTTTTACTTCAGTTACAAAATCAAACCTTTTTTAAAATGTTTAGACAAAACGTGATATCAGACTGCGAATCAGCTCAAAACAGCTCAGAGCAACCTTGATGTTAACGATACACTCTACCGATAGCCCCCTGCTGGTGAGCTGCTGCAACAGCAGGCTGATTTCTCGGGTTTTCTGTGAGTTCCACCGTATTAAATGGAGATCCCAGTCGCCACCTTTTCATCGAGCATTTTTCCTGCTCCCAGACCGGAAAGGCTTCACCTTGCATTGACATGGACTTCAGAAAATCCTGATCCACAACTTGTTTTGGAGGATTTGAACACGACGCAGCTCTCTAGCTTCCTGTTACTCTTAAAACTTACGGCAGTCTGTTGTTTTCATGGTGATGCCGTGGTTGTAGCGTTACCTTCACTGAAGTGGAAGGTTTAGATGTACACAAAACATACATTAGATTGCTGCTGTCCTCTGTTTGTATCCACCAAGCCCAAACAGCAGTTGGTGTGGAGACACAAAGCTCAGTGGTAGAGTGTCTGCCCTGAGACTGGAAGCTCGTGAGTTCAAATCCACAGCTGAGTCAATCCACAGACTCCAAAAGTGCAACCCAATGCTTGACGCTCAGCATTAAGGGGTTGGAATGGGGGTGTTAGACCACCAAGTGGTTCCTGTGTGCGGCTGTGTGCGGCTGTGTCTGCAGCTCACCACTCCCCCAGGGATGGGCCCAACGCAGAGAACAACTTTCATTCATCTTCAACTACAATCTCTGGATCTCATCATTGCATGATGTGATCGAATGGAATAAATAGAGATGCCAAGAAAAAAAACATAAAAAAAAAAAAAAAAATTAAGTGAGGATGTAAACAGCCTCTGACTCAAAGGTCAAAGGTCACGAGCTCATCAAAAAACGGTCATCAGCAGCTGTTAACGTTAAAGCGCCATTTTTGTCAAGAACCTGGGTGTGTGGAATTTGTTCTCTGCATTTGACCCATCCCCTGGAGGTCTGCTGAGGGGGGCGGGTACTTTTCTGCAAGGTCACAGAGTTCTTCTAAATTGGCTAAATTCTCAAAGCTTGACACTATGAGGGCTGCACGGTGGCGCAGTGGTTAGCACTATCATCTCATAGCAAGAGTAATATAATGAGTGATATTCAATGCGTAATATATTGCATCAATCAAGATGTGATGCTGCGTTCACACCAGCCTCCGAAACGTGCATTCTAGCGATCACTTCCACTGAAAAGTTTTCTGAAAGCTTTCAGAGCTGCCAACAAGAACTCAGTCATTGTGGTGAAGAGGAGGCAGCTGTTGATATTTATGCAGTGCTGCACTTTTCAGAAAGTGGGACTGCAAGAAGAAGAGTCTTCCTCTCACTGACCTTCATGATCCGCTCTGGGTGATAGCTCATGAGGGAGGGGGGATTCCCCTTCCTACATCACCCTTCCACTCAGTCTGTGCATCACACATCAACCGCGACTTTAGAAAGTAGTAGAATCAGATGAAAGACTGACAGAACCAGCAGGATTTTATTCAACTTACCTCCAGCTGACGCAGGGCTACTGTTGAGCACCCGATGGTTCTCCTGATCAGAGGCTGTGGTCACCTTCAGATCAAAGATTTCTACGGAAAAGCGACAGCATGAAGTCACGTCAATCATTCTATAGAGGAACACCAGTCATGAAACGCTCATCATTGAGGATCTCCAGGACATTCCTACCAATCACGTGGTTCTCCCATCTCCCCTGAATCTGGTTATAATGAACATGGAGATCGCAGCGGTATGTCCCAGAGTCCTCCGCTGTGACTTTGGAGAGATGAAGCAGGACTCGCCCTTCTCTCAGAGCGTCTCCGTCACACTGAACTCGCTCTGTGAACTGCTGATGCTGACGTTCTGGAGACTCGATCCCGTTCATCCTCTTGTACAGAACCTTGATGGACTTTGAAAGGAGGACGCAAACTATTTTGGAGTCGGTCAGGTCGGTCCGGACCGAGATGTCCCACCTGATGCTGATGTTGTCGTTTTCATGGGCCTTGTAGATGGTTGGCGAGGTTCCCGGGCTTAAAACAGCTGACGAAAGAATTGATTTGGAAGTAAACGCTCACGATGTGTTTACAATGTGACAGTGCGTTCCAAATTATTATGCTAATTTTATTGAAGTGTAACAAAGATCAAATTCTTGGTTTTTTCAGTAAAACTCATGGATGATATTGTGTCTCTGGATCAATGACATCAAACTCAATCATCTGTGATCAATTAAAGGATAAACTACTAAAGAAGGACGTTCACATTATTAACCAGACCAACATTTTCAAGAAATGTGGGAAAGAAAAAGGATTTCTGCTGCTGAAAAGAGAGAAATAGTTGAATATCTCTGACAAAGTCTGAAAACTTTAGATATTTCATGAAAACTTAAGCCAGATCGTCATACTATTAAGAGATCTGGGTCGGATTCAGAGCACACACAGGTTTGTGCAGATAAAGTCAGAATGATGTCAGCAAGGAGGTGGTGGAGTCATGGTTTGGGCCAGAATCATTGTGAGAGAGCTGATCAGCCCATTTAGGGTCCCTGAGGTGTGAAAATGACCTCTGAAAAATAGGTGGAGCTTCTGACTGACCACTTTCTTCTATGGTACACACCCAAACAGCAGCTCTGGAGGCTATTCTGACACTTAAACCTATGAAGATGTTTCTGATTGGAATAGATTTGATTTCGGTAAATATGACCTCATAATGCAGAAAATTCAACCAATGACCATTTTCAGTCTTTAGAAAATGTTGAGGAACTCTGTTGTGTGTGATCATGTGGAACTTAAAAACATACTGTTATCTGTAAGAGGTTTGTTCAATAACATGTCATATATACTCTAATGGTTAGAGACGTGAAAATGCTACTGACTGTTTCTGAATGGAGAGAAATCATGGAAAAACAATATTATTAGAATAATAGTTTGGAACGCGCTGTATAAAATGATATATGGCGAATGAAAATGTGAAAAATCAACCAACCACAGCTGAGAATCACAACTTGGAGAATCCACCTCATGCTCTCCTGAGAAGAAAAGGGTTAAACAGAATTTATTCCACAGGAACACCAAAACAGAGAAACGTTAGGTTTGGGGATTGAAAAAATGAAATATTTGAATGACCCGCCTGCATCTCAGCTACTTCACCTTTACGAGTTATATTTAAGACGACCTGTCCCCTGCAGCATTCCCGTAGAAAAAATATGTCACTCTATGGTGAAAATGGTCTACGACCTTGATATTTCCTGTGGGTCACCAGCACGCCCCGTCCAGGTTTGACCATTTTTAACCCGTATCCTCAAGTACGTGCGGTTGTGACAAAGGCTTTGAAGGATATAAAAGATCTTAACTTTTATAGTTGAAACTTCCTGGTCTCTGTTTTCTATATTCGGGGCAGTTAGTCTGTTGAAATACACAAGTCACTAAATATCTAATGAGTCTACTGCCTCACACTACTTACCTACAGCTAAAAGTAACACGTTACTGTGATAGTAAAGTCTTTTCATTCATGGGATTGTCTGACTTCTTTCGTTTCGACGTTTTTCTTTGACATTGGGGTGTCCTGATCATAAGCGGTTCTGATGAACTCCTGCCTTCCACATGGCCACTGAAGGTTCTCCAGGTGGAACACAACTGGCGACCTCATCCCACACAGATCCACAGGCCGAGCTGAGAGGGGAAAGCAGACCCACTCCAATAAAAATGGTGTTTTTCACATGTTCTTGTAGCGTTTTTCCTCATGATACAGGCCAGAAAATGAAGATTAAAACTTTGTTTCTGAGTATGTCTGAATTCCAATCATGGTGAATCAGAACAGACAAAAAAATGCAGTTTGAATAAGCTTGTAGTTGTTTAGTACCATAAGCTCCATGCTCCGCCCCATTATGACGCATCCACTTGCAGACAAATAGATCCATGAATGTCTTTGTTTTCCTTGTCTGAGCTGACATCTGACTCAAAACTGTGCGGCCAGATATCTCCGTTTTGCTTTCCGTTTTGGTTGCACTGCTAATGTTAGTTTTGGGTAGTGAGGGTCTGAAAGCTAGTG
Organism: Oryzias celebensis; assembly: GCA_014656515.1. Lineage (NCBI taxonomy): Eukaryota > Metazoa > Chordata > Actinopteri > Beloniformes > Adrianichthyidae > Oryzias > Oryzias celebensis. The sequence goes on from BNCR01000016.1 coordinate 3,020,989, forward strand.
GGAGAGCGAATAAACAAAGGCATGATGGGAAATCAGCAGACTGACTGAATCAATTTTTTACAATGAATCATTGCTCCAACAGTGAAAATAACTTTTTAAACAAGTCAGTCTGATTTCAAACCAATTATGTTTGAAGTTTAAATAAAGTGAAAGTCAAGAAAATTCTCTTTTTTTTTTAATTAGTCAAAACAAAAAGACGGAATCTGATAAAAACAGCAAAAGAAATAGGATACTGCAAAATGTTAAATCTTCATTTAAATAATGCATTTATTTAATTTTAAAATCTGGATTATAGCTAAAATGTTTGCATAGTTCCGAGGAATTCCAGATTAAAAACCTTTGTTTTATGGTACATTTTTTTTCACCCTGATATTATGCAATTTTTAAAAAGACAAAAACGTAACAAAATTACAAAAAAAAGGAAACTAAGTGAATATTGTTTATTTAAAAACAGCTCTGCACCTAAAAATTAAAATATATTTCTTTGGTTAAATGTGAGCCGCCGTGTCGTCATGTCCGGTTAGTTTACCTGTAACTTAACGCAGTTTTGGAACATTTTTAAAAAGCAGCAAATTCAAGTCAAACATGGATAAAATGCGCGCAGATTACGTAAATCACATTATGATACATATCTAACGCCGCAGATTTGACTGTGAAGAGGAACATTTAAAACACTTTTCAAATGAGGAAACAGGCGGACTCACCGGGTTTTCAGCGACGGTAAACAGTTGTGGAAGTGAGAGTTTCTGAATGTGATGTGGCCTAAAAGATTTATGACTAAAGTCACGACAGGATTATGGAAAGGAGGGTAAAAGCTCTGGTTTAGCTCTGCAGCAGAACTACCCTCATTGAAAAGCCATGACATCAACCATTCAGATGAGAGAACAAACACGTGAGGCTTGCGTGTCTGTCATTGGTCGAGCCGTTTCCGGGCGTTCTGGCATCTCAGAAATCTTCCTGGCAACACCGCCCTCGTGTAGTTCAAGGAAACACCCCCCTCTGTTTCTCTGCAAAAATGATTCCAAAACTGTTCGTCCAATAAGAAACAGGCTGATAACCGCCATTGTAATAGCGAGTTTCCAGTTCTTCCTTGTTTGTAAAACTATATTCAGTTCGTTTGTTATACTAAACCAGACACAAATAGATTTTTTTAAACTAATCTAAGATTGACCATAAAAGAGAACTGGACTGAGTGACCCCTCCAAAAAGCCAAAATCCCATAGACTTTTGAGAAATAAACTGCTATTACTCAGTCATTCTCGTGGTTGGAAGAATAGGGGTGTAACAATTAATCAAATAATTGATTAATTGATTTCTATTCCAACGATCCAAGCAGATCAATCTGTCTGATCAATCAACCCCCCCTTTGTCGTTGATCATGATCAGATTCTTATTTTCTATAATTCTGGATTTATTTTTCTGTGAACATTTGAACTTTGAGAGACTAAACAAGACAGAAAAGTCTAAAATATTCATGTCTGTCTGAGAAAAGCATAGAAAGTGTGAAGAGTTTAACAGCCTTTGTGGATTTCACTTAATACTAGTTATTTTTAGAGCATAACTCCTGCAATAAACGAGGTAATGCATGCAAATGCACCGCTGCAGTAGAAAACAAGATTTACATCTGTGTATATATTTTTCATTAGTTCTGGATGAGAGCACAGACGGAGACCTCTCAGGGCCTCAGAGACCATAAAGGTTTCTAAGAAAATGCTCAAGACCTTCCTTTTTAATTATGCCTTCAGATAATCTCATCTAATGATTTAATAATTTTTTATTATTTTTATTATTTTGCGTTTTAATTTTATGCATTTTTTTTCTATTTTCTGTATTTACGTACAGTAACCACCAGAGGCAATGTGGGTTTCAGTGTCTTGCTCAGGGACATGTAGTTGATCCTCATTTCTTTAGAAAAAAAACATTTCCCAAATAAATAAAAGTACAAAGGTTTTGTGGTTTCCTTTGATTTGTTGCAAAATTAATGTGAGTCGAAGCAGATGCAGGAAAATCACATCAGTCTGAAGACAAAAGTAAATAAAGTTTAATTCGACAAAGTGAGTCCAACTACGATAAATGTAAGATTTTAAGAGGGGGCGGAGCTTTTCTTCCCGACAACATCAATACAACAGCACAAGGATAAAAAAACAGTTCAGAAGAGTCTTAATGTAAGTCAACCATGTGTTAAATACACATCTTTGGTTGTGTATTGCCAAGTTGTACTTTTAAAAAAGAAAATGTCTCAAAACTAAGAATGCAATGAGTCACTTACCCTGTTTGGTTTGGTTTTAAACTGAGAATTGTGGCAACCTTTATGACACATGCATATTGTTTGTCACCACTGATGCCTTTGCTGAGGAAGAAAAATACACCTCTGAGCCGAACCCACCAGGATCACAGCATCCACTACAGAACTGGAAATGCAAAGACCACATTAGCCTGCTTTGTAAAACTCACACCCAAATATATATGTCGCTCATCATCATCAGTGCCCTTTGAAAGGGGACGTTCTCAAAAGCAGAGATCATCTTAGCATCTCATCTCATCTCAAAAGCAGGAAATAAGGTTTCTGCCCAAACATAATGAAGATATTTTCCAAGCATTCTCAGTAGTTTTGGATCATGATGATGCAGCTTTTAGACAAAATCACAAAACCTGGGTCATTTTCTTGGACATGGTTTCTGCAGAACAGCAGGAGTTCATTAGAAATTCACCTCAGGGTTCTGGGCGGCACCGTTGGCCCAGAGTAGCACAGAATGGAGCGAGCAGGGAGCTTGTGCCCGTCCGGCGTATTTTCTGCATCACAAATACTTTTCAAATGCCTTCTTTTTGTCTGCTCCTGATTCACAGTGATTTGAATAAAGAAATACTCAGAAATGCTACAATGAGCCTAATTTCCTGTGTCCTTCATCATCAGAAAAGTGCAATAAAAACATGTTAATAACATAATTCTCTAAATTTTCATCAGAGTGGGTCTTTGAGGAAATTTCCTGCAATGACTTTTTAATCCAGCAGATGCAGACACTGACACATCCATACATTTCCAACAGTGCAAACACAGTTTGGGAAATGTGCAACACAATGAGGTCTCATCTGCTCATCGCCACTGAATGTAGTCAGGAGGATTTAGGAATTTAAGACAACAGTCAAGAAGAAATGTGTAAAATAGAAATGTGAAGAAACCTGTAAAATGTGTTAACAGGTTTTGGTTCCTTCCAGCTGCAAGTCGGTTGTGAGTTCTGACATCAGCCAATCAGAGGCCAGAAAACAGGCACTTGAGGCTGTCATTGGTCAAGCCGTTTCAGTTCGTCGCCCTCTCTGAAGAGAAACACGCCTGGAGGACGAGAAGTCGTCCCCCCCATGTTGTATTTTTTTCCAAGAACTTCTTGAAAGTCTATGCAGAGCACAGAGCATGCACTGAGAATACACTGCACCCTCCTATCTGCTTCCTTTACCTCCTCCAACCACTTTACCTCATTTTGTTTCCTCATAACCATCCGCCCACATCAGCTGATGATGACTGATGACTAACTTTCAAACCACTTACACCACCACCCCTCTCTTATTTGATAAATACAGTTTAAACTCAATCATAAGAGACCACAATGGTAAATAAATGTCTGTGGAAGTGTAGCTAAAAACCTGTTTCTTGTTGTTTTGAGTTTGTTGTTGAAAAAGGTTGCAGTGAAAAACAAAATAATTATTTTGACAAGCAAAAAAGGTATTTTGGGTGGTTTTTGTTGGGTCTGGTGGTTTTTAGATTATTTCTGTGCCATTCAGCAACACTAAACAGACATTGATGATTCAAAGAGAATTTAAAAAGTGGTAAAATGAACCATAGTTATCCAAGTGACTGAAAAGAAAATAAAGGGCAAGGTGAAAGCAAGAAAATTGTTGCCACACTTACACAAGTGCTAGAAGGCAGTAAAAAGGAGAACAGAATAAAAAAACAACTCAAAAAGAAAATAAAGAAAGTCAAGAATAAGAAAAGGAGAAGAAAAGGAGAGGTTAGGCAAACGGAACGGCAGAAAATGGTAACTGAGGGTTTTTAAATTTTTTTCTTTTATTGTTGCTGTTTTGTTCCTTCATTTAAGTATTTTGTTTCTTTTGCCTTTTTTTAAAGAAAAATCTGACATTTTAAAGAAAGACAGAAGATCCTCATTTGTTCCTGGGAGAGAGAGATTAACAAATTAGTTTGTTCAATAAATGTATTGTTTTTCCAAGTAAAAATAATATATATAAATACATTTCTTTAACATTTATATGTGACTTCAGTTTTATGGTTATCAAATAATTTTAATAATTGACGTTGTCTAAAAGTGGACCTGTAAAGAAGTTAGTCAATGTTTCACCCTGGGTAAGGAATACAAATATTGCTTTAGACAACCACTGCGAGGGCCCAACGTAATTGTTCCTCTGGGACCCCAAAACTGCTAAGTCCACCACTGAGTGCTGTGGCATCTACTTTTGTATAAAAAAGAAACCAAACTTAAAGAAAGAAAATAAAACACATGTTACATAACTGAGGAGCAAAAAAAAGAAGAACAAGTAAAACCAGATCAGTCTCATGCTGAGTAAAGAGCAGCAAATAAAAAGGGTTTTAAAAATGGCGGTTCTCTAATGCTGTACTCATGTGGTGATAACAGAACAAAAACTGCGACACCAATAGTGAATGAAAACGATGTATTAAAGAGAGACTGAAGGTTGTAAAAAAAGCAACAAACAAGTCTGAACAAACAAAAAGATCTTCAGATAAATAAAACAGAAGAAACGTTATCGAGGCCGCACCCACATCATAACATTCTTGTAAAAGCAGGAAGAGAGAGATTCTGCTCAGCAGATTCTGGTTACATGAAAACAGAAACAGAAATGAGTTGAAGTCTGTCGGGACAAAGCAGGAAGATCAGATCTGGTAAGAGTCAGTCTGACTTTCTTCTTCTTTTAGACTGAAAGAAATAAAGTTTTCTTTCTGTAGAACATCAGACTAACATGATTTCTGTTTATTTACCAGCTGCTGACTGATCTATACCAGCCTGGACTCTGTGTTTTACTTCCTTATCATATTCTGCTTTTTGTAATGACCTATTTTTAGTGAAGGGAATTCTCTCTTTTTTAGCGATCCGGCAGCTCTTTAGGCTCCCAGACGGCTCTACAGGTTGTTTTATTTAATTTAATTTTTTATCAATAAATATTAGGGTTGTCAACGTTAACGCACTGGACTCTCGGTGAGTTTTATACTTCCTGATCTTGTTCTGGTTCTTGTACCGACATGTTTGTCATGAATGCTGTTTGAACTCACAGTTAAAGCTGCTGGTTCCACTCTGACTGATGAAGATGAGCTGTTAAGAGGAAGAAGAGGATGAAGAAAAGTCTTCTGCTTTCAGCTGTGTATCCATGAAGACTGACAAATCCAAAGATAAACATCTGGACTTCAGAAACCAACCTGGACCCTCAGAATCAAAGTAGGAGATGTTTTTTTTTCTAGCCTAGTTTCTTTGTACAGTTTTGTTTTAAAGAAACTGAAAGCAGAGATTTGCATTTCAGAGTTTTAATTAGATCCTGTCAATGCGGAAAACCAGTTGAACCCGTGGAACAGAATGTTTGAAACTGCAGTTTATCTGGAGACTGTTTTTTCTTATAAAAGGGGGAATCCCATCAATAATTTTGATCAAAAATATGATGTAAACATCAGATTGATCAGCAAATCACATCAGATCAGCAAACATGTGCTCTTTTTAAAGCATAAGTGAGTGCAGACGCTCCACATCATTTATGTTATATTCTATTGTTTAGAGATTTAAAAAGATAAATAAGTGTTTAGCTCTGCAGCAGAACTACCCTCATTGAAAAGCCATGACATCAACCAATCAGATGAAAGAACAAACATGTGAGGCTAGCGTGTCTGTCATTGGTCGAGCCGTTTCCGGGCGTTCCGGCTTCTCAGATTTCTTCCTGGCAACACCGCCCTCGTGTAGTTCAAGGAAACACCCCCTCCCCCCTCTGTTTCTCTGCAAAAAAGATTCCAAAACTGTTCGTCCAATAAGAAACAGGCTGATAACCGCCATTGTTATAGCGATCAGTTTTTTCCTTGTTTCTAAGACATTATTACAGTAAATTTGTTATACTAAACCACACACAAATAGATTTTTTTTTTTTTTTTACTAATCTAAGGTTGATCATATAAGAGAACTGCAAAAAGCCAAAATCCCATAGACTTTTGAGAAATAAACTGCTATTACTCACAACAAAGTCACACACCTGTGTCCACGGCCCACCGCCCTCACCTCTACTTGTCACCGCCAGCCTTGCTGCCCACTTTTGACCTAGCCTACGAAGCAGCCACGCCTGAGCGCCCTCCTCCCTCTCTTTCTGTTGGGCTGGTCTGAGCTGTATGTGAGAAATTGATGTAATAAACACCTAATTTTCCCCAAAATTGTGTATTTTCTGTTGTTTTTATCTCCATAGCAACCAGTTTATGTTTGGTTGTCTGGAAATACTGAACAGATTTGGAAGAAATTGGCCAAAATAAACATTTGGATTTCCTTTGTAACAAAGGTTTTTTTGCTAGCCCCGCCCACAATCTTTTAATGTTCATACCCTGTGTTTTTTCCTTTTGCTCAGCTCTAGTCAGCGATCAACAAATTAAATTTTCATAATATTTCAATAAAAAATGGGCAAGTAATAGAAAAATGCCACTTTTGCGAGCTCGCCACATGCACACCGTTCAAAATCTACAACTTATTATTCCAACATTTATCGCACAGTTGTTTCATATTTATACTTGAGAAGTTACCAGACGATCAATAAAAAGAAAATCCTAGGACTAGTTTTCATTTGTAGCTTGGTACTAATAGTGTTTATTAATTCAAGATGGTGGCCTTTTCCCAAAATCGAAGGTTGAGGTAACCTCAGTGGTCATTTTAGACTTAAGCTGGCGGCATGTATGTGACATTTCATGAAAAAAATAGGACAAATAAAAGGTTCATTTTCAAAAACGTCAAAATCATCAAATTGCAGATTTTAACACAAAATGGCCACCAAGCTGTTGGTCATGTGGCCATCCCATATTAATTTTAAATTTCATTTGAATATCAATAGTTTTACTAGGTGTGTACAAATTTTTGTGACTTTTTGTGCATGTGGCGGGGGTCAAATTTAGAATCAAAGGCGCAGAAATGTTTACAACTGTGAAAATAATATTGAGCCTTGACTGCCCATATTGTTGGGCCCAATATGGTCGGGCAGTTGCCTCAGTGACCAATCAGAGACTCGGATTTAATAGAGAGGTGTAGGTAGCGCCTGCTAAAAAATACAGTAGTACCAACAGTTGTAAACAGGATCAGAAAGGAGAAACTAAAAAATGGGGTTTGCGCATGTTAGGTTAATATGACCCCAAGCTGTGCATTAAACAGAACTGTGAAACTAAAGAGCCAGAAGCAAGATTTGCACTGATTTGACATGTCGCTCTGAGGCTCAACCTATTGCAGGTGATGGACAAGGCCTGATAAACAGTAAAAATACAAAAAGAAGAAGAATCTCCTCCTTGCCATTACCTGCGTTTCTGGCCCTGGTGTGTTCACTGAGCTCCGGATCTTGGCGTGCCCAAATAGACACACGCCCCAATTTATAGTCAGCTACAGTTTATTTTACACAATCTGCAGCGAAACAAAGCATTTTGTCAGAAAGAAATGTCAAGGGAATCAAAACAATCAGTTAAAATTGATCAGTTCTTCTGGTGTTTGACATTTTCTCTGATAAACTGCTTTGTTTTGCTGCGGATGTCCAGAGTTCGGTGAACGCACCAGGCAGAGACACTCGCCGACCCGGGGTTTGTCATTTTCAGTGAGTGAAATGAGTGACACTTGGATTTTGAAACCCCTGGTTGTAAACACAGCAGAGCTGTTGAACCTGTGCAACAGATTTTTAAAAATATTTCATTTGGTTCTTTTGTTAACGCTCTTAAAAAGAGATAACATTTACTATGCAGTTTAAATTTTTAAATTTAGGTTTTACATTTTTGGATTATTTTTGCAAAATGGCAAATTTAAAATTATAAAAACTCCTGTTGACCAAAAAAACTTTTCAGATTATATGGCCACAGGGGCATTCCCTGTCAGTATTTACACAAAATGAGTAAATATCTGGTTCCATGCCCTGATTCATGTCTGGAGAGGAACAGGATGCTGGTTATTTAATAGCTTTGTATGGTCATGGAGGTGTGGCTCCTGTTCCAACTGATGTGTTGTGTGTGTCTTTCTAGATTTGGTGTCCAATCAGTGATGTCTGCTCTCTGTCACGAGGCAGAGTAAGTGGCAAGATACTGTTGCGTGACCTAATCTGTTTCCCTCTCATCTAATTCCAGTCTGTTCTTGAGAAAGAGATTATCACAACAATGCATTTGTTGTGATCAGTTTGCTTCATCAAAGTTGAATCACGTGAAAGGTATTAAATATATGTTGCATTAACAAAATGTATACAGATAAAAAATAAGGGTCCCCACAAATACAAATCAAAAACTTAATAGATAAACAACATGTAATAAACATTAAAATAGTTAATAAGATTCAGCCTTGTCTGTAAGATATTCCACAAAAAATTAATAAATGGTATAAAAAATATCCCAGCCTGAGCAGCTCTGACAGGAAAACTGCCTCTGAGTTGTTAAATAAAAGACCTGGGGAAAGATGACAGGCAACCTCAGTGGTCTGGTCAGAAGACTAAATCTGCTCAGAGGAATTTTTCCTACTGCCTCATATTTCTGCAGAAAGACTCTACATCTTCTGTTGGAGTTCCTCTGTTTTCCTTTAAACTGTAGTTCCTACAAACCTCTGATGATTTGATTGTGTTTGCAGAGATCAACAGCTCACTGAGAGACTCCATTCTGCAGCTTTCAACTTTACAACTATGAAGAGTAATAAATCAAAAGATAAACTTCAGGACTTCATAACTGAACCTCAGCCTCAAAGTAAGAGACAGTTTCTGCTGTAATTAAGTCGAACTTAAGGATCTGCAATTTATTCGGAACCTTATTTTTTTATTCTTCTTTTCTACTGCATTGATTTATATGTCCACAGTCCATACTTACTCTTCTTTTCTGTTGGGCCCAGCGCAAGTGTCCAGCTTTTCTTCTGCTCACTCAAAAGGAACAAGAGGATGGGGAGGAAAACCATGTTTAGTTACTCAAACAACTGGAAAATTGGGTGAGTCTCACTGTGGACCAGTACTACAGTATAGTGGTTTAAAATACGGAAATATTTTTTGTCGTTTGGTAACTTCAAATCTGAGCCAGAAGAAATTGCAAGTAGAGTTCCCAAAGACTCCATCCTAGGACCACTTCTGATTAACATCCACATGCTCCAACTAGCCCAGGTTCTGATCTGATTGTGCTTGCAGAAGGCATCAGCTCACTGAGAAAGTCCATTCTTCAGCCTCCAGCTGCATATCTGAGAAAAGTGACCAATCCAAACGATGGACTCCAGACTTCAGAGCTGAACCTGGACCTTCAGCCTCAAAGCAAGAGACAGTTTCAATTCAAAACTGCAATTAAAAAAAAAATCTAAATAAAAGCAAAATTAATTGCAATTTTCAATTCAATGTTGAATTTGGTCATTCAAAAGGCAGTTTGCTATTTCATATTAAAAACTGACATTTCAATTACTTGTTCTGAATTTATTTTAAGTGAATTTAAAACTATTTAGTTGTAATTTGGGATAGTTTTCTGTGTCAAAATTAAAAAGCAATGCCCCCTGTGTAATGCATTTTGAACTTAGGGTGGGGCCCACCACCCACCAAAATATGACAAGTCCTGCCTCCGCTTCCTTCTGGCAATCTTGAGAACAGAGTGTAAATCCTAACACAGAGGATGGAAGAACTTTCTTCTTCTCAGCTCCAAACAATTCTGCTTTAAAAGTCAACCTGTTAGAAGAAGCATTTTTCTTGTGCCTGTGTGCCAGGTCTGGAAGGTGCGGCATGTCGGTCCAGCAGCAGCACATATTGGGCATCAAAAGCCACACATCCAGAGTTCAAATATTTGAACTTAGGAGAGGCTGACACATACATTGCATCAATCGATCAGGGACTCAGCTTTGGGCAAGTGACGTTTTCAGTGACTTGGGTAGAATACTAATCCAATTCAATACAAGGGGTCTCATCCTGAACTTCCATCCATTTTCTTAATCCGCTGTTTCCCTTTTGGGGCAGTGGGGTTGCTGGAGCCTGTCCTGGCTACTGTTGGGCGAAGCAGGGTTACTCCCTGGACAGGTCGCCAGTCTGACGCAGGCTCTTTGGGTTAGAGTGATCACGGCCCTGGGTGGCAGAGCTTGTTTGCTACCTCTGCCCTCGGGCAACTGGCTGGGCAGCAGATGTGAGCAGCTGCAGCATGAGGAGGTAGCCTGAACCGTATGATTTTTTATTATTGAGACAATATCGAAAATTTCCCCTAATTTTATTCTTATATAATTTCCACTCTTGAGCTAACGTGGGACAGTAAACTGGGTCACAGAAACACCAAAGTAGTGGCGGAAAATGGCTGTCATTCAGATTGCTGCTCCCACTGCAGGAGTGAAGCTCACCGTACTGGGAAAGACTGACCGATTTCACAAACTCAAACACAAAAACGTAATGCTTTTGTAGAGCTTTTTAAAATAAATCAATTTGATATCTTAGCACTATCTGTGTTTTCTTAGCACTGTAATGAGATTTGCGCAGACACCGCTCCATGCAGGAATCAGGCTGAAACATTTGGCCATAGCTCCTCCCACACGTGTCTGGGGCGTCGAATTAATGAACACATTTTTGGACAGGAAGAAGATTGCATCGGAAGGGGGGACGTGTTTTGCCATTTCTTTAAAGTTTTATCAAAATTGCAAAACTTAGATGTTAGAGAAGAGATAAAGCAACAAAAGATAGATGTCACAATCTGCAAAAATCCTGCTCAACCAGTTTAACAGAAACTGTGAGCAGCCTTGACCGAAACTGCAAATCCCAAGTCTTTGTAGTTGATTGTGTCGCTCTATAAATATAGCTATTTCCTGCTACATTGCAGAGCTCCTGGGGCAGGCATTTTTTTTGTCTTTTGTCTAATAAATCTTTTGAACTAGTTTTGTTTTCTCTTATCCAGATCTCAGAAATTTTCCACCAGACATGACAACTGTGCAATTGATTTTGCTTTTATTTAAAAAATATGTTTTAAATTGTAAGATTGAATTGTAACTTTCAACTGCTTTTAATTCCTTAATTTTTACTTGTTATAGCATTTTAACATTGCAAGCCTGAATTGCATATTGAATTGTCGATTGCAAAATGCACTTCTTAAATTGCATGTTCAAACTGCAAATTTAATTGTTAATTGAGAACTGCATATCACTTTGAAATATGAGTGGAATAAAAATTAATAAATTTCCATTGTCAATGAGGTGAACCTAAAGGTCTGCAATCTATTTCCTTTCATCACGCAGAACCTAGGTTTTTTAATTATTTTTTTCCCTACTGCAATGCTTTTATGTCCACAATCCATTCTTTATGTTCTTCTCTGTTAGACCCTATGCAATTATTCCATGATTCCTCAATCCACCCATACTCAAAACCTCATTAAGACCTTTTGGGGTCTAGGAGGGTTGCTGGAACCTATCCCACCTACTGCTTGGCAAAGGCAGGGCCTCGGCAGTTCGTTGGTCTATTTTAATCCCACCCAACCACACTCTCACATTCACACCTAGAGACAATTTAGAATCACTAATAAACATACAAAGCATATTTTATGACTGTGGGAGGAAACTGGAATTTCTGGAGAAACAGGAAAAACATTAAAACTCCCCACAAAGAACCCACAAAGGTGTTCTTGCGTAAAGTGAAAATGCAAACCACACAGTACACCACCAAGCAGCCACCTGTGCAATCAGTCTTTGTAAATTAATCTCAAATCTAACTTAAACAGCACATGTAATCAGTTTTTTTTAATCTAGATGGAATTTTCCACTTCCTTATTTGGTCTCTCAGTAAATTAGATTCTTAAGTGTCCCTTTCCTGGACTAGAATAATCAGCTCCTATCCCAGGGACTCATAAGTCCCTTAAGGCTCTGCATGTTCCAAGTTTGCAGTGACTGACATGTCTGCTGTGTTTTCCTGGAGAACTTTGGAGACAATAACAGGTAGAGACCGGCCACACATTCAGGAGCCTTACACCATGAAGCGCTGTCTCCATTTTTCCTTGCAAATCACACTAGACCCGTATTTTTCCACGACGGTCAACAGGCTCTTCTGCTTAGTTGTGGTTATTTAGAGCTTTATGACTCGTTTGCCTGAAATCAATGTGTGTGCACAGCAAGTCTTGAAGTTTCTGGGCTCCCAAAGGACCCTTGCATCCTTCTTCCAATCCTGCACTGACATTTCTAGGTTCTGGGTCATGGGGAAAGCTAAAGAGAAAAAATGGTCTGCATGGTTAAGTCACCAGAAGTAAAGACTTTTTTGTGCAAATGCCACAAAATCGCTAGCTTATGATAAGCCAAACAGAACAGAGACAAGCCTCCAAACTTCTGGATCAAAGTAATTTGGAGTGATGAGACCAAGATTGAACTTTTTAGCAACAACCATAAACGCTACATTTAGAGAAAAGTCAACAATGGTCTATAATGAAAATAACATTACTCCTACTGTGAAACACGGAGGTGGATCTCTGATGGTTTGGGGATGTGTGAGCTACAAAGGCAAAGTAAACCAGATGAACTTTATCAGAAGAATATGGAGGAAAACTGTCACTCTTCAGCTCTGAGGAGATCTCAAACTAGCAGTTCAACCAAGACAGCCCAAGAAGTCAGAGGAACGTGAAGTTTTCTGGACTGCTTTCCCATTAGAGAAAAGAAAGAACCTCAACCACAACGATCACATGAGACTTCAGGGTGTTGTTGATTCAAGCCCACTGAGATGGCTATGGTTGTGATTTTGGGCTGTATGAATAAAACTGAATTGAATTCAACAGGAGACAAAACAAGGCTTTAGGAACTGGGGTATGTAAACTATTGAACAAGATAATTTGGGCTTGTCATTATGATTTAAAAAGTGTTAACACAGTTTTTTCAAAATAAATTACATAGAAAAAATAACCAGTAACCACGCTGGGGGAAAAAGGTTTTTTGTGTTACCATTCATATTCTCTGCAAAATGACCAAGAGCATAATTTCTTGCAGGAAATGTAAACTTATGAGCACAACTGTGATCTATGGACAATGTAAGGTTCTTATTAGAATATTTACTCTCTATTTTGTGTCAACAGAAACAGGAAGACCTCTGTTATTGAGAAAAAGCAGGAATCTTGCCTGCCTTTGTGTCACGACGTCTTGAAAGATCCAGTCTATATCAGCCTTGAACGTTGGTTCCATAGACAGTGTAAAACCTCATCCTGGAACATAAAGGATGTTTTAGGTGAACACCAAACAAGTGTGAGAAGGAGATATGAACATGTGACTAAAAGAAGTGATGAAACACAGAGTGAACCCCTCCTCAAAAAGATGTACACTGAGCTCTGCATCACAGAAGGGCAAAGAGAAAAGGTTAAAATCCAAAATGAGGTCTTGCAGCAAGACACAATCTCCCAAAAAAACTTCCTCCATACTGCACCAGTTAAATACAATTTTAAATTGCCATTAAAAGAAATTTTCAAAGCCTTACCTGACCAACATGGATCCATCAGAGTGGTTCTGACCAGTGGAGTTGCTGGAGTTGGAAAAACCTTCTCGGTGCAGAAGTTCACTCTGGACTGGGCCGAGGGCTTGGAGAACCAAGACATCAGTGCAGTGATTCCTCTTTCCTTCAGGGGGATGAACTTGATCAGAGATGAACAGCACAGTCTTCTCACTCTCATCCAAGTTTTCCATCCAACCTTCCAGAAGATCCCAGCAGAGCAGCTGTCTGTCTGGAAACTTCTCTTCATCTTTGATGGTCTGGATGAAAGCAGACTTTCTCTGGACTTCAACAACAGTCAGGTGGTGTCTGATGTCACTCAGAAGTCATCAATCAATGTTCTTCTGACAAACCTCATCCAGGGACATCTGCTTCCCTCAGCTCTGGTCTGGATCACTTCCAGACCTGCAGCAACCAATCAGATCCCTCCTTCATGTGTCTCCAGGGTAACAGAAGTACGAGGCTTCACTGACTCCCAGAAGGAGGAGTACTTCAGGAGGAGATTCAGTGATGAAGATCTGTCCAGCAGAATCATCTCCCACATCAAGGCCTCCAAGAGTCTCTTCATCATGTGTGGAGTTCCAGTTTTCTGTTGGATCACTGCTGTGGTTCTGGAGAACATGTTGACCACAGAACAGAGAGGAGAACTTCCCACCACCTTGACTGACATGTACTCACACTTCCTGATGGTCCAGACAAAGAGGAAGAAGAACAAGTACCAGCAGGAACATGAAGAGAATCCACAGGAGCTGACAGAGAAGGACATGGAAGTTCTCCTGAAGCTGGGGAGGCTGGCATTTGAACATCTGGAGAAAGGAAACATCATGTTCTACCAAGAAGACCTGCAGCAGTGTGGTCTGGATGTCACAGAGGCTTCTTTGTACTCTGGAGTTTGTACTGAGATCTTCAGAAGAGAGTGTGAGATCTTCCAGAAACCAGTTTACTGCTTTGTTCATCTGAGTGTTCAGGAGTTTCTGGCTGCAGTTTACATCATGCACTGTTACAACAACAAGAAGATGGAGGTGATGGAGAACTTCCTGAAGAATCAAACAAACATCTCTTCTCTAGATGAGTTTCTGAGCAGCATAATGAAGGAATCTCTGCAGACTCAAACTGGTCACCTGGATCTGTTTGTTCGTTTTCTTCATGGTCTCTCTGTGGAGTCCAACAAGAGAATCTTAGGAAGTCTGTTGGGTCAGACAGAGAACAGTCCAGAAACCATCCAGAGGATCATCAAGAACCTGAAGGAAATGAAGACCAATGACATGTCTCCTGATAGAAGCATCAACATCTTCCACTGTCTGGTGGAGATGAAGGATCTCTCAGTTCATCAGGAGATCCAAGAGTTCCTGAAGTCAGAGAACCGATCAGAGAAGGAACTTTCAGAGATCCACTGCTCAGCTCTGGCCTACATGCTGCAGATGTCAGAGGAGGTTCTGGATGAATTGTATCTAGATCAGTATAAAACATCCAGAGAAGGTCGATGGAGGCTGATCCCAGCTGTGAGGAACTGCAGAAAGTTCAGGTTAGTTAAAAAAATAGATTTGACCAGAAATGGGAATATTTAATTTATGTCTTTGAGGTTCATATTCTGTTTTGTTTCTTTGATCCTAAGCAGAAATCTATAAAAAATAATGCTTTGATTTGATAAGATGTTGCTGTGCTTTCTTTAAAAATTATTTCATTGTAATATTACATTAAAACTAATTATTTTATATTCATTATTATTACTAATAATTGTTATTGTTAACTAATATGTATAATAATAATTATGTTTTTAATTTTTTTTCAGACAGATTTAAACTGTAACTTTTTCATTGTCATTTCCATGCATGTCCTTTATCTTCTTCAGGGTGGGGTTTGTGTCAAAACCTTCTGAAGGTGATTCCACCACTGAGTACAGCTGGTAAGAAGGGAAACTTTTCAGTTAAATGGAAACATCTAGCTAATATTTAACTGATTTTTGACATGAAAGCAGATATAATCCATCATTCTTGCATGTCGGTCTTCAAGTTTTACGAGAAAAGGTCAACAGGAAATGTCCACAGTTTGTTTATGACAATGATGAAGTCAACAAAAACTGACCCTTCTATACCT
The DNA here is from genome assembly GCA_014656515.1 of Oryzias celebensis. Classification (NCBI taxonomy): domain Eukaryota; kingdom Metazoa; phylum Chordata; class Actinopteri; order Beloniformes; family Adrianichthyidae; genus Oryzias; species Oryzias celebensis. Next base: position 3,036,760 of record BNCR01000016.1, read on the forward strand.
CTATGTTCATGATCACAGCTTTGAACTCGGAGACACCGACTGTGAAGCTGTGGCCTTTGCCCTGAAGTCTAACCCGTCCCATCTGACAGAACTGGACCTGAGTGGAACCATCTTGCAGGATTCAGCGGTGAAGACTCTCTGTGATGGTCTGAAGAGTCCAAACTGCAAACTGGAGACTCTGAGGTCAGAATGATTGATACTGTAATCCTTTTTTACATGAAAGTTAAAACAGCAGACAGTGGTTTGTTTGTCTCTAATGAGTTAATCCACTTTTACATTCTGGTTTATCAGATACATTTCTGATTTCTCTTTCCTCCTCATTATGAATTCTTTTTTAACAACAGGTTCTGGTAACTTTTGTTGAATAATTTTCTCCAAACTCTGTTGAACTAGAATGTTAAGAATATAATTGTTTCCTTTCTTACAGATGTTTGTACTTTAAAGACTGACTGCTAAAGTTTTTTTGCATTTTAAATGTTCTATAAAGAAAATATCCGACACATCACAGAGCTGCACAGTAAAGACTTTTACTTCACTTTCATCTGATCTGAACTTTTCATTCTGGATTCAGGTTGAGGAGCTGCAGTTTGACAGAGAAGAGTTGTTCTGATCTGGTCTCAGCTCTCAAGTCCAACCCGTCTCATCTGACAGAACTGGTTCTGGATGGAAACAACCTGCAGGATTCAGGAGTTCTTGAACTGTGTGGTTTTCTGGAGAGTCCAGACTGCAGGCTGCAGACTCTGAGGTCAGACATGTTTGAACTTTTGCTTGAATAATCGTGTCTTCATCTTCTTTGTCCTTTAACGCTTTAATACTGAAGCTTAAGATCAAGTGCTGACGTTCTTTGATCTACTGCACCTCTTCAAGTGATTACATATATATATATATACATATGTATATATATAATATATATTACATATATAATACATATATAATACATATATAATATAAATCCGTGGATTCTGACCTCCACACACAGCCTGAGCTCTGAATCTCAATCCATTTAGAAAGGTTGGACTGTCAATCATTCTGTAGTTGTTCATGGTAAGAGGCGGCGAGCTGGTTATGGGCTTAGTTGTGAACCCCCAACTTAGTTGTCAAGTGATGGTGCTCAAAACAAACAAAACAATCCAGTACCTTTGCCCTAAGGCGGTGAATAGATCCCTGACTGTGGTTTTGGTCTATGGCAGCAGTTCAGAGTATCTGGCCTTCTTGGTGTGTCTCGATGGAGTAATAGAAAGTGCCCCAACGAGGGACTCCATTGTCCTCCTGGGGACACTAATACCAACGTAGGCAACAGCAGTGGTACTTGGAGGGACTTGATTGGAAGGAATGGCCTCCCTGACCTGAACCCGAGTATTGTTTTGTTTTTGGACTTCTGTGCTTGCCATAGTTTTTCTATAACAAAAATCAACTCAAACACAGTACATGTGACACCAGGGGGACGGATGTCTGAACATCTATGTTAAGACTACTGACTCTGCAACCTGGCCCTGGAAAAATGAAAGAGGATGGATGGATGGATGGATGGATGGATGGTAACCCTGCTAAAATCAAAACCATTTACAAAGTTCTTTTCCACGTCCTCTTGTAATTAATTGTGCTCTTTTTTTCTGCTTTTTGAAAATGCTGCAGCTTGTGTTCCATCTGTTATTATGTGTTTTCTATGTTTAATAATATACTCCAGATACTGCTGGAGTGTTCAGTGTGTCTTAAAAACCTGTTACAGTGGTCAATTGATGTAACCACAGATTAAACTGAAGAGACATGTCAGGAAAGATCTGTTGTGCGTTTAGCCATCAGTTGTTTGATGCAAACTGAAGCTGCAGTTGCATCCTCAGCTTCATTCATTAAAATGGTGTCACCTCGATGGTTACATTTGTCTTTAAAACCTTGGTGTTTCTCTTTGTTATTCCAGGTTGAGGTTCTGCAGAATGTCAGAGGTCAGCTGTGGCCACCTGGGCTCAGCGTTTGAGTCCAACCCGTCCCGTGTGACAGAACTGGACCTGAGCAGGAACGACTTACAGGATTCAGGAGTGAAGAAGCTGTTTGGTTTTCTGGAGAGTCCAGACTGCAGACTGAAGACTCTGAGGTCAGACTCCATGTTCAGTTCTTGTTTGGATCTCTCATCAAATGATTTTTCACATTAAGATGAACTCACTGAAACATGTTAATAAATAGAAACAATACTTAAAAGAAAAGCCAAACTACCAACAAAACTATATCTGGTTTTATGTTTCATAGCTCTGGCGCATAGTAATAGAAAGATAGATTTTATTTACAGTCTTTCTTTTGAACTCCCCCACATCCACAGAATTCAATAGAATGGAAATGGTGAGATGTGTCATCACATGAAGATGTTGTCAGATTTGCAGTTTGTCTTCAATGTGTTTCTGAATTCTCTGGGTTCATGTTGGTTTAGATTCAATTCTTTTCTTGTTTCTTTAAGCTGAATTTCAATTGTTATTATATTGAACACAGAAATGAGAACATTTTTAAATTGTTTTCTGGATTCAGGTTGGAGAAATGCAGTTTGTCAATGATAAGCTGTGAGGTTCTGGTCTCAGCTCTGAGGTCCAACCCGTCCCATCTGACAGAACTGAACCTGAGTGAAAACTATCTGCAGGATTCAGGAGTGAATCATCTGTGTGGTTTTCTGGAGAGTCCAGACTGCAAACTGCAGACACTCAGGTTAGTTCTTTGTTACTGTTTTAGTGTCTGTTCCTCTGCAGAAACTGTAGAAAGGATCTTCTATTGGTGCTCTTTGTAATTATTGATAGTTTTCAGTCATGTGAGATGTGAACTTGTCTGAAAATATAAAACTAGTTCCAAACTGGGAGCTTATTCAGTCTTGATGTTATCAAAGGGTCAAATCTGGTCAGGTTTCTGCTGATGCTATATACCTAATATTTGAATCAACTTTTTGAGAAAACCAAACAAAAACAGAGAAACTTCAATTTCTTCCACTTGTAACAGCCTACAGAGCGTTAGTGATATTTACGACCATAAAGAGAAGACCACACCTTACTGTAAGGACTGAGGGGTGTGGATCCGTATGCAAACACAGTTAAATGAACAGCACAGGAGGACAAGGCAAGGCGTGGTCAAGACAGGCGAGGGTCAAAGTAGGGAGCAAGGCGAGATACAAAGAAAACAGGCAGGATTTAATAAATAAATAAATTAAAAAGAAAACCCACACAGGCAGACAGAACCAGGGACCACTTAGACTGACCAGTCACTAGGAGGTTCAAGACTGCGCATGGAACAGAGAGGTGAGCTGACATAAATGCAGTGAAAGTGATGAGCTGATGAGAAACAGCTGGTGCAGACGAGATGGCTGAGGTCCGATGCATGCTGGGAATTGGAGTGTTCAGAGAACAGAGGCTCTTAGTATTCTACCGATGGCTCCCTCTGGTGGTCAAAGAGGAAACTGGATGACCGGTTGGTGACATTTACACAGCTAAGTTAGAGCAAACTAAAGTCCAATCAAAAGTTTGAATGCTTGATCAGGACGAATCAACAATTATTTAATTTGGAAGTAAAAAGTCAGAAAGTTTTTCATGAAAAACAAAGGTGAGTGTTTATTCCTAATAGTAGGTAATGGGGAAGCTGCCTTACTTTGAAGGCTGTTAGCAGGGTTTGAATACATTTTTCTTTTTAATGTGTGAATTGTTATAAGTAAATTCATTCACATATTTCTAAGTCAAGTCCTTTCTACAGTTTAGACTAGACCTGTTCTAATGGGTTAGCAGGCTTTAGCAAGTTTTAGTTTGCAGGATAAAATTCAAAAACTCTTATTGTGCATAAGCATCCAGCTATTGGTACAGTATGTGTTTATTATTGTCATCCACTGCACTGCATATGCTTAATATTAGTGTCTAAGTCTCATTTTGATCAGGAAATTTAAAGATTTTTTATAAAAAATTACATAGATTTTCTGAGTGAGATATGTTTGGTTCTTTTTTATTTAATTGGTCTTAATAATCTGATCAAGCTTTAATGACATAATCAACTGTATGAATATTCTGTTGACATTTGGAATACTGTCTCTGTTCTCACAGTTTGTTTATGATAAATGAATGTAAAACTTTCTAATTTAAAAAACATTCATATAATATAGATAGAAGTTGTATAGATTATCTATATGTTTGCTGTACATTTCTATAGCTTCTTCAGCACAGAAATGTTCCTATTATTGAATTAATAAACATATTATTTTCTGTTCAGGCTGAAGAAATGCGATTTGACAGAGCTCAGCAGGCTTGCTCTGATGACCATCAGGAGGTCCAACCAGTCCAATCTGAAAACACTGGACCTGAATGGAAATGGTTATGTTCTAACAGGGTTCAAATTCGGTTCAGGAATACAGAAGAAATGCTAACTTGTGGGTTTAGATTCTCCCCTTGGGGCCACTACATTTTTCTGTAAAGAGTCCCGATACCTGCAGCCTTATCCACATTTTGTGGACAGTTGGGTCAGAAGTTAAGATCTGGCAGACCCATTTCTGTAAATGTCAAAGGTTCTGATGGTTCCTTAAGACCGCTTATGACTTTTATCTATTGTGTTTCAAATAGGAAATGAGGCTTTTTTTCCCTGCATGCTGCACTTACAACTGTAAGTTTTATTTAAAATACAACATCTATGCATTGCTTCTGAGTTTATAATCATGTTAAAAGTACATTTAAAGAATTAGAGCAGAGTAATATTCATGATGTCTCGTATACTTTTGTTTTGTCTACTTTAATTATTGTTATAATGTGCATCTAACATTATGAAAGCCTGCAGAGCTATGAGTCACACGCAGGAGTTTACACTTTATCACTTTAGCACAACATAGATCAATATTAGACTAAAGCTATTATACAGTTACTGGACAACATTGTCTTTTGTTGTTTTTTAGGTAAGAAACGTACTAAGTTAAAACCAATGATCTTTTTTTAAATATGAAAAGCTACCATCGGTTTTCATGTTTTTACCCGTGTTTGTTGTTTTCTGTTAAAACTTATTGTATTATTCTCTGTTACGCTTTTTTTGTTGACTAAACTCCATCAATAAATAAATAATGTTCCAGTTTTCAGCTGGTTAAACTTTTAAATAAAAGCTTTTTTGTGAAACTTTTCTGCATTTTGATCACTGTGTTCGGGCTGTCAATAAAAGACACGGGTGGTGGTGGGGGGGTCCATGTCAGTCGGAGCTATGGGGAGGGGGGTTCAGCTGCCCCTTCAGCAAAAGTTTTATTGACAAAGATGAAGAAATCACCAGTAAAAACGTTTTATAAGTATAACTAATAGCCCCTCAGCTAAAAGAGCTGCAGTTTAAAAATAAATAAAAATAAAACAACAGTTTGAAATACATTTTTTAATCCTTTCATTTGTAATAGCCTTCCACTCAGCTGTTCTCATTTGTCACCCCTCCAAGGTCTTCTGCCCGTTTCCCCCACCTCATAGAAAATGTTATAGCTCCACCACTGATCCCATGCAAGTTTGGAATCAAGAAGGAATATTGTGAAGAGATGAGCACTGACTTAAGTTTTGAGCTAACTTCAGGTTCTGAACATGGAGAAATCAGACCATTCTCTTCTCTCTGCAACTCTTTCTTATAAAATAATAGTGTTTGTCAGGGTTGACGTGCGGACACAAATGCAGACGGCAAATTGAAATGAAAAGGCTTTCATTTATTCAAATCAGTTCTCGAAAAATCAGAACACAAATCCTTGAAGGTACAAAAACGACCCGACAACCAGTGCAAGGGAGACGAGGACTTATAACCAGGAGGAGAGGATGAGGTAAATGAAAACAGGTGTGCCGATTAAGGAAGGAGGGAACACACACCAGGAGGGAAGTGTCAAGAGACCTGAAAAAGCAGAGCTGAAACACAGGAAGTACAACCAACAACAAAATAAAACAGGAAGTGAAACCCAAACACAACAACAACCAATGTCCTGGGTCCATGACCCCACAGTTTGTTTGGACTGACAGCTTCAAGTTTTGTTCCACCAAGGCAGACTGATTTCATCTAAACACAACAAAAAGCCTACTTTTATTACCTAATATACCCACAATCCCACAAAAGTCAGGCAATAATGCTGTAAACTACGGCAGCCTGGAGAAATTACAAGATCAATGTCATGAAAGGAGAATGCAGAAGAGCAGAGAAGAAGTTCAGGAAAACTAAGTTAATTGTTCATAAGGAACAACAAAAAATGTGCAGTTTTGCAATTAAACAAGCAAGAGCCCTCAATTTTTTAACCTAATAAAACATAAATGTGGGCACCCCAACAGAAAAATACAGCAATATTTTGTAGATCCTCCTTTTGCAGAAACAACAACCTCTAAAGGGTTTTTATACCTTCTGCTGAAAGCATTAAAATCATTAAACCAAGGATGCCCAAGTTTATGCACCTGTCTATTTAGTTGAATGAATTATTGCACACTTGACCTGAAATTGTTGATCCGAACAACCAAAGATTTATGAAAGAAAATGTTGGAAATGATCAGGGGTGCCCAAACTTTTTCATATGACTGTATTCCTCTTCTTGTGTCTGTCATTGCCAGTTTGTAGTAATTTGTATACACTTTCCAATCACCTGTAACTTCTGTCAGTTTCATATTATTTCCCTTCATTTACCTTTGTCTTTGACATAATTATCACGAGTCTCCCTGTTGCCTACCAAGAGTTTTTCCTAGAACAAGCATCTGGAAATGCCCCTGGTATTTGAGCCAGTGGATGTCTCCAATAAAGTCATTGTGCTTTCTATTCTATCCATTCAGTGTTTTCACTTTCTACAGTTCTCTGAGCACCTCTGCAGTTTATCATGTAGTACTACAAGCTCAGTCTTGCTGAGTACAAGTTACTTCCTACTGAAATTACAAACACTTCATCCATTCTACACCTGCAAGTGCTCCTCCACTGTTCAGGAATACGAAGATTCTGTGCCCGCCATCCAATTTCATTAATAAATCAAATGCCAATAGATTTACGTCCCTCTCGCCTCTCACGTTATCCGTTCATTCTGTCGCTTCCTTAAACAAACACATTGAACACGCGCATATTATTTTGATCAAAACGCTGCAGCAAAAATGCAGCGCTGCGCATTTTTAAACGTAAAACACGCACGTGTTTTCTTCAGAAACTGCTGTTCCACTGAGTTTTTATAGTCATTTCAGTTGTAGTGTGGTGGGATAAATGTGATTTCTGTCCATTATCGTTCTTTAGATCTGCATTAGAAATGAATGTGACTTCATTCTATCAATCCTTCCAGGAATTTGTGATGGTGTGATCGCAACTATTAACGCAATTTCAAGGAAACTCTGCGCAACTTCACTGCAATCAATTGGGTCACCAAAAAGTAAGAAACATTAAAAAAAAAACAGCATTCAAATGCATTCAAACTTAAACTTTATTTGTATAGCGACTTTCGTTCAGCAGAAAACACAAAGCAGTTAACACAAAAGCAAATAAAACACACATTAAAAACGAAGAGTGTTCAAAAAAATACATAAAGAAAAAGTGACATTCACAGAAAAAGCACCCCTCCTTCTAGTGGTTCCCCCAATATAATCCTTGACAGCAAAACTGAGCAAAGACTTAAGAACTGCAGCTCAACTCAGTCTGGCTCTGTACTGCTGTGCAGAAACGTTATCATGGAGATCCATTTATTACAAGGCCCAGCTTGGCCACGGGGGTCCTTGCAGAGAGACGAAACCCTGTGAATTATGGGTAACAATAGTAAAAGTTTTGGGTTGTATGGATTCAACTTTTAGCTTCAAGTTTATTTCAGGTTAGTCCAGGTTACCTGGGCCACGCCCACATCATAACAAAGTCAAATGACTTCTTGTAAAAGCAGGAAGAGAGAGATTCTGTTCAGCTAGTTCAGGTTACATAAAAACACAGAGACGAGTTGAAGTCTGTCGGGACAAAGCAGGAAGATCAGACCTGGTAAGAGTCAGTCTGACTTTCTTCTTCTTTTAGACTGAAAGAAATAAAGTTTTCTTTCTGTAGAACATCAGACTAACATGTTTTCTGTGTATTTACCAGCTGCTGACTGATCTATACCAGCCTGGACTCTCGGTGAGTTTTATACTTCCTGATCTTGTTCTGGTTCTTGTACCGACATGTTTGTCATGAATCCTGTTTGAACTCACAGCTAAAGCTGCTGGTTCAACTCTGACTGATGAAGATGAGCTGTTCAGAGGAAGAAGAGGATGAAGAAAAGTCTTCTGCTTTCAGCTGTGTATCTATGAAGACTGACAAACCCAAAGATAAACATCTGGACTTCAGAAACCAACCTGGACCCTCAGAATCAAAGTAGGAGATGTTTTTTTTTAGCCTGGTTTCTTTGTACAGTTTTGTTTTAAAGAAACTGAAAGCAGAGATTTGCATTCCAGAGTTTTAATTAGATCCTGTCAATGCGGAAAACCTGTTGAACCTGTGGAACAGAATGTTTGAAACTGCAGTTTATGTGGAGACTGTTTTTTCTTATAAAAGGGGGAATCCCATCAATAATTTTGATCAAAAATATTAATTTAAGAATCAGATTGTTTTTCTATCAGCAAACAGGTTTGCTCTTTTTTAAGCATCAGTGAGTGCAGACGCTCCACATCATTTCTGTTTAAATCTGTTGTTTACAGATTTAGAAAGAGAAATAAGTGTTGAGGAACTTCAGCATTTCCTTTCTTTAATAATAAAGTGTTTTATTGTTAACACACTTCTGTTTGTTTTCTTGTAAAAATACATAAACTGTTTTGACCAAAGTGCAATACAAACACCCAAACAAAAGCATCCTAATCCTGCAGCAGAGAAGAAAACGTTGACCTTTTACATGAAACAAAATGCGGAGACCGGGGTCATTCACTGTTGTAGGACTTCTAAAAAATCTTTTTGATGGTTCATTGGGAATGGCTAGCCCCCAATTTATGTTACATCATTTTTTATGTCTAGGGGATTTGGTGGAGCAGAGCATAAAAGTAAAACATGTCCAAACAATTTCACTAACAAAAACACCAAAGATTGTCTCCATAAATAAGAAACAAACGTATTTACAATAAAACAACATCAATATCTTTAAAGTTAAGCAAATGGCTTCAAGGTTATCAAGGCAAAAGTAAATAGATGTCCCCACCTAAAACACAAAAATCTTACCTGCAAATACAAGAAAGAGTAAAACAATATGATAATGGACTGGATTCATCTGTGCTTTTCCAGACCTTCTAAGTGCTTACAATGTACATCCATTAGAAGAGCGCCAAGCTGCAGTGGAAACATGTTGCAGCACAGCTCCCTTCTCCAGGCTGGAGGTCCACACTGTGGTTTTATTGCTGCCCCCATCAGCCTGGATCCACATCAAAATAGAAAATAGTGAACAATAAAAAATATCCTTGTCTGAGCAGTTCTAATAGGAAAAGAAAAGCCTCTGTGTCGTTACCTTGCCTTTAACTATAAGCCTGATCGGGGAAAAGATGAAAGCAGGTTCCACAAAGACCTCAGTGATCTGGTCAGAGGAACTTTTCCTGCTGCTTCTGTTGGAGCTTCTCTGTATTCCGTCAAGCTCTGTAGCTCCAACAAATCTGATGATGTGATTGTGTTTGCAGAGATCAGCAGCTCACTGACAGAGTCCAGTCCTCAGAATCCAGCTGTACATCTGAGAAGAGCGACCGATCCAAAGGTTGGATTCCAGACTTCAGAAACAATCCTGGACCTTCAGAGTCAAAGTAAGAAACTCTTTCTGTGTTTTTTTCTTTTGTTTTTTGTTTTTTTTACAGTTTTGTAATAACACAATTTACAGCATAGAACTGCTTTCCAGTTTTGTTTATTCAATTTAAATCAATGGTCAAACAGAACCTCTGGAGCCATTGAAGTGTCACCAAAAACCAAACTCTCTGTTTTGTCTCATTCAACTAAAGAAAAAAATCAGCAGATCATCTGTATTTCAATGAAAGGACTTTATGTTGAGAAATAACCAGTCAGGTGAGGCAGGTGAGGTAGTGCCGCATCCTCACCTGCCATCAAAACATGTATACTAATGATAATACAACATTTGTCCACCAGTCTGTGCTGTTGAGAAAATGCAACTTCTGTACGGTTTATTTGATGGAAATCTTTTTTACAATCACATCTCTGTATTTTGGGCATTTCCTGTGATAGACCAAAACACAAAGACACACTACCTGGGCCTTGAAAATGACTTTTACTTTTGCTCGGATTCTCTCTTTTTGTCATGCTGTTAGTGCACTGAATTACAACTGGATGAATGATGATATATTTCAAGAATTAAATCCAAGTGATAAGACTCAACTTCAAGACAACAGTCTTTATGTTGTAGGAGGGAAACATCAATTTGTATTTGTACTGACAAATCTCTGCCACATTGCGAGGTCACAGGGGAAATGTCTCCAAAGTCGAAACATGGAATTGTGGTTTTCTTTGGACGCCCTACAAACTGTCTCATTTTATTGTTGATCTCATGGTTCTTTTGGCTTTATTAAGCCACGCCCTGCTACTGCTATTAAACTAGTTTGGAGAGTTCTCAGTAACAGGCTGGTTGCCTCTGTTGTTGCCTCTGAACACTTAGACTATCAACCACAGATCCCAGTGATGGACATATGGTTGGAAGATGTTTGTTTCTGGTCAATATATTTTCTCTCTTCTTTGTGTCTGTAGAAAGAGGGAAAGGAGCATTGATTCTGAGGAGGAGCAGCTGTCCTGCTGTTCTTTGTGTCAAGAAGTTCTGAAAGATCCCATTTCTACCAGCTGTGGACACTGGTTCTGCAGGCAGTGCATCACCTTAAACTGGGACCAGTCTGATTCATCAGGACTCTGCTCCTGTTCACAGTGTGGAAAAAGATCCAGAATCAGAACTGTCCAAAGTAAGATCATCAGTATGATGATTGACTTGTTTATGAAAACTGAACTTGTGTTCTTTCAGAAATGAAGGAAAATTCCTTCTGATTTGATTGTTTTCTTGTTTCTTAGCAGATGTTGGTCTTCCTGAGCTTTTAAAAGAACACCAGAACAGTGTGAGAAGAAGATGTGAACGTGTGACTGAAAGAAGTGATAAAACACATAGAGGACCTCTCCTCAAAGATATTTACACTGAGCTCTACATCACAGTAGGTCTGAGAGAAGAAGTTCATATCCAACATGAGGTCTGGCAGCTGGAATTAGCCTCTAAGTACAACTCCCTCCTTAATACTCCAATCGAGTGTCAGCACATCTTCAAAGCCTCCACTGACCAACATGGATCCATCAGAGTGGTTCTGACCAGTGGAGTCGCTGGAATTGGAAAAACCTTCTCAGTGCAGAAGTTCACTCTGGACTGGGCCGAGGGCTTGGAGAACCAAGACATCAGTGCAGTGATTCCTCTTTCCTTCAGGGAGATGAACTTGATCAGAGATGAACAGCACAGTCTTCTCACTCTCATCCAACGTTTCCATCCAACCTTCCAGAAGATCCCAGCAGAGCAGCTGTCTGTCTGGAAACTTCTCTTCATCTTTGATGGTCTGGATGAAAGCAGACTTTCTCTGGACTTCAACAACAGTCAGGTGGTGTCTGATGTCACTCAGAAGTCATCAATCAATGTTCTTCTGACAAACCTCATCCAGGGACATCTGCTTCCCTCAGCTCTGGTCTGGATCACTTCCAGACCTGCAGCAACCAATCAGATCCCTCCTTCATGTGTCTCCAGGGTAACAGAAGTACGAGGCTTCACTGACTCCCAGAAGGAGGAGTACTTCAGGAGGAGATTCAGTGATGAAGATCTGTCCAGCAGAATCATCTCCCACATCAAGGCCTCCAAGAGTCTCTTCATCATGTGTGGAGTTCCAGTTTTCTGCTGGATCACTGCTGTGGTTCTGGAGCACATGTTGACCAAAGAACAGAGAGGAGAACTTCCCACCACCATGACTGACATGTACTCACACTTCCTGATGGTCCAGACAAAGAGGAAGAAGAACAAGTACCAGCAGGAACATGAAGAGAATCCACAGGAGCTGACAGAGAAGGACATGGAAGTTCTCCTGAAGCTGGGGAGGCTGGCATTTGAACATCTGGAGAAAGGAAACATCATGTTCTACCAAGAAGACCTGCAGCAGTGTGGTCTGGATGTCACAGAGGCTTCTTTGTACTCTGGAGTTTGTACTGAGATCTTCAGAAGAGAGTGTGAGATCTTCCAGAAACCAGTTTACTGCTTTGTTCATCTGAGTGTTCAGGAGTTTCTGGCTGCAGTTTACATCATCCACTGTTACAACAACAAGAAGATGGAGGTGATGGAGAACTTCCTGAAGAATCAAACAAACATCTCTTCTCTAGATGAGTTTCTGAGCAGCATAATGAAGGAATCTCTGCAGAGTCAAACTGGTCACCTGGATCTGTTTGTTCGTTTTCTTCATGGTCTCTCTGTGGAGTCCAACAACAGAATCTTAGGAAGTCTGTTGGGTCAGACAGAGAACAGTCCAGAAACCATCCAGAGAATCATCAAGAACCTGAAGGAAATGAAGACCAATGACATGTCTCCTGATAGAAGCATCAACATCTTCCACTGTCTGGTGGAGATGAAGGATCTCTCAGTTCATCAGGAGATCCAAGAGTTCCTGAAGTCAGAGAACCGATCAGAGAAGGAACTTTCAGAGATCCACTGCTCAGCTCTGGCCTACATGCTGCAGATGTCAGAGGAGGTTCTGGATGAATTGGATCTAGATCAGTATAAAACATCCAGAGAAGGTCGATGGAGGCTGATCCCAGCTGTGAGGAACTGCAGAAAGTTCAGGTTAGTTAAAAACAAATTCCAACAGAAATTTGAAAAATGATCAATGTCTTAATGGCTCATCTACTTGTTGTTTCTCATTATTGGATTTGATAAGAAATGTTCCTTTGCTTTCTTTTGACATTCTTTATTGGTCTTTACTTTAATTATCATTTTAAAATCTGTTCCTCTATCTCTTTATCATCATGATTTGATTGTGTATACGTCATCTTTTTCAGGATAGGATTTGTGTCAAAACCTTCTGATGAGGAGTCCAACATCGAGTCCAGTTGGTAAGAAGGGGAAATTTTTAGTTCATATTACAGAAACATTCAAAACCTTCGGATTTTAAGAGCCTATACCATGAAAAATCAACTTTTTGACCTTTTAAATGTATTATACATGTAATGTTCATTCCTCACCATAAAGAACCCTGAAGTGGTATTTTGATCCATTTATGCATCTTATTGATTAATCGTCCAAAAACCATCGCTTATAGCCACAGCCTCTCCCATTTCTACAAAAACAAGCGGCTCCACTCCCCCAACACACACACACACACACACACGGTCCGTGCACACACATGCAGACTTTGGCTCTACGTGTGTTTGTTGTGTAGCAATGGCCAAGAAATGCTCATTTGATTAGGCATTTAAAGTTTGTGTGGTGGACTAGAACATTATAGACACAAATCTGTGCCAAAGGCCCAAGCAGATGGATAATATTGGAAAAAATGTTTGATTACTGAGCAAAGATGGAAAGGTGTGCGAGGCTCCAGGAAAATGATCCTCATGAACGCGAAGAGGAGATTGATGATTCTTCAAAGAGAAAAGAAAAGTTCACAACCAGTGCTGATCAGAATAGAATACAATGTTCTCATCATTTCAATAAATCCTAAATCGTTCATCTTTCTGCATTTTGTGACTTTTTTTCATAAAACAACCCATTAGCAATCACCATTCCATCTATGCTGGAACAGAATAAACATCCTGACTACTTAAGGCAGATACACAATATGCACATCCATCTTTGAAAAAATTTGGATGTTTGTTTTCATGGGAGAAACGCTGACATGCATCGGCCCTAGGTTGATGTCATGAAATGGGCGGCACCCACAAGGAACGAAAGACGATACCTCAGAAATTAACTGGTCTTACTTCTAGTTTAGAAAAGAGTTCACAAAAATAACTCTTATTTCATAAACAGTTTGTTCTTTAGTGTGCCCAAGGTAAAACATGATCATATATATGGATATAGTTTACTCAGAAAGGCTTAAGAACATCATGGTATAGACTCTTTAATGTTATTTAAATGTAAATGGACACAATCCATCGTAATTCATTTTCAAGTGTTTATGAGAAAATATCAACAGGAAATGTAGATTCTTTGTCCACGATAATGATGAAGAAACTGACCCCATTATTTTCTATGTTTATAATTACAGCTTTGAACTTGGAGACACCGACTGTGAAGCCGTGGCCTTTGCCCTGAAGTCTAACCCGTCCCATCTGACAGAACTGGACCTGAGTGGAACCATCTTGCAGGATTCAGCAGTGAAGACTCTCTGTGATGGTCTGAAGAGTCCAAACTGCAAACTGGAGACTCTGAGGTCAGAACATTTGATGAACCTCATTACAGTCCTCCAAAACTCAAGCCAAACTGTAAAGGTGTCATGGCCATATGTGGAGTATTGAAGTTGCTGCTTTAGCCAGATGTGGAAGTTAAAGTAGTAAACAGTGATTTGTTCATCCATCCATCCTTTTTCTCAACTGGCTGTATCTCTCTTGGGGCTACGAGGTTGGCAGAACATGTCCTGGCTACTGTTGGTAGGAGGTGGGGTATACCATGCACGGGTTGTCACTCTGTCTCAGGGCCCTAATCATTTAAGTTCACTTTTAACTTCTGGTTTATTGGAAAAACTTCTGCCTTTTGCCTTTTACAGACTTCTGTTTCCTTCTTACCGTGAACTATGTTTAACAAAAGGCTCTGGTAACTTTTGTTGAAAAATGTTCTTCCAAACTGTTAGATCTAGGATGTAAAGAAAATCATTTTTCCTTTCTTGAAGGTGTCTGTGCTTCCTTAAATAATGACTGAACAAAACTGTCACATTTCACAAAACAAAAAGAAATCATACACAAAACGCAGCAGAGCTTCACATTTGAACTTTTTCTTTGGATTCAGGTTGAGGAGCTGCAGTTTGACAGAGAAGAGTTGTTCTGATCTGGTCTCAGCTCTCAAGTCCAACCCGTCTCATCTGACAGAACTGGTTCTGGATGGAAACAACCTGCAGGATTCAGGAGTTCTTGAACTGTGTGGTTTTCTGGAGAGTCCAGACTGCAGGCTGCAGATTCTGAGGTCAGACATGTTTTAGTTTTTGCTTGGATGAGATTGTTTTGCTTTATCACTGGAGCTGAAGCTCTGAAGCAAAGACAAGCAGCCTGGTGCTGATACACAACACTTTACAGTAGTGAAGTGCTGCAATCAGCTGATTCTAACCTCCACACACGGCTTGTTACTGAATCTCAGTCCTTTGAGAGGGGTCAACCATTTTGGAATTGCACACGGTGACAGGCTTGTGTGGGCTTACTTCAAAATCTCCCCATCTCACTCGCCAAGGGATTGACCTCACCATGGTGGACAAATCAGTTGTGTCCCTTTGCTGTCAGGAGGAAGTTAGTCTCTGACTGTAGTTTCAGTCAATGGCAGCAGTTCAGAGTACCCTTCCTTATGGTGTCTCTTGATGGAGAACTAGAAAGTGCCCCAACAGGGATTCCATTCTCCCCCTGGTGAACATTAATACCCATGAGGGCAAAGACAGTGACACGAGAGGGGCTTGATTGGAAACAATGGTCTCCCTGATCTGAACTTGATTTGAACCAGAATGGTGTTTTCTTGTTTGAATTCTGTGCTCTTCATAGTTTGTCCGTTGCAAACACAGTGTTTGAACACAAGGGTATCCATCAATACACGTGTCACCAGGGGAGAGGGAAGTCTGTTTGCCAAGATTGCAAAAAAAACACATCAGATCCTGGATGAACAAAAGAAAATGAATGGATGTATGGTAACACTGTGAAAAAAAAAAAACAGACCATTCACAAAGTCATTTTTCAGGTCCTCTTTCAATTAATGGTGATCTTTGTCTGAATTTTTTTTTTTTTAGTTGTTTTTTTAACTGCAGTATTTGTGCCATCTGCTTTTTGTATGTAACATAATGTAATTCAGATGGTGCTTTCAATGAAAATAAAAAAGCAAAGTCATAGGAATCAAATCATTATTGATATAACCAATGGTTTTACTAAAGAGACACTCCAGGAAAGATCTATTGCACACTAAATCATCAGTCGTGTCTCGCACTGGAGCTACCAGTGCAGTTGCATCCTCAGCATCATAAATGAAAGTAGTGCCATCTCGACGGTTGCATTTGTTTTTCAACTCAGTTGTTTCTATTTTTCTTTTCAGGTTGAGGTTCTGCAGAATGTCAGAGGTCAGCTGTGGCCACCTTGGCTCAGCGTTTGAGTCCAACCCGTCCCGTGTGACAGAACTGGACCTGAGCAGGAACGACTTACAGGATTCAGGAGTGAAGAAGCTGTTTGGTTTTCTGAAGAGTCCAGACTGCAGACTGAAGACTCTGAGGTCAGACTCCATGTTCAGTTCTTGTTTGGATCTCTCATCAAATGATTTTTCACATTAAGATGAACTCACTGAAATATGTTAATAAATAGAAACAATACTCAAAAGAAAAGCCAAACTACCAACAAAACTATATCTGGTTTTATGTTTCATAGCTCTGGCGCATAATAATAGAAAGATAGATTTTATTTACGGTCTTTCTTTTGAACTCCCCCACATCCACAGAATTCAATAGAATGGAAATGGTGAGATGTGTCATCACATGAAGATGTTGTCAGATTTGCAGTTTGTCTTCAATGTTCTTTGGTTTTTTTCTTGAAAAAATATGTTGAAAATTGATGTGTTTCTGAATTCTCTGGGTTCATGTTGGTTTCGATTCAATTCTTTTCTTGTTTCTTTAAGCTGAATTTCAATTGTTATTATATTGAACACAGAAATGAGAACATTTTTACATTGTTTTCTGGATTCAGGTTAGAGAAATGCAGTTTGTCAATGATAAGCTGTGAGGTTCTGGTCTCAGCTCTGAGGTCCAACCCGTCCCTTCTGACAGAACTGGACCTGAGTGAAAACGATCTGCAGGATTCAGGAGTGAATCATCTGTGTGGTTTTCTGGAGAGTCCAGACTGCAAACTGCAGACACTCAGGTTAGTTCTTTGTTACTGTTTTAGTGTCTGTTCCTCTGCAGAAACTGTAGAAAGGATCTTCTATTGGTGCTCTTTGTAATTATTGATAGTTTTCAGTCATGTGAGATGTGAACTTGTCGGAAAATATAAAAATAGTTCCAAACTGGGAGCTTATTCAGTCTTGATGTTATCAAATGGTCAAATCTGGTCAGGTTTCTGCTGATGCTATATACCTAATATTTGAATCAACTTTTTGAGAAAATCAAACAAACCAAAAAAAAAAAAAAAAAAGAGAAACTTCAACTTCTTCCACTTGTAAAACTATTCAGTTCTCTTAAAACAGCCTACAGAGCGTTAGTGATATTTTCGACCATAAAGAGAAGACCACACCTTACTGTAAGGACTGAGGGGTGTGGATCCGTATGCAAACACAGTTAAATGAACAGCACAGGAGGACAGGGTAAGGCGTGGTCAAGACGGGCGAGGGTCAAAGTAGGGAGCAAGGCGAGAGACGAAGAAAACAGGCAGGATTTAATAAATACAGAAATAAATTTATATATATTTATATAATTTAAAAAAAAAAAAAAAAAAAAAAAAAAAAAAAAAAAAAAAAAAAAAAAAAAAAAGAAAACCCACACTGGCAGACAGAACCAGGGAACACTTAGACTGACCAGTCACTAGGAGGTTCAAGGACTGCGCATGGAACACAGAGGTGAGCTGGCATAAATGCAGTGAAAGTGATGAGCTGATGAGAAGCAGCTGGTGCAGACAAGATGGCTGAGGTCCGATGCATGCTGGGAATTGGAGTGTTCAAAGAACAGAGGCTCTTAGTATTCTGCCGATGGCTCCCTCTGGTGGTCAAAAAGGAAACTGGATGACCGGATGGTGACATTTACACTGCTAAGTTAGAGCAAACTAAAGTCCAATCAAAAGTTTGAATGCTTGATCAGGACGAATCAACAATTATTTAATTTGTGAGTAAAAAGTCAGAAAGTTTTTCATGAAAAACAAAGGTGAGTGTTTATTCCTAATAGTAGGTAATGGGGAAGCTGACTTACTTTGAAGGCTGTTAGCAGGTTTTACATACATTTTTCTTTTTAATGCGTGAATTGTTACAAGTAAATTCATTCAAATATTTTCTAAGTCAAGTCCTGAAGTTATGAAGGGCATAAAATAAAGTATCATTCTACCCCAGTTAAGATTAAGTCTTAGTATACTTATTACATTGCAGAGATAAAATTCAGTCACTTTACTCGAGCATTAGCATACAGCTAAAGGCGTACATTTATTGTCAGCCCCTCCACGACTTATGGTTCTTATCAGGATCTGTATCAGGATCAGAGTCTGGGTTTAATTTTGTGAAGATAGTTTTTTACGTTATCAAATAGTGTAAACAACAGCAGGCATGTGCAAGTAGAAGCTGTATGCATAATCCCTTTATAGGACACACATGCACAATGCGTACAGTAAAACTCTCAGAAGAATCTGTCAAATATTGTAAAATAACGAAGTCATCAACTGACTGAATATTTTGTCGACATTTGAAACAAAGTCTGAAAAAGCTCAGATGACCCACAGAAACAAGGATCATGTGTTTGTCCTCATGGTTTGTTCATGACACATAAGTTAGGCACTTTTTAAATATTCATATAAAGAAGGCAGGGGTTGTAAATGTTATCTGAATATTTTCTGTACGTTTTTGCAGCTGTAAAAATTCCATTGTTAAATTAAAAACTATGTTCTTGTCTATTCAGGTTGAAGAAATGCAGTTTGACAGATGCCAGCAGGGCTGCTCTGAACTCTGCTTGGAAATCTGACTCGTCACATCTGAAAGATCTGGACCTGTCTGGAAATGATGGCATAGTTCAGATGTTTAGCAGCTCTATGAGTAATTAGATATTAACTAGATAATGTGAGGTCAGTAAACATTTGATTCCAGATTGAAACCTCTGCTGCTCTTCATGCTGCTGATGAGGAACACTTCTTCGTTGTCTTTCTGTTCTTCTCTGTAGGTGGAATCCAGAGTCTTGAATCAGAAGTAGCACCTGTCAAAGCCTGGATGATGATGAAGGAATGATGAAGATGATCAGATCTGCATTTCTGACATCAAGTTTACATTTATTCATTTTCATTAACTCATCATGCAGAAAACAATGCAAGTTTTTATTTTGACGTGATTGTTGATTTGACATTCTCCTGTTTTTCTAGTTGAGTCTTCATGTTACACCGTTTCTTTCTCAGCGTTATCTTCATTGACGTATCGCTGTTGTTTGATGGTTCAAATCCAGATTAAAGTCACTGAAGGAACAAATACTAATTTGTTTCCGATTTTCCACTTGGGGGTGCTGTTTTCTTCTGTGAAGTTTCCTCTCTCCCTCACAGGTTCTGATGGTTCTTGAAGACCAGCTTTTAGATAACTGGCCTCTTCTGGTTGTTACTCTACTGTGTTTTTTATGCTATTTTAGGTTTGTTCTACATCTTTTTTTTTTACCGAACTGCATTTATTGGTGTGAAAATAGTAGGACAATTTAACAGTTCTGTGTTTACCACTAAATTGAAGGAAATTCTGAATTATTACAGAGAACTCTTTCAAAGTTGACTTTGATTGTTACAAAGTTTATCTTTTCTTATGAAAGCTGCAGAGCAACAAGGTGCAAACAGTTTACTCTCCTCACTAACTATCATTTAAAATCATTTGATGTGTCTGCAGATCCATAATAAACAAAAGTTACTGGACAGAGAACATGTGTGTTTGTGGTCTTAAGTTTGTACTTTAGGTCAAAATATCACAAACTTAAAAACAATAAATGTTTTTTTTAAACAGAAAAGGCTGCATTCAGTTTTCATTTTTCCGCATACATGTACATGTTTGTTATGTTCTGTTAAAACTTACAGTCAGTCTCTCTGTCACTCTTTTCTTGGCTAAAACCAATAAACAATTACTCTGTGTTTGAACTTTAAAATAAAAGTTGTTGTTTAAAACTCTTCTGCAGCCTGACCACTGTGTTTGCTCTTTCAGAAGGAAACATTGAGGTCCCAGTTATACCATCAGTTTCATACAAGTTGTGAAAAATGAAGGAAAAGTGTGCAGGAATGAGCACTAACTTGTTAATTTAAAACTTTCATTTGCACAAACTTTGAGTTTTGGGTGTATGTCATCTTTCAGGGCCTAGTGGGGTTCTAATGTCAGTGGCTTGTATACTTATTTAGCCCTTTGCTTCCTTTGAAGACCCAAAGCGCTTCACAGTCACAGTTTCTTTCACCCATTCATACACACATTCACACTGATGGTGACTGAGCCAGCGACCTAAATGAAAGATTTTCAGCAAATTCAGTAGGTGGCATCAAGGCATCATTTGTAATCGAGAGGCGACGGCCGCATCTTTGCACGTCGCTTGGCGGCTGCGAAGGTTGTAGGAAAAAGTCGGATGACCGGACAATTTTTTTGACATCAGTCAGTGGCCACCAGGGCCCATTTGAAGGTTGTGCGGTTGCAGTCCAGTGACAGGCGGGTGGCAGAGAGGCAGCACTGAAAGAACTGAAGAACTGAAAGCAAAGAGGGAGAGACGGAAAGAAAACTTTCAAATAGAAATGAAACAGATTAACATTTTTAGTAACAGTTTTAAGTTTAAGTTTAAGTTTTCTTTTTATTCGAGGTTAACATTTTTTTTTCAATTTTTCAATATTTCTTTCAAGTTTACAATCTTAATATTTCAAATTTACTATTTTATTTTCATTTTTGTTATAATACAGTACAGTAGTTTATAATAAACTAACGTTTTAAAGTGATAATCTTAAGATCATATTACAACATGTTTTATAATTTTTTATTTTTTTATTTTTCTAGAATGCTTGTAAATGTTTCTGTCTCAATGTTATATATAAAGTTCTTTTTACAAGCTTTATGCTTTGTGGTTGTTTGTGGTAAAAATATCCCACACTTTGTCCCGCATTCAATAAACTGTTAACAAAGTTAGTGAATACATTTGTTAAGCTTGTAATCAGTTTGCTAACATGGACTTTGAAGACAATGGTCTGACTTTAGAAGTTAATGAATCTTATTAATACTATCAGGTACTTGCAAGACATCTATAATGCTAATAAATATTTTTCTAGCATCTAACGCATGAATAATGCTCATTAATGTGTGAACAAAGTTTGTTAATGAATCTTGTTAAGCTTATTAACACATAGGTCTGTGTGAGACATCTAGAATGCTATTAAATGTCTTACTGGAACCGTGTACACATTAATAATGCTTAATGTTAATCCGTGAACAAGTATGTTCACGAGTCTTATTAAGATTATTAACAATTTGTTAGATATCTATAATGTCAATTCATGTATCAAAATCATCAAATAGATTATTAATGATGCTTTTTGTTTCTCTGTGGTTTTTGTCCTGTTGAAGTTTATTCTTTTAAATGTTTATATGTCTGCCACCAATGTGTGTCACCATTAAAGAATCAGCGACTAGTTAGACCAGAACAGTAACTTCACTGTCATGTCTCTTCAGTGAGGGCAACGATGTATTTCATTCTCTCTCTCTCCCTCCCCATCCAGGATCCAGTGTCAAAACATTTACAGATAAAGTGGAGGAAATCTTATTGGGTTTGAACGATAATGAAGTGAACTTAATTTGTGGAGACTTTAAAGTGAATCTTTGAAACGTGTTGATGGATCAAAACAGCTCCAGTTTTCTTGATCTTATGCACAGCAAAGCTCTTTATCCAGCAATCACAGTGTCTAGCAGAATGACTTCTGATTGTACGACTTTGACAGACGACATTTTCACTAATGTTGGTCTAACAGTAAACACAGTTAAGAGTGGTCTTCTAATTAATGATTTAACAGACCACCTACCAGATAAAAATGAAAGAAACCCTTGGAAAACAAAAGATAATGAAAAAGTGTGTAAAAAGAAGAATAAGTTGTACCGTTGACTTAAACTGATTTTAAACGACTACAGCGGAAAAACAATTTGCACTTTATTTTAACTTTATAATTGTTCTACAGCTTTAGCATTAATGAAAAATACAAAAAATGTGACTGAAATAGACAATAAAAATCATACAATTGGTGTTTTCATCCATCTAAAGAAGGCCGTTGACACAATTGATCACAATATTCTGTTGACCAAGTTCCATTCTTATGGTATTTGAGGTGTAGCATTACAATGGGTGACTAGTTACTTATATAATCATCAGAAGTTTGTGGAATATGCAGAGCATTTATCAAAACACCAAAAAATACATTGTGGCATTCCACAAGGCCCTGTACTGGGACCTACATTTATTATTTTATACATAATCTTTGTGATGCGTCAAAAATGTTGGAATCAAAAAATCTAACTGTTAATGAAAAAATACTATGAACAACTCATTAAAGTGCTGTACTTTGACCTTTGTTTAAAAAAGAAACCAAAAATACTAAGTAGGAATGTAAAACACATGATAAACAACCTAGAAGTAATAAAAAACCCATTAAAAGTGAATCAGGTCAAAGTCTCATGCTGAGTTAAAGAGACACAGATAAAGGGTTTTAAAAATGGCCGTTCTCTAACGCTGCATGCAGGTGGTAAGGATAGAACAAAAACTACAGCAATCTGTGATGAAAATGAAAAGATAAGGAAAAAGGAACAAGTCAAAATACCAACCAACAAGGTAGCGTAAATACACAAGTCTTTGGATCAAACCCTGTGAATTATGGGGTGAGTCCAGGTTACCTGGGTCACGCCCAAATCATAATAAAGTCAAATGACTTCCTGTAAAAGCAGGAAGAGAGAGATTCTGTTCAGCTGGTTCAGGTTACATGAAAACACAGAGACGAGTTGAAGTCTGTCGGGATAAAGCAGGAAGATCAGACCTGGTAAGAGTCAGTCTGACTTTCTTCTTCTTTTAGACTGAAAGAAATAAAGTTTTCTTTCTGTAGAACATCAGACTAACATGATTTCTGTTTATTTACCAGCTGCTGACTGATCTATACCAGCCTGGACTCTCGGTGAGTTTTATACTTCCTGATGTTGTTCTGGTTCTTGTACCGACATCTTTGTCATGAATCCTGTTTGAACTCATAGTTAAAGCTGCTGGTTCAACTCTGACTGATGAAGATGAGCTGTTCAGAGGAAGAAGAGGATGAAGAAAAGTCTTCTGCTTTCAGCTGTGTATCTATGAAGACCGACAAATCCAAAGATAAACATCTGGACTTCAGAAACCAACCTGGACCCTCAGAATCAAAGTAGGAGATGTTTTTTTTTTCTAGCCTAGTTTCTTTGTACAGTTTTGTTTTAAAGAAACTGAAAGCAGAGATTTGCATTCAAGAGTTTTAATTAGATCCTGTCAATGCGGAAAACCTGTTGATGTCAGGGTTGACGTGTGGACACAAACACAGACGGCACTCAAAATGGAATAGTTACATACAATAGTACATTTAATTTCTCGAAAGAGTAGGAATAAATCCAAGAAGTAACCAAAACGACCCGACCACCCATGCAAGGGAGACGAGGGTATATAACAGGGAGAGAGGATTAGTTAACATACAGGTGTGCCAGGAGGGAGGGAACACAAAAGGAGGGAAGTGTCAAGTGACCTGAAAAGCAATGGTGAGCACAGGAAATACAACAAAATAAAACAGGAAGTGACAAACACAACAACAATTAATGTCCTGGGTCCATAACCCCACAGTTGAACCTGTGGAACAGAATGCTTGAAACTGCAGTTTATGTGGAGACTGTTTTTTCTTATAAAAGGGGGAATCCCATCAATAATTTTGATCAAAAATATTAATTTAAGAATCAGATTGTTTTTCTATCAGCAAACAGGTTTGCTCTTTTTTAAGCATCAGTGAGTGCAGACGCTCCACATCATTTCTGTTTAAATCTGTTGTTTACAGATTTAGAAAGAGAAATAAGTGTTGAGGAACTTCAGCATTTCCTTTTTTTTTTAATAATAAGGTTTTTTATTGTTAACACACTTCTGTTTGTTTTCTTGTAAAAACACATAAACTGTTTTGACCAAAGTGCAATACAAACACCCAAACAAAAGCATCTTATTCCTGCAGCAGAGAGGAAAGACCTCAGTGATCTGGTCAGAGGAACTTTTCCTGCTGCTGTATATTTAATGCAGAAACACAACATCTTCTGTTGGAGCTTCTCTGTATTCCGTCAAGTTCTGTAGCTCCAACAAATCTGATGATGTGATTGTGTTTGCAGAGATCAGCAGCTCACTGACAGAGTCCAGTCCTCAGAATCCAGCTGTACATCTGAGAAGAGCGACCAATCCAAATTATGGACTCCAGACTTCAGAAACGCTCCTGGACCTTCAGAGTCAAAGTAAGAAACTCTTTCTGTGTTTTTTTGTTTGTTTGTTTTTTACAGTTTTGTAACAACACAAATTACAGCATAGAACTGCATTCCAGGATTTTTAATTGATGGAAGAGTTGTTGAACCTGTAGATAAACCCCATTGTTTTCTGGAGGACAGATCCTTCAATTCTGGATTTGTGTTGAACTTGTATCTCATCAGTGTGTGAATGTGTGTTTGCGTGGGTGCTACTGCTACTGGTATTAAACTAGTTTGGAGAGTTCTCAGTAACAGGCTGGTTGCCTCTGTTGTTGCCTCTGAACACTTAGACTATCAACCACAGATCCCAGTGATGGACATATGGTTGGATGATGTTTGTTTCTGGTCAATATATTTTCTCTCTTCCTTGTGTCTGTAGAAAGAGGGAAAGGACCATTGATTCTGAGGAGGAGCAGCTGTCCTGCTGTTCTTTGTGTCAAGAAGTTCTGAAAGATCCCATTTCTACCAGCTGTGGACACTGGTTCTGCAGGCAGTGCATCACCTCATACTGGGACCAGTCTGATCCATCAGGACTCTGCTCCTGTCCACAGTGTGCAGAAAGATCCAGAATCAGAACTGTCCAAAGTAAGATCATCAGTATGATGATTGACTCGTTCATGAAAACTGAACTTGTGTTCTTTCAGAAATGAAGGAAAATTCCTTCTGATTTGATTGTTTTCTTGTTTCTTAGCAGATGTTGGTCTTCCTGAGCTTTTAAAAGAACACCAGAACAGTGTGAGAAGAAGATGTGAACGTGTGACTGAAAGAAGTGATAAAAAACGTAGAGGACCTTTCCTCAAAGATATTTACACTGAGCTCTACATCACAGAAGGACTGAGAGAAGAAGTTCATATCCAACATGAGGTCTGGCAGCTGGAGACCACCTCCAGGATCAACTCCCTCAATAATGATCCAATCAGGTGTCAGGACATCTTGAAAGCCTTAAACGACCAACATGGATCCATCAGAGTGGTTCTGACCAGTGGAGTTGCTGGAGTTGGAAAAACCTTCTCGGTGCAGAAGTTCACTCTGGACTGGGCCGAGGGCTTGGAGAACCAAGACATCAGTGCAGTGATTCCTCTTTCCTTCAGGGAGATGAACTTGATCAGAGATGAACAGCACAGTCTTCTCACTCTCATCCAACGTTTCCATCCAACCTTCCAGAAGATCCCAGCAGAGCAGCTGTCTGTCTGGAAACTTCTCTTCATCTTTGATGGTCTGGATGAAAGCAGACTTTCTCTGGACTTCAACAACAGTCAGGTGGTGTCTGATGTCACTCAGAAGTCATCAATCAATGTTCTTCTGACAAACCTCATCCAGGGACATCTGCTTCCCTCAGCTCTGGTCTGGATCACTTCCAGACCTGCAGCAACCAATCAGATCCCTCCTTCATGTGTCTCCAGGGTAACAGAAGTACGAGGCTTCACTGACTCCCAGAAGGAGGAGTGTTTCAGGAAGAGATTCAGTGATGAAGATCTGTCCAGCAGAATCATCTCCCACATCAAGGCCTCCAAGAGTCTCTTCATCATGTGTGGAGTTCCAGTTTTCTGCTGGATCACTGCTGTGGTTCTGGAGAACATGTTGACCACAGAACAGAGAGGAGAACTTCCCACCACCATGACTGACATGTACTCACACTTCCTGATGGTCCAGACAAAGAGGAAGAAGAGCAAGTACCAGCAGGAACATGAAGAGAATCCACAGGAGCTGGCAGAGAAGGACATGGAAGTTCTCCTGAAGCTGGGGAGGCTGGCATTTGAACATCTGGAGAAAGGAAACATCATGTTCTACCAAGAAGACCTGCAGCAGTGTGGTCTGGATGTCACAGAGGCTTCTTTGTACTCTGGAGTTTGTACTGAGATCTTCAGAAGAGAGTGTGAGATCTTCCAGAAACCAGTTTACTGCTTTGTTCATCTGAGTGTTCAGGAGTTTCTGGCTGCAGTTTACATCATCCACTGTTACAACAACAAGAAGATGGAGGTGATGGAGAACTTCCTGAAGAATCAAACAAACATCTCTTCTCTAGATGAGTTTCTGAGCAGCATAATGAAGGAATCTCTGCAGAGTCAAACTGGTCACCTGGATCTGTTTGCTCGTTTTCTTCATGGTCTCTCTGTGGAGTCCAACAAGAGAATCTTAGGAAGTCTGTTGGGTCAGACAGAGAACAGTCCAGAAACCATCCAGAGAATCATCAAGAACCTGAAGGAAATGAAGACCAATGACATGTCTCCTGATAGAAGCATCAACATCTTCCACTGTCTGGTGGAGATGAAGGATCTCTCAGTTCATCAGGAGATCCAAGAGTTCCTGAAGTCAGAGAACCGATCAGAGAAGGAACTTTCAGAGATCCATTGCTCAGCTCTGGCCTACATGCTGCAGATGTCAGAGGAAGTTCTGGATGAATTGTATCTAGATCAGTATAAAACATCCAGAGAAGGTCGATGGAGGCTGATCCCAGCTGTGAGGAACTGCAGAAAGTTCAGGTTAGTCAATTATCCATCCATCCATCCATCCATCCATCCATCCATCCATCCATCCATCCATCCATCCATCCATCCATCCATCCATCCATCCATCCACAGATATAGATATATATATATATATATATATATGTATTTATATAGACATATGAGGCTTAAACTGAAAAAGAAAACATTACTATCAAAAATGTGATTTAAAAACAAATTGAATTCCTCACATCTACAGAGAAGAACAGAGAAGATCCAGTGATGGCAGAAAACACACAAACAAATCACATTCGCCTGCACTCTGTTCACATCAGATGCAGAGTGGTGCTAGTATTGAAAAAGCACAATGCTGAACGGCTGCTGCCAGCTTCCTGCACTGTACAGGGGAGATGAGCAGCTTGAGCACATCAGACTGCAGTATCTCCATCTGGAAGGCAAAACATTTGGGGTTGCCAAGGGCAACGCACCCTCAGCTTGAGAGAGGTCTGATCAGATAATCATTTTTAGCACTACCACACTTGTTTTCCAATCTTCCAGCTGTGGCCTTCAGTGGTCTGACTGTCTGTGAGGCAGATTTTATGATAAATTTGAATCAGTTTCTTCAATCTGAGCTGAAAGTTTCTTGAAGTCTTCGTCCATTTTCCATACGACGACCACAAGCACTGTAGTGAGGCATCAAGCTTTAGGTCCAGCTCTGACTGAGTGTTAACTTCCTGCTGTGTTTCTCCACAAAGCTCCAACACCTCATCTATTGCTGTCAGCACCTTTGAAACTGTCAGATAAATCAGATATCCTCCAATCCCAATGCCAGAAATCCGATTATCAAACATCCAAATACTGTAGGTACATCTTCAACATCGTCATTGATCTTTGCTATATCCAGCCACAGAAGTACCATCTGGGCATGAAGTGCTGGTCCGGGTGTTCATGAGGGGTAGACAGCACAGGAAAACCCTTGGAAATGACACAGGATAAGCAGGAAAACCATCGACTCCAGCTATGGGAAGCAGGAAAAGGACAGATGCCCCCATGCTGTCTTTGATACTTCTTTATTCATCTTTGATCAAATGACCATTTTAGAACAAGCTTCTCTGTCTCTTTATTATCAGTTCTGATTGTGAATACTTTCACTTTTTCAGGATGGGGTTTGTGTCCAAACCTTCTGACGACGAGCACAGTTATGAGTCCAGCTGGTAAGAAGGGAAGCTTTTTCAGTTCACAAACACATTCAAAACAACCAGGTAGTGATTTACTGCTGTCCAAATGCACACAGACACAACCATCAACTTTGTTTGTTCCAAGTTATTAAGACAAGAAAGCAAACAGGAAATGTGGACTCTTTTTCCATGACAATGATGAAGTCAACAACACCTGACCCGTTTCTCTCTGTTTGTGTTCACAGGAATGAACTCTCAGACACTGACTGTGAAGCCGTGGCCTTTGCCCTGAAGTCTAACCCGTCCCATCTGACAGAACTGGACCTGAGTGGAACCATCTTGCAGGATTCAGCGGTGAAGACTCTCTGTGATGGTCTAAAGAGTCCAAACTGCAAACTGGAGACTCTGAGGTCAGAACATTTCAGAATCCTGACTGCAGTCCAGTGAAACTGTTGAATCAAGTCAAACCGAAAAAGTGTCGAGACGTTATTTGGTTTTGGGAAGTTGCTGCTTCAGGCAGATGTTGAAGTTAAAACAGCAGCCAGATGTTTGTTCATCTCGTTTACTTTTACCTCATGTTTGATCAGATAAACTCCTAATTCTTGTTCTTTACTGACTGTGTCTCTCTGATAACTTTAGTTAACTAGTTTTAGTTTTTGTTCTGAACTCTGTTAGAACTAGAATGTAAAGAACATTATTGTTTTCTCACATTTTTAAAATAAATGTACTAAAAACATTGATTCACATGCATCACAGAGCTGCACATTAAAGGTTTTTACTTTACCTCCATATGATCTGATCTGAACTTTTCATTCTGGATTCAGGTTGAGGAGCTGCAGTTTGACAGAGAAGAGTTGTTCTGATCTGGTCCCAGCTCTCAAGTCCAACCCGTCTCATCTGACAGAACTGGTTCTGGATGGAAACAACCTGCAGGATTCAGGAGTTCTTGAACTGTGTGGTTTTCTGGAGAGTCCAGACTGCAGGCTGCAGACTCTGAGGTCAGACATGTTTTAGCTTTGATTAGATGTTCATCTGCGTCGTCTGATGTTCTAAACTCTCTGCATCTTCATGTAAAGGTTCCTTCTTCTGTGGTTTCGTTCAGTCACTAAAGCTGCAGATTTCAACCACAGAAGGAGAAACCTCTGTGTTTCATTTCTTTTGTTACTAATACTTTCAGTCTGGGCTGCATGACGATGCAGAGATATCGCACTTTTGCCTGTATTTGTCCGCCACACCTTAAAGTCAGAGGAGCTCAAAGGTCATTCTGCATTGAATTTGTACAAATCAGAAACCACTTTTTACCATTCCATAACTTAGTTATATTGAATCTTGATCTTCAGTAGAATACTTTTAGATGTTTTCAAACTGTCTTTTTAAACTACATTTCATGTAGGACCGTTTTAACTTAAAAATACTTTATGTTTTTTAGAAACTGGAAGCAAAAACGAAAACAAATCTTCCAGGAACTTTTGTCTCAGAGCGGTCCATAATAAAAGAGTCTGACATTTAACTGGTTTGTGGTCTATAAAAGGTTAAGGACCCCCTCTCTAAACTACAAAAGATGCAGATTCCTGAAGCTGTTTTTCTACAGGGTTAAGGCCATTTGGTGATACAGGATTTCAGAAAACACACTTCCATCATCACATGGAACCATCTGGATGGTTAATACGTATTCAACTCTAACGCACTATATAACCTCAGCTGTTTCTCTTTCTTTTCAGGTTGAGGTTCTGCAGAATTTCAGAGGTCAGCTGTGGCCGCCTCGGCTCAGTGTTTGAGTCC
The DNA here is from genome assembly GCA_014656515.1 of Oryzias celebensis. Lineage (NCBI taxonomy): Eukaryota > Metazoa > Chordata > Actinopteri > Beloniformes > Adrianichthyidae > Oryzias > Oryzias celebensis. The sequence continues at coordinate 3,066,498 of BNCR01000016.1, forward strand.
AACCCGTCCCGTGTGACAGAACTGGACCTGAGTGGAAATGACTTACAGGATTCAGGAGTGAAGAAGCTGTTTGGTTTTCTGAAGAGTCCAGACTGCAGACTGAGGACTCTGAGGTCAGACTCCATGTTCAGTTCTTGCTTGGATCTCTGTGACATTAAGGCTAAAGCTGAGAAAGTATAATAAGCCTTAAAAAAAGATCAAACTACCAACAACTGGTTCTGTGGTTGTGATGTGACAGTCTTCATTTGAAACTTTACTACACTTACCAATATTAAAGACCTGGTTGTGTTAACACATGAATGTGTTGTCATGTGAATCTTTTCCTTGGTTGCTGTTTTGGAACATATGCTGATAAAGTGATGTGTTTCTGAAACCACAGAATTGATGTTTGCTCTCATTTGTTTCTTTTTATCTCTACATAATGTTTTCTATGGAGACTTTTTAAATTTAGGATCTTTTTTTCTGGATTAGGTTGGAGAAATGCAAGTTGTCAGCGAGCAGCTGTGAGGTTCTGGTCTCAGCTCTTAAGTCCAACCCGTCCCATCTGTCAGAACTGAACCTAAGAGAAAACACTGTGAAGGATTCAGGAGTGAAGCATCTATGTGGTTTACTGGAGAATCCAGAGTGCAGACTGAAAACTCTGAGGTTTGTGCTGTGTTACTGTTTTAAATCATTTGTCTTTTGTAAAATGTTTGTCAAACTTTCTCCCAAAACTGTTCTGACCCAATGAAACAGCCACCAGAGCGGTCCAGTCATTTCAAATGTGTGATTAGGACGGGTCAGCGGCGCGTTTATCTGAGAAGTGAAAAATATCCATCCACCCATCCCTCACCCCTCCATCCATGTTTAAACCGGTTTACTCTGTTTCGGGGTCTCTGGGAGGCTGGACCCTCTGCTGGCTACTGTTGGGCGAAGGCGGGTCGCCAGTCTGTCCAGGGCAACAGGATCACACACACTCAAATTCACACCCAGAGACTATGACGCATGAGTCCACGGAAAAACTCCATGAATGCACAGGGAGAACATGCAGACTCCACACTGAAAAACCCAGTAGAAAAGCAGAGCCTTCCCGGTGTGAAGCCAGAATGTCAACCACTCCACCACTGCACCACTGTGCACCTCTGGCTAAACAGAAGAAAACACAAAAATCTAAAAATTTTTATTGTAAAAGCAAAAGTGAGAACTAATTTCTAAATGTAGTTATCAAACATAAGCTGCTTTAAGGATCATTTGCAGTTTCTATTATTTATTGTGTGAATAACTGTTGGGTATATTGAATCTAATGTTTTAAGTCCAGTAGGTTTAACCTGAATCTCAGTTTAAACCTTTGTGAAAACCATCAATAGAAAAGGAGTTTCATTTGTGCATTTAAGCTCCTCTGAAAGGTTTATTTTCTTACGACGTTGACTTTCCTGTAGTTTCTGTTACTGGTTTATTCATCCTGATGAAATGTCGCTGACCTCATCAACTTTATGTTGACACCTGAACATCCTGAGGTCATGATGATGATCCGTAAAAACAAGGAGAGTCCGGACTGATCAGAACATAAAGCTAAACTGAAACACCTGAACACACCTGACTGCACTGTGGATGATGTCATCTTCCTGTTTGTGTCTGCGGTCAGACTGGATAAATGCAGTCTGACAAAGGTCAGCTGTGCAGATCTGATCGCAGCTCTGGAGTCCAACCCGTCCCATCTGAAAGAACTGGACCTGAGTGGAAACGACCTGCATGACTCAGACGTTCAGAAGCTCTTTGATCTGGTGGTCAGACCAGACTACAAACTACAAACTGTGAGGTCAGTCGATGTTTGAGTCCAGACAGGAACCTCTGCTGTTCTTCAGTGATGCTTCACTGACACTGAGGATGAGGAACACTTCTTTATCGTCTTTCTTTCCTTCTCTGTAGGTGGAATCCAGAGTCTTAAATCAGGAAGCATCTGTCCAAGCCTGGATTATTCCACAGGGAGAAGAAGACAAAGGAATAATGAAGGAATCAGAGGATCTGATCAGTTGTTCTGTCAGCTATTACGTTAACACAAATTCATTTATTTACTCTTCATATAAAAAAAATACAACTTAAGTTCTTATTTTGACTTGATAGTTGATTTGATTCTGATCTATTGTATTCCCTCCTCTTGCTCTAGTTCCTTCTTCATGTTCAACAGTTTCCTTCTTAGCATTAGGAGGTGTTGCTGTTCTATCATTTAACTGTCTACAGGGAAATTCTAATGAACCCTTTAAAATCTCTGGTTTCAAAGGATTCTGGGATACGGTAAGCGTTGCCTATCGGCACAAAGGCAGCCTTTGCTCAGCTTCAGCATCCGTTTGAATTGCATTTATTCCCAAATGGTGAAAGAGTTCTGGCAATTCAAAGCACGTCAACACTAAACACTAAATCCCCAGTTTTAAAGACTGAAGGAATACAAACTAAGTTGAAGTTTCAGGTTTTCCACTGGGGGGCGCCGCAGTCTTCTTTTCCCTCAGATTCCCAGACTGATCCACAGTTTTTCTGATTCTTTGGTCAGAAGAAGATCTGTTCCTGTGAACCTCACAGGCTCTGATGGTTCCCTGCAAACCAGCTTTTGGACGACGGGACTCTTCTGGTTGGAACTCTCTCTCTATATATATTTTACTTTATTTTAATTGTTTTTCAATCTCTTTCACTGTTTTTACCAGTGGTGTTAAAACATTGCATCAATATTTGTTATTTCTGTGTTACTTTTGTTAAAAATAAAGTTTGAAGGATTATTTAGTTGATTGTTACAATGTTTACCTTTAAGTATAAATCCTGCAGAGATACAAGCTGCAAACAGGAGTTTAATTTCCTCACTAATGATCCTTTTTAAAGTGTCTGCAGATCCATGTTAGACTAAAGCTATTATTCAGTTACTGGACAGAGAATATTTTTATGTTTGTGGGATCTTTTGTTGTTCTTGAGCTTAAAAAATAAAACACATTTCAAAACAATGAATGTTTTTTCATCTAAAACCTGCCCTCAGTTTTCATTGCTCCACTCCTCCATGGTTGTTGTTTCATGTTAAAATCTATTGTCATTATCTTGTTTACTTTTTTTCACAAAGTCCGTTGATAATTAAATACTCTTACAGCTCACAGCTGATTTAAATTTTGAAGGAAAAGCTTTTGTGTGTTTCTACTGCCGTTTCATCACTGTGTTTGGTCTTTTAAAAGGCAAATATTAATAACCAAAATAAAATTAATTCAATTTAAAATGTCATTGAAAATCCTTGAGGAATTCAAAACAATTTCAAACGTAGTGAAAATGTTTTTCATGAAACAAATGTAAATGCAGAAGTAATAAACTGATATGAAATAACCAGGTAGGGACACATGTTTTCACACATTCAAATCTCATTGAATATCTTAGTGTAGATTCAGAGACTTAACCCATTCAAGCTGCATGTCACTAATTTGCAAAGCACCATTAAATCCAGCACTTCATCTTGCATTAAAAAAAAACACTGAAGAATATTGTTATGTAGTTGAAAATATAGTCAGACCAGAGGCGGTAAATTATAAACATCATTTATTCTGCATATAAAAAGGAAACATGAAAAACATGTGAAAAACTAATGAAATCTGATGTTAAGAAACTTCCATCCATTCGTTTTCCACACCCACTAAATCTCTCTCTGGATCACAAGGCTGCTGGAGCCAATCCTGTTGGGTGAAGATGGAGTACACTGCAAAAAAATCGCCCGTTCGTCGCAGAGACACCCCCCCCCACACGCACACAATTTTAGAAACAATTTAAGAGTCCTAAATAACCAATAAAGTATGTTTTTGGACATTGGGAGAAACCGGAGTGTCTGGAGAAAACCCTCACATGCAAGAGGAGATCATGCAAAGCCCTCAGGCCGTCTCACTGTGAGGCCAGAGTGCTAACCACTGCACCACTGCACCACTCTGCAGCCACCGAGAAACGAATCATTACAATTTAAAGGGAAAATAAAATAATTTAAACAGGGTGGTTATTCAATGAAGCATCAAAACAAAACTCTAAAACTAAACCTAAAATATTTACCCGTTCACACAATAAGAGCAGCGACATCTGTTAAGACTAATATTTAAGTTAAATAATTTTTTTATTTTCTACCCAAAGATTTTTCTTACACTTGTTGCAATAAAGTTATTAAGCATAAATAGAAACAAATTTATTGGAGATTTTTTTCAGGAACTTTTTTCCTGTAAACTAGTTGCAGTTGTCTAACAACATAACAGCAGATTATTGTAGAAAAACAGATCATAAAAATATTTCTAAAAGTATTTTTAAAATCTGCAGACAGAAGACAAGAGGAGTTTCTTCCTCCATCACTTTTTTCTCTGTCTGTCAGGTTCCAAACAGGAAGCTCCATGTTTTCTTCAAATTTCTGTTCACTTCCATCTGCAAGGAAACAAGGAAAGAATTTTCAAGGATGGATCAGTGGGATTAGCTGTTCAAAAATGTGCTTCAATGGTTTGATGAAGTCCACTGTGTGTCCTTCTGTCTGTTCATCTCCTCTAGAGCTTCTCTGAAGCTGCAGGTTTACACCTAAACGGGATCATTGCTGAAAACGTTCAGGATTTAGATGAAAGCAACTGGACCAACTCCCACTCCTCACTTACGCCAGAGTCTCCAGTTTGCAGTCAGGACTCTTCACCAGATGACGAAGCGGCTGAACGTCTTCATCCTGCAGCTGATTTAGCTTCAGGTCCAGTTCCACTAAGTGGGAGGGGTTGGCCTTCAGAGATGAGACCAGAACATCGCAGCTGGTCTGTGACAGGCGACAGTTCTCCAGCCTGAGAGCAGACAGAAAGGTTGTGTTCGCTCTCTATCACCAACAGTCACTCAGCTGTTTCTGCCAGCAAACATATAAAAACATGCCGAATGTGCTGAGAACAACTGAAACCAACCCGGTTCTGGTTCTAACCAGTGAAATTAAGCTGATATGAACAGGAACAAAAAAGTGGGACAGAATCCAGAAGAATCCAAAAGCTTGACCACTGCACCAGCGGAAAGGCAACAGCTTTCATCTCAATATTCTTCACCTCTGATGTTCCAAAGCGTAAAAACATGAAGTCTCTGGGTCTTCCTCTGTGTTCTCCTCAAGCAAAAAGCTTCAGTCATTTGATTCAGTCACTCTCCTTATCGGATGTGCAAAGCAGCCACAGTGATGATGCTTTCCAAATGATTTTACCTTCCACACATCTGCCCTTCCAGGCGGTTTGCCTTTATCACGCAAAGAACACGTAAACCAACGTAGAACATGAACCGTGCGTGATTATTGCCCTGTTTTTATGCAATTTATTAGTGATTCATGCACCAAATACGTAATTCTAACACGATATGAGCAGCGTATACATAATATAAATGTTAAACATCGGTGGTACATGCGTGAAAAGTCTGTTAGACATACATATGTGGAATCGCACAATTGGGTGAGTTACATTACGTGAGCTTAAATGTACATAGTGGCGAGGGTTAGGTTTATGTGTGACATGGACTTAAGCAGCCCGTTGGTGCTGTTTACTCGTAAATCATAAATGTGTGCAACCTACATTAACCTTCCAAACACTTTACCACACAAGTTCCATTTTCACGATGGCAGTATGAGCCTCCAGGGTAACTGAAGACACACCTACGAGTCCTGGACACCCAAAAGCCTGCAGCAGCCGTACAGGCCAACCCCCCATATGAGTGCATGTTACTAAGGGTTAAGTTACATTGAATGTGCTGATTTAAACTGATTTGCACCCACACCTCACAGTTTATTGCACATTCTTCCAGAGAAGCTCATTAGATAAGCTCACGCCATGGATGAAGGGCGGTGTTTTCCCCATGCAGGTACATGACGCAATCTGTGTGGTTTAGTTTGCACAACTTCTTCTTGTAAATCGGCCAGGTACAGTGAACTGACCTCAAAGTCCTCAGTCTGCAGCGAGGACTCTCCAGAAAAGCACACAGGTGAAGAACTCCTGAATCCTGCAGGTCGTTCCAGCTCAAGACCAGTTCTGTCAGAGAGGACGGGTTGGACTTCAGAGCTGAGACCAGAACCTCACAGCTGATCTCTGACAGACCGCAGCTCCATAACCTGAATCCAGAACAGTTTTACAAGAAAGTCAATTCCTCCCGTTTTTTTAGATATTTAAAGTAAAAACTGTCTGAAGGGGTCTGCTGCTACTTTATAATTCCATCCCTGCTTTTCCAGTTCATTTCATTACATGTTAGACATGAAGTTACACTCAGCTGCTGTTGACTTTGTTAGGTGTAAACATATCAGTGTGACAGTTTCAGCTTCTGCTTTAAAAGCAGCATTTTTCTTTTTCCGTTACGATTACATTGAACCCACTGTCAGATTTTTGAGAAATGTGTGTTTGGACATTAAATTGATCAGACAAACATCTAAATGCTGCCTTCAAGTGGACAAAAGCAGGAATGACACAACCTGTGATCCTGTGTTCAAGTCAACTGAAACTGCTTTTTGAAATGAAACAAATCACTTGTGTGGATCCAATATAAATAGTTGTTAAAAAGGCTAAGACTGTCCTGCCTTTTCTGTTAAAAGTTGTGTAAAGGTTTCTTATTGGCCAAAACTTAAACATACTTGCTTTTTTTTCGGGAATCATGGATGATTTGAGTCTCTATGATATTTTGAAAGCTGTTTCATTTTTTCTGTTTGTAAAATTCCCACATAGTATTTCAAAAGTTACACTCTATATGTTCATTTATAAAAGTATAACAGTGTGTAAATAAAATAGAGCAACATAACAAGTTACTTCAAAGACACAAAGGGGAAGATCGGCTGAAAAAAATATGCCAAACAAGGTTCACAGTTTTTAAGGTGGAAATAAAAAGATGAACTTAAAATAGATTAAGAAAAAAGGAAAATATCCTGTGGCGTCCTAAAAGTTAAAGTTCTCGGTATTTCCCACCCTTTGAACAGAGTCTGTGGGGAATTCACATGTGAAGCAACAATAAAGACAAAGTCTGACCTTAGAGTCCTCAGCCTGCAGTTTGGACTCTCCAGAAATCCACACAGATGCTTCACTCCTGAATCCTTCAGGTTCTCGTTCCAGCTCAGGACCAGTTCTTTCAGATGGGACGGGTTGGACTTCAGTGCTGAGACCAGAACCTCACAGCTGGTCTTTGGCAAACTGCATTTCTCCAGCCTGAATCCAAAATGAAGATGGTCACATTTCAGGCAAACCCTGTCAATTCTGATTGATAAATTGATCTTTGTGCAATGCGAACTTTAACTGTCAATAGTTAATCTGTTTAACCAATTAAGACACTGTTGTGAAAACATTTTACGGTGAGACTAGAATTCACTTAAACACTTTGATTGATTTAATGAATAACTACCAAAACAAGAAGAACTGCAGAAAAAGGACTGATCGTTTCTCTGAGATTTGAAAAACTTCTCTCTGTATTTTGAAAAATCTGCTGCCATGAGAGACAGTGTACAGCTGATGGTGTTTGTGTGGACTCGTTTTTCAGATTTCCGGTTCCGGTCTTGAGGAGACGCGTGTCCACAGCTCTCCTTATTTAACCTACTTTAATTACCTCACAATTACTGCAAAAAAGCAGTAATTCTGCAATATAGAGAGCTGAACATGGCACCAAGGAAAACCAATAAACATCAGAAATTGCAGAGCCAACATCCAAGCTAAGCTTAAATGCTAAGCTAGAAGCTAATCTAACAGCTCTGTTGGAACTTGCGGAAGATTTCCGATGAGAAAGAGCAAGAATTGAACATCGGGATAATCTTCTTGACCTCCTGGATAGAAGAACGAATTACTTGGATCAACAAATAAGAATTAATAATATTATTCTAACGAGACTTCAACTCAAACTCTGGACTAGGCGTGGCGCAGCTAAAGGGATTTCTTTTGATCTGAATAACATCCAGATCTGCCACCTGCTTCCCAGGCGAAAGGAGTCAGATAAGCCAGCGATCCTTATCAGGTTTGTGAACCAAAAGCACAAAATCGCTCTGAGGAAGCAAAGAAGACTGTTGAAAGGGACCGCGGTTTATCTTAATGATCATCTCAGCAAGGCTAATGCTGCACTGGCACAGCACGCCAGGCTCCTGAAGTGGAAAAGCAGATCCAGTGCACATGGGGGCTGAATTCCAGGATCTATGTTAAACCTCTCGGTCCAGCAGACCTGACCAAAGCAATGGTAATCACCAACATGAAAGACTTTGATAAGTGTGTGGTCACGGATGTCCGAGCCCTTAATGAAAGTAAAATAAGAGTCAAATATGATTTCAAGAAAATATGGCGCCTGGGATCTGCCACTGTCTTTTAGGGCAACTTTGACCCTGATTTTCAGCAGCGGTTTCTGCCCAGCAGACAACTCCATCTGAACTTACTTCCTGTGATACCAGCTGAAGGACAATGGACCTGACAAAGTCTGCAGACATAACAATGATGAGAACTTTATAAACTCTTTATAAACGGCTGTTAATCAGGCAGCTGAAGATGGAACACCGTCTTGGACAAAAGCTTTAATCAAATCACCTGACTTGGTTCCCTAAAGAGTGATTCATAACTAACGATATCAAGTGAAAATAATCTGCACTTTTCCTTGACTTTTTATACCTGATTTAAATAAATGGCTCTTCTGACAAAAATGACCCCCCCCCCCTCTCTCTCTCTATATATATATATATATATATATATATATATATATATATATATATATTCTCTTTATACTTGATTGTAGTAAATGACTTTTCTAATAAAAATAATCTGCATATCTTTGATGTTTGTATTCTGCATATGTTATCAAGTTTAAAATAGTATCTACATACATAGCAATGTGACTAATTGTTACTTAAGGATATTTAATCACTGATCTGTTCTCTGATCATAAGTTATGAACTGGTTGATAACTAATGTAAAGGAAATAGTGTGGTCGAGTGGGGGTGGGATTATATAAATTCGCTTCCTCCCACTCCCTTTCAAGCAGTGTATCTTTTGATGCCGAGTTATCTCATGTTTGACACGTTGTTCTTATTGATGTAAATCTTTGATTATTGATTGTGTTACTTGTGTGTTATTGTTATTCTTGCCTGCTTGAAATAAACAATTTCTGTTGGAGCCAGACATCGTCAGCAGTGATTGGTCCAAGTCGGTCTGAGTCAACGTTTCTATGACAACCACTCGTGCCAATGAGGAGTGAGCGTGTTGAAAGTCCACACCCATAGCTACACAAAAATCTGTCAAACATTTTCAACGGTCAACGTGGGGGCCAGCGGGCACCACATCATTGGCATGTGATTGGTCAGTTTCTAACTGGGATACCTTGCACTGCAGGGAAAATGTCTTGAGAAAAAGAGGATTGGCAAGAACATGTTAAAAAAGATAGCAGAGCAAGAATAGTTATTCTGACAGTTAAAATGACTGTGTAACAGATGTTTATTGTTAGATCCCAGGTTTCATGATTAGGTCACTGCGACTACTCTCTACTTTCGCTTCAGTAGATCTGCAGTCACATGCTTTAGTGCCAGTAGATGTAATCATGTCAAGGGCAGCTTTTGTTCACTTGAACGTTTAGAGGAGGTTGAGGTTGTGTAACAATGTAAAAGTATCATAAATGTAACAAAGTTACCGTCATGTAGATAAAAAGCAGGGCCAAGTTTTCTAAAGGAAAAACTAGCAGCTGTGTTCTGGCTTGTACCGGGTTTGGGTCTGAGAGAAACTGGAATCAGCTTTCACTGATTCACAGAGGTGGTTTGGCTACATAGTTTAGAAAGCAGCTTGAAAGGTCTTGCCTAAGGACCCACAGTGGGTTAAGCTCATCGCGCCGCCTGGAAAGCTAACCAGGTTTCCTGTGCGCCCGTCCTACACCCAGTCAAGTGAGTATAGTTGGTTTACTGTAAGCAGCTATTATTCAGCCATTCAATTAGTTGGAATAATCATTCTTGCTCTGATACATGTTTAACATGTTCTTGAAAATTTTTTTCATTTTTCCTTCAGTGCCAGATTTTCAGGTTAACAGTCGTACAGTCAGTGGTTGTAGCCAACGCCTTTTTGGTTCAGTAGAGAATTCAAAGAAAATTCATTTGCTAATCATCTCAATCAAGAATTCTGACCTTAAAGTCTCTAGTTTGCAGTTCGGACTCTCCAGTCCAGCAGACAGAACTGTCACTGCTGACTCCTGCAGCTTGGTCCCGCTCAGGTCCAGCTCTGTCAAAAGGGAGGAGTTGGATCTCAGAGCAGAGCTCACAGCGTCACAGTCAGCGTCTGAGAGTTCATATCTGTCACGACAAAGACATACACAAGGTTTCCTGTTATCTTTATGTTTCTAATGAGAAAAACTGAGAAATCTGTCATATGACCCAAATCAATAAAGAAAATAAAGTCTCATGATGTCTCAGATGTCCTGTATTCTGTCAGCACAGACCCATGATCACTGTCACACATATTTAACATGAAAGTCAGGTAAATTCGGCAAAGACATTCAGACTGAGTCTGTAGTAAAAGAGAATGATCAAATGGATATTTGGAGCAATAGACTCCCATGTCACTTCCCTATGGATCAATAAAGTATAAAAAGAGTAGCCATATCTTAAAGGAAGATGTGTCTTGTAGTTTTGTTGAGGCTCGTACGGCTACCTCAAGGTTTGGTTGTTGAAAATGGAGCCTATCATTGTTACGCATGTGGTAAGTTTATTGGGAAGTATTCTTTAGGCTAAAGGCAGTTGCACACAGTTAAAACACCTATGTGTCCTGGAAAAGTTTGTCCATTTCTCACCAGCAGACAGCTATCCACCTGTAAGGACAGTTGTTACTGAGGCTCGATGCTTCAACTGAATCCTTGATATTTGAGGGACAAATGTCAGATACATCAACTGTGATACAAAGCTTCTTAATAGACATTCTCTAGTGTGATTTACAGAAGGACATGTTCAACTAAATGATGATGGACAACCACAAAGTGTTTGAAGTGTTGAAATCGTGCAACTCTGTGATGGACTTAAAGATGGCTAGAACATCTTTGTCTTCTGACCTGTTCTTATCGTCTTCAGAAGGTTTCAACACATCTCCGAGCCTGAACCAAAACAATAGAGAAGAATGGTAAGACAAAAGATGCAGTCGATTATAACAAAATTAGCTAAATGAGAATTCTCTAACCACTAAATTTATGATAAGAACCAGTCCTGGACTTACCGAAACTTTCTGCAGTTTCTGACAGCTGGGATCAGTCTCCATCGACCCTCAAAGGTTGTGTTGTACTTGTCCAGGTCCAATTCATCCAGAACCTCCTCTGACATCTGCAGCATGTAGGCCAGAGCTGAGCAGTGGATCTCTGAAAGTTCCTTCTCTGATCGGTTCTCTGACTTCAGGAACTCTTGGATCTCCTGATGAACTGAGAGATCCTTCATCTCCACCAGACAGTGGAAGATGTTGATGCTTCTATCAGGAGACATGTCATTGGTCTTCATTTCCTTCAGGTTGTTGATGATTCTCTGGATGGTTTCTGGACTGTTCTCTGTCTGACCCAACAGACTTCCTATGATTCTCTTGTTGGACTCCACAGAGAGACCATGAAGAAAACGAACAAACAGATCCAGGTGACCAGTTTGACTCTGCAGAGATTCCTTCATTATGCTGCTCAGAAACTCATCTAGAGAAGAGATGTTTGTTTGATTCTTCAGGAAGTTCTCCATCACCTCCATCTTCTTGTTGTTGTAACAGTGGATGATGTAAACTGCAGCCAGAAACTCCTGAACACTCAGATGAACAAAGCAGTAAACTGGTTTCTGGAAGATCTCACACTCTCTTCTGAAGATCTCAGTACAAACTCCAGAGTACAAAGAAGCCTCTGTGACATCCAGACCACACTGCTGCAGGTCTTCTTGGTAGAACATGATGTTTCCTTTCTCCAGATGTTCAAATGCCAGCCTCCCCAGCTTCAGGAGAACTTCCATGTCCTTCTCTGTCAGCTCCTGTGGATTCTCTTCATGTTCCTGCTGGTACTTGTTCTTCTTCCTCTTTGTCTGGACCATCAGGAAGTGTGAGTACATGTCAGTCATGGTGGTGGGAAGTTCTCCTCTTTGTTCTGTGGTCAACATGTTCTCCAGAACCACAGCAGTGATCCAGCAGAAAACTGGAACTCCACACATGATGAAGAGACTCTTGGAGGCCTTGATGTGGGAGATGATTCTGCTGGACAGATCTTCATCACTGAATCTCCTCCTGAAGTACTCCTCCTTCTGGGAGTCAGTGAAGCCTCGTACTTCTGTTACCCTGGAGACACATGAAGGAGGGATCTGATTGGTTGCTGCAGGTCTGGAAGTGATCCAGACCAGAGCTGAGGGAAGCAGATGTCCCTGGATGAGGTTTGTCAGAAGAACATTGATTGATGATTTCTGAGTGACATCAGACACCACCTGACTGTTGTTGAAGTCCAGAGAAAGTCTGCTTTCATCCAGACCATCAAAGATGAAGAGAAGTTTCCAGACAGACAGCTGCTCTGCTGGGATCTTCTGGAAGGTTGGATGGAAACGTTGGATGAGAGTGAGAAGACTGTGCTGTTCATCTCTGATCAAGTTCATCTCCCTGAAGGAAAGAGGAATCACTGCACTGATGTCTTGGTTCTCCAAGCCCTCGGCCCAGTCCAGAGTGAACTTCTGCACTGAGAAGGTTTTTCCAATTCCAGCGACTCCACTGGTCAGAACCACTCTGATGGATCCATGTTGGTCAGTTAGGACTTTGAAGATGTCCTGACACTTGATTGGAACATTATTGAGAGAACTGATCCTGGAGGTGGTTTCCAGCTGCCAGACCTCATGTTGGGTATGAATTTCTTCTCTTAGTCCCTCTGTGATGTAGAGTTCAGTGTAGATCCTGTTGAGGGGAGTTTCTCTTCTAGTTTCATCAGTTCCTTCAGTCACACGTTCACATCTCCTCTTCACGCTCATCTGATGTTCATCTAAAGGCTCTTTCATGTTCCAGCATGAAATAATGGACTGTCCACTGAACCTCTGACAGTGTTTAGAGACTGGATCCTTCAGGACGTTCTGACATAAACTGTATTTGTAGAGCGTCTCCCCATTACAACTTTCAAGGATTCTTTTACTGTGGAAACAATGAAAGAATTTATTTTGTGCAGAATTGCAACAGCTATAAATGGGTGGTGTTGTTAAAAGAAAAAAACATGGCAGAGAGATCCTCCATGAAAGATCGCTTTCTATTTCTAAAGCAAATTTCTACTTGAAAATAAATGACCAAATCTAAACACATTTTTAATCACATTTTACATGTTTATTTTAACTTAATGTCCATACCATGTTGTTTATGCTTTGGGCTGCTACATGTTTTACTTTGTGACATCAATTAACATTGACAAAGACTTCACCTTTTCTACCTATTTTCCTGAAAACTGTTTGTGGGAAATATGAACATGTTTGTAAAACAAAAATATAAACTTTTTGACCTGAAAATTTTAAAAAATTAAATAAGATCTTCAAATGTTTGTGTTTTCGGTGAAAAGAATTTACTTTATGATCAAACTGTAAATGAAGAAGCTCATGTTCTTGTTCATGTCTTTGTCCGAGCCATCTCTTACTTTGGGTCAGAAGCTCCAGGTTCAGGACTAAAATTTGGGACCCAGTTTTTGGACTGATCACTGTTCATGGACCCACAGCTGGATGCTGACCACTTCCTGAACTGCTGACCTCTGCAAACACAAACAGATCAGAACAGCTGGACAACTGCAGTCTAATTACTTGGAAAAGTGAATGCAACCGGCAAAAACTGAGAGGAAAGAGCCAGACTAGAAACTAAACGTAAACTAATTGTGCAAAGGTGAGCTGACACCTGTGCTCAGAAGAATGTTCATGTTATAGTCATATAGTTTATTTATTTTTCTAGCGCCTTAAAATGACCTTGGTCACACAAGGCGCCATACAATAAAAGCTTGATAAAACAAAAACAACGGATAAAATATTCAAACAATTAAAGATAAAAAATATAAATAGCTGATATAAGAAACACCAGATAAAAACAGAGGTGAACAATAAAACAGTAAAAACACACCGGCAGAGCAGTCTCATGCCGTGTCAAAAGCCTGGCAATAAAAATGGGTTTTAAGACGTTTTTTTTAAAAAAGGGCAGTTAAGATGTCTGCCAAATGCTCAGTGGTAATGCGTTACAGAGCTTCTGTGCACAGAGGTACAACAATGCACAATTGTTTAAAGATTTAAAAACATTTAAAAGAATCTTAAAATTCATTCTAAAATTCACAGGCAGCCAGTGAAGGGTAGCCAGGATGGGGGTGATGTGGTCCCTCTTAGGTGCTCGGACCAGAACCCGAGCAAGAGCGTTCTGGACCAATTGGAGACAAAAGAGGGACAACTGGCTAACTCCAAAATAAAGAGAGTTACAGTAATCCAGCCGAGATTTAATGAAAGCGTAGATTACTGTCTCAAAATGATGTTTTTAGTAAAAATGGTCTCACCTTCTCACTGCCTCAAATAAAAGAAGCCCTAGCCAAGCCAGAAGACCAGAGTCCCCACCGCGCCAGGGGGCCGAGCATGGGGCCCCACTCACCGAGAGCCCCACTACCCCAGACAAGCCACCCACCACTACCCAGGAGTTCCGAAAACCCCCCCACCCCAGATCCAGGTACGAGCCAGGGCCCCCAAGGGAGACCCGGTCCAAAGCTCCAGGCAACCGCGGAGATCCAGAAGAGAGCACGGCAGGGGTCAGCCACCCCCACCTAGAGGAAGGACGACCAAGAGAAGGTGTTGAGAACATAGCCCGACCAGGCTCTCCCAACGTTGGAATTTAGAAGGGGCCGGCACCCGAGGGGCAAAGACCAGAACCTGCACCATAAAGACTTGGAAACCTTCCATACTCAGATGGAATGTGATCCCCGCTAATGGTCTTGCCAGAGAACCAAGGGATCCCTCTCCCTGCCAGGGGAGGGGGCCCAGGACGCCGACACCCAAGAGACAAGGCCGCCGCTGCTGAAGGCCCTCCGCCAGGGATGGGGTAGGGGACAGAAGATCAGCAGTCACACCTTCCTTGTGTGATGTATTTGTGTGTGTATTTGTTGAGGTTTAATAATTAATGTAATTCCAGTGCGTTCTGAAGTGGAGAAAAGCAGCTTTGCGCTGAAATGCAACAATTTACAGCAGTAAAGTGTTGACACAATCAACGTGAATCAACTGATTCTCGTTGATCGTGTAAATGGTCAAAGAGTTCCAGTAGGTCAGAGAGCGTGTGATATTTAGGTGAAGCCGGCGACATCTCCGGGGTTTAACGGTGCCGAAGTTTAAACAGTTTTCAAGTCCAATCCTTCATAAAAAAATAAAGGCAGTATCATGGAATGGAAAAGGTGAGCTGCTAGATAGCGGTTAGAAAAAAAACATCCTCACATCTGTTTTTGGCACTGATGGCGGCTTTAATTATCTTATCATTGGCTGCCCCCAACTCTTCTCTGAAGCAGACCGACCTCTCAATGAACTTTGACTCACCACCCTCCTGTTGTCTGATACTGTGATCCTCCTGAAAACTTCCTCACAACACAAACTAATTTGTCAGCAAGATAAACAGTGTGCTTCAGATGGCTGATAAAAACTAGTGAATAATTAACAGAAAACTGTGAGCCAGGCACAGAGGTGTGTTGGCCTTACATTGAAAGGCCCTGGTTCAAATCCTGACAGAGCCCTTTCTATGTAGAGTTTGCATGACCCCTTTGTGTGAGTCTGATTTTTCTCCAGCCTCCTTCCACAGCCAAAAACCATGAGGTACAGGTTTATTGATCCCTTAAGAGTGAGAGTGTCTGGCCGTTTGATGGCCTGGTAAACTGTCATGGCGTTCCCCGTAGCTACGCCCTAACCCTGCACAGGATTCAATGCTGATGGAAGATTGACTGATGGGTAAATGATAATAAACTGGAGGACAGTCAGACTTGTCGTGATGTGTGTTAATAAATGACTAATGGTGATCAGAATAGTCTGATATTCAGTTTAAACTGTTCAAACTGCTCAAAGAATCACCTCAGATCACTCTCCATGGACTCACAGCTGGACATCAAAGTCTGGACTCCCTGCATGACCTGCTGACCTCTGCAAACACAAACAGATCCTCACAGCTACAGAGTTTAAAGACCAGTGAAGCTTGAAGCAGTGAAGCAGTTCACCTCCTCACAGGAGGAGCAGTGTCTTACTTTGAAGCTGAGGCTCCAGGCCCAGTTCTGAAATGCTGAGGTCCATCTGTGGACGGGTCGCTCTTCATCAGCTCACATCTGAATGAGGCAGACTCTGCTCCATCCTCCTCCTCCTCTGAACTTCTCATCTTTTCCAGAGTTAAACCAGCAGGAGATTAAAAACAGGACTTTTCTGACAAAAGTGTCGGTACAGGTGAAAACACACACAAACATCTACACACATTGAATTGCTGTATTTAGTGGGAACACGTATAACAACATAGACACAGCAGAGCAGCAGTCCCATGCCCTCATCATCATGCTTTTAGCCAGAGCTGGTTTGCAGCATTTGTCTCTAGAGGAGCTTTTCCTACAGTAAAAGAAGGTGATTAGACATCAAATAAAAAAGCTAATAAAATACTGACATTAAATTGTCTAAAACACAGATTTATCAAAGAGATAAAAATAAACCTGAACACACCTCACAAGCACACACACTTACACAAACCCACATAGCAGTCCAGAGTGTGATAAACAGGCAGCAGGACTGACCGTTTCGAGCTTCCAGCAGGTACTTCAGTGAGTTTCGTGGTTGTAGACTAAGGTGGGCGAGGAGCCCTACCCAAAGACATTGTTTTCCTTTCCGGCCTGGGATTTGACCCCTTGATCAACCAAGCAGCAGAACGTTGCTTAATCCAGAGATTGACAGCCTTCCCCACAGCGGCTGCTGGAAAAGAAACGGCATCTGTCTCACTCTGACAGAATGAACAAATTCTCCGCAGATCTGACGACTGCGTCCTCTGAGAAACCGAGTCGTCTCTGTTGTAAAAATCTCAGAAACTGACCTTTGCTCCTTCTGTTTTTATCGCAGGGCCACAATGCATCATGGGTGTGACAAACTGCAAAAACAACAACACAAGTACATAATCGCTCACACATATAAATCAGATTTACTTGGATATTTTTCTACATTTGATGATTCCAAAGCATATTTATGAAAATGTGGTTGCTAGGCTACAGCAGCATTTTCCTAAAAACAAACAAATAAACTGTAAGTAGAGCTAAAAATGATGACATTTCTGACATTTCGTTGTTTGGATGCTCACCAGGTGGTCTGTGTTCCTGCATCCTACCATAGACATGTAAACGTAGGACATACCATCTACCTTCCAAACTCTGGAACAGAAAAATGAGGCCTCATGGGAGACTTGTTTATTGACAGGAGTTCCTTCTCAAGTGTTCAGAAAATGGACAATTTCTCAGCCTGCCAATCAAAGAAACAGGCCTTTAAACTGCATAAATACAAACTCTTATAAGAAATGAAGTGTTAAAAAAACATTGACTGTGTGGTTGTGTTTACGGGAAACGGCTTTCTGTGAAAACCTTGGACTCATGAAGCATAAATAACTCTACACATGTCGAGGGTTTAATCGTGGTAACTACATGCAACTATGGTGTCTAAGCTCAGTCTATTCATCTATGAACCACCAAAGAGGCTAGAAATGTGGGTGAAGTGATGGACTCAGACCTGAAGTTTGATACACACATTAAGGCATTCACAGAATCAGCCTTAAAATATGTATCAAGGATTCAAGATCGAATGTCTAAGCAGGACCTGGATAAGCTAGATTACTGGCTTCATTTTTAGTCAACAGTAAGTGTTTTTACAGGACTGAAAAAAAACAAGAAAAACTACAACTTGTTCAGAACTTTGCAACTTGGGCTCTCACAAGTACCAAGAAGTAGATCACATCAGTCCAGGTCAGAGGTCCTTACAGTGGCTGCTTGTCTGACAGAGGATAGACTTTAATAAGCTTTGAATGGTTTAGTACTAAATGACATGATTGACTTTTTGACCCAGAATGTCTCAGCTGGACGTCTCGGTCATGTGGAGCCGTTGGTTCCTTGAGTCAAAACCAGACACGGAGAAGCTACATTTAGATTCTATGCTCCACAGATCTGGAACAGACTTCTGTCTTAGAATTAAATGTGTCTTTTAATGTTTGATGTCATGCACTTTGAACTGTCTTTGTACACAAATATCCTATTCAAAGATGTCCCTTTCGATTTTTATTGCTTGTAATCAACAATAAAAAAACCAACAAATAAAAAGACTTCCTGCAGTGGTCATTTGAGGGACTGAATCTTCTGGACAAACCTGTCGTTTGCTTCATAAATTAAACTACGCTGTTCTAGTCAACATTATATCTGTGACCGAAGCCTCTTCTCACATTTCTGGTCTCTACTTACTCTCTCTAAATGAACTTCAGGAACACACACAGGCAGGACAAGCCTCAGGACAAGCTCCTGGAGCCAAAAGGAACTGCAGATAATTCCAATCGGATCAAAACATAATTCCCACAATAGACAGCCTCCGGATGCTAAATATTATTATCTTTAGATACTTTATTGACATAGCTGGGATATCACAATGAGAGTGTTTGTAAAGTCAATGTCATTGTGTTGTGATAGAGAAATTGGTGAAAAAAGAGGAGCCAGAGCCGACCCTGGGCATAGGGAGCCATCTGTTATCACATCGCTTAAAAAAAAAAAACGTTTCTTAATTTTACTTTTTTGAATTGAAACAGCTAGACACAATATTTTTCATTTGACAATGAAAATTATTCATATGTACACATGTATGTATATACTCACTACTGAAGCAATGCTACAACGGAGAAGACTGATAGATGCATCTAGAAGTCACTCTGCCTTTTGTCTTGCTACCCTGAACAGTCGACATCACAAAGGCGATCATCATCCTCCCCTACCTTCTCACTCACGGTGCAGAGCAAACCAACACAACAAGACAAAATAATAAATGCAAACAATGTAAAACATCCAGACAACAAAACACATTGTGAAAAACCTACATTTTAACGCAAATTTGACGAAACAAAGTAAAGAAAATGGTGTTCCATAATTCCTTAAGCTGCCATATGTAAAAGCAGGCACATGTGGCTGCGATAAGATGCGTCTTCGCCTACGGCGCCACGCAGCCCAGGGCTGGCTCTGACAGGAGGGAGGGGTTCAGGTGAATAAACTTGTTTGAGCAGATTTCCAACAGAAAAAGATAAGAAAGCCGAGCAGAAGAGAAGTGAGTGATGAGCAGAGACCAGAAGAAGGAACGACTGCTGCTTTCCATACTATGGATAATTCGTTCATGTCTTTCCCAGGTAAGAACAGTGAGTTTTAGTTCATTATGACCTTGGACAAGTACTTTATGACTTCTGCACTGACTTGTTCGTCCTCATTCTTGTGTTCTGTACTCAGTCAGCGCTGTTGGTTTAACTTCCTCATGAATGACTGAAGAGGATGAGCTTCTATGAACAGAGGACAATGAAAGGAAGTATGTTGGAATCCAGCTCTGTGTGCAGGAAGAGAAAACGGCCTGAAGATGAACCAGAGACTTCAAAATGGAACCAGAAGTCCCAAACACCAAGTAAGAGTCTGATTCTGCAGCAGCTGTGTGGGATCCAGTAGGAAGAAAACAGAGATGATGCTGGGTTACATGTATTTGAACAATTTTAGCTTGCAGCAAAAAGAGACAGTCTGATCAACCAGCAAAACAGGATTTTTTGTGTGGGTGTGCAGATAACGCTAAACGATCAAATCTTTAAAGTTGAACTAAAAGTGACGTTCCAGTTGTACATGATTATCCAGTTACGCGTCTTATGTTTCTATGTACTCGAGATTTCGATTTGTAAGGATGAACATTGTAAAAATGAACACTGTTGTAAAGAAGAACAAACTATTTTATTAGTTAAACTCTGGAACACAACAGGATGAAGCTCGATTGGGGTCAGAATCTAGAGAGTCTTGATACTTATGCTGGTCATGAGGCTGAAGATGACCTCTGAACAGTAGCAACGGGGCAGATGAGCTGGAGGAGGGTTTGTGTGACAGCATGAAGGACAGCCAGGCATCCAGAGATTTATTTTGAAGGATTTCAGTCGGGCTGTAAAAATCCAAACAAAAACATCTTGGACCACAGAGATAACAACTAAGAATACTTTAAGAACGTTACTCTAGTAGAATTATAAAGACATTCAGTTGCTTTCCAGTGGTCTTTTAGTTTAGCTAAAATCTTTTACTAGAATCCCGCATCTGACACAAACTTAATCAGAAAGTTGCCTGGGGATCCGTAGGAGACACTCAGCTTCAGATAATTGCAGTTCACATTCATTCAACTGAGCTGCTGCACATTCAGCTGCAACATCTGCTCAGTCAGAACCTGCTTTGTTCTCCTTCAAATATGTGATGTTTGTGTTTGCAGAGATACAGAGAGGCCAGTCTTCAGACTTCGGCTGTGAATCCATGAAGAGCGATCAGTCCAAATCACCTAATCCAGCTTTTAGGGAAAAGTAAGAGGAATTGTTTACTGACTTGACATGAACTTTGCAAAGTTTACACAGCTAAACACATTTCTCCACAATTTTTAATCTTGAAAACAAAACTTACCATCAACCAATCACCAGTCAAGTGGTGACTGAGCTTCTAACAATTCAATGCCTGAGGAGAGGAAAGCAGTTCTCTGTCAATACCTTCTACAGAGCAGGTGGGGAGCTTGACCTCGACCGAGACTTTGTCGAGAGGTGGAAGGAGAACTCTGAATCCTGGTGAGGAAACAGAATGCAGTGGTGGGCAAGTTCATCACCCAACCGGGGTTGGATAAGGTCCACCTCTCAGGTCACTGGATGTTGTATGGCTGTCATGGATGACTGACACCTTTGCCGTACCATGTGGTTGTCAGCGACAGTGCCTCTGAGCAGAGGAGGAGGGGCGCGCGCGCGGGGGGGGGGGGGGGGGGGGGGGGGGGGTCACTACTCACTGTCTCTGGGGCACCAGGGAGGTGAACTTAGATGAGAGTCAAAGCTTCAGCAGGAAAATGATGCTTTTCACTCTGGTCATGGAACAACGGACCGCTCTACACCGTACACAGAATGCTCAAAGGTGTGTGGGGTTCTATTAATTGTGTGTTTTGTGGATTTGGAGAAAGTCTTTAGTCTCATTCCTTGCTGTTTTGTGGGAGGGGCTCTTGAAATTTGGAATCTGGGGCCCCTCCACCAAGGACCATTGGGTCTGTACAACTAGAACAGGAGTTTAGCTGAAAGCCAGCCCTTTTCTATGGCTGACATCACACTCGCTCTGTCCAGTTCCCTTATACAGTCAACATTCTCTCTGCTGGCCTGAGAGATCCTTCAGTGTTGATGTAGCTTCAAGTCTCTCAGACATGGATCAGGACAAGTGGAAGAAAAAGGGGGGATAGATGGACAAACTCTGTCTTTCTATTTGAAGTTTGAAATATAAACTATAAAATATAGTAATAAGGAGGAATTACTGAAAGCTCCAAATCTCAAAAGGACATATTTTGTTCACACTTTTTCACACTTAAAATGTTTATCATAAAAAGTGAACATTTGCACACTGGTGAGAAAATATTAACTTCTGTCTTAACAGGGAAGAGAAGTGCAGTGACATTGATGAAGACGAGCAGCCGTCAAGTATTTGTTTGCATCAGGATGCCCTGAAGGATCCAGACTCTACCAACTGTGGAAGCAGACTGCGCATCATATCAGACTGGAAAAGAAATGAGCCTTTAGATGAACATCGGATGAGCGTGAAGAGGAGGTATAATCATGTAACTGAAGGAACTGATGAAACAGGAAGAGGAACTCCCCTCAACAGGATCTACACTGAACTCTACATCACAGAGGGACTAAGAGAAGAAATTCATACACAACATGAGGTCTGGCAGCTGGAAACCACCTCCAGGATCAGTTCTCTCAATAATGTTCCAATCAAGTGTCAGGACATCTTCAAAGCCTTCACTGACCAACATGGATCCATCAGAGTGGTTCTGACCAGTGGAGTCGCTGGAGTTGGAAAAACCTTCTCAGTGCAGAAGTTCACTCTGGACTGGGCCGAGGGCTTGGAGAACCAAGACATCAGTGCAGTGATTCCTCTTTCCTTCAGGGAGATGAACTTGATCAGAGATGAACAGCACAGTCTTCTCACTCTCATCCAACGTTTCCATCCAACCTTCCAGAAGATCCCAGCAGAGCAGCTGTCTGTCTGGAAACTTCTCTTCATCTTTGATGGTCTGGATGAAAGCAGACTTTCTCTGGACTTCAACAACAGTCAGGTGGTGTCTGATGTCACTCAGAAGTCATCAATCAATGTTCTTCTGACAAACCTCATCCAGGGACATCTGCTTCCCTCAGCTCTGGTCTGGATCACTTCCAGACCTGCAGCAACCAATCAGATCCCTCCTTCATGTGTCTCCAGGGTAACAGAAGTACGAGGCTTCACTGACTCCCAGAAGGAGGAGTACTTCAGGAGGAGATTCAGTGATGAAGATCTGTCCAGCAGAATCATCTCCCACATCAAGGCCTCCAAGAGTCTCTTCATCATGTGTGGAGTTCCAGTTTTCTGCTGGATCACTGCTGTGGTTCTGGAGAACATGTTGACCACAGAACAGAGAGGAGAACTTCCCACCACCATGACTGACATGTACTCACACTTCCTGATGGTCCAGACAAAGAGGAAGAAGAACAAGTACCAGCAGGAACATGAAGAGAATCCACAGGAGCTGACAGAGAAGGACATGGAAGTTCTCCTGAAGCTGGGGAGGCTGGCATTTGAACATCTGGAGAAAGGAAACATCATGTTCTACCAAGAAGACCTGCAGCAGTGTGGTCTGGATGTCACAGAGGCTTCTTTGTACTCTGGAGTTTGTACTGAGATCTTCAGAAGAGAGTGTGAGATCTTCCAGAAACCAGTTTACTGCTTTGTTCATCTGAGTGTTCAGGAGTTTCTGGCTGCAGTTTACATCATCCACTGTTACAACAACAAGAAGATGGAGGTGATGGAGAACTTCCTGAAGAATCAAACAAACATCTCTTCTCTAGATGAGTTTCTGAGCAGCATAATGAAGGAATCTCTGCAGAGTCAAACTGGTCACCTGGATCTGTTTGCTCGTTTTCTTCATGGTCTCTCTGTGGAGTCCAACAAGAGAATCTTAGGAAGTCTGTTGGGTCAGACAGAGAACAGTCCAGAAACCATCCAGAGAATCATCAACAACCTGAAGGAAATGAAGACCAATGACATGTCTCCTGATAGAAGCATCAACATCTTCCACTGTCTGGTGGAGATGAAGGATCTCTCAGTTCATCAGGAGATCCAAGAGTTCCTGAACTCAGAGAACAAATCAAAGAAGGAACTTTCAGAGATCCATTGCTCAGCTCTGGCCTACATGCTGCAGATGTCAGAGGAAGTTCTGGATGAGTTGGACTTGGACAAGTACAACACAACCTTTGAGGGTCGATGGAGGCTGATCCCAGCTGTCAGGAACTGCAGAAGATTTCGGTAAGTCCAGACACTACGTTCATTCTAAATTAAATAGTTGGTAACTTCACATCAGAGCCGACAGAAATTACATGTGGAGTTCCCCAAGGCTCCATCCTGGGCCCACTTCAATTAAATGTCTACATGATCCTACTGGCCCAGGGTATAAAGAACAACAACATTAGTTACCATAGCTATGCAGATGACACACAGATATATATTACAATGACACCAGGAGACCGAGGCCCTGTACAGTCTCTTGGTAAGTGCAGTGAGGACATTAATGACTGGATGTGTCACAATTCACTTTAATTAAACAAAAATAAAGCTGAAGTTATTGTCTTTGGGGCTAAAAAGAAATGGTTGAACGTCACTACAGAGCTTCAGTCTATTCCAGAAAGCCTTCGATATGCTGAAACACTCCAGGTTAAAGACTCACCTGTTTTCAGCTGCATTTGATTCATTGGGATTCAAAAGTTTAAATACACACTGTTTATCTATACTTGTTTTAAATTCAGTTATCTTTTACTTTATTTACATTTTATTCTAATGATCACATCTTTGATGTTTTGATTGTTTTCTTTCTTTTTTTAATTAAACCACTTTGACTTGTCTTTGTACATGAAATGTGCAAAACAAATACACTTGCCTTGCCTTTACCTGAAGACTGTGTTTTCAATGTGACAAAGTTTATAGAGTCTATAGTACTAATAAACTCTTTGTTTCTTTTTTATCATACACACAATGTATTGAGCAGGACTGCTCTCCCATGCCTGGCGGGGGGCATGTCAGGTATGTTTCAATACATTGTGTGTTTGATAACAATGGAACTAAGAGGTTATTGTTGTGTTGTGCTCTGCTAGTTTTCGTTTATTCCTTGTTTGGGTCTGTTTATCCTAATGTGAGTAATTGCAGCCAATGTTTTATTAGAACTGTTAATAATATTAATGCAGCTATTACCATTGTTTTGGGTATTTGTCTGTACATTCTGTAATTTCTCTATGCTCTCCCTGCAGGCTAGGGGTGGTTTTGAAACCCTCTGAAACGGGCACCTACAGGTGAGGGGAGAAGAACACAGTGGTCAATTTAGTTCATTTCAAAGGCAATTTATACATCACTGTCAAGGATTTTTGTTAGCAAATGATCCAAAAGCACACGATTTAGATTGGTGGCAAAAGGAAAATGTATCGCATAAACTTAAAACACGATGAATAGCAAAGACAAAGAAACATGATTGAAAAATGTGAAAAAGAGGCAAACGGTAGCAAGTATCTCCCACATCTAATGCCCCCTCACACACTAATAACCCCATAATACTAAAGACTATGAGATTCAAACTAAGACCTTCTTGTTCTGAGAACACTTACCACTACACCACAGTGCAGCCCCATCATACCTGTCCATCACTCCTAACTGCATCCAATCATCATATCAGTAATCAAAAACAATCAATTCATCTTTTAGGATTGTTATTCTTTGAATTACTGTAACTCTTATACCATTTATGCAAGGAATGTAATTCCAAGGATTCACACGCAGAGCTTTGTGTCCACATACAACACTTTATATCAGTAAAGCCGCTTTTCTCCACGTCAGAAACCACAACACCACAGGAATGGAATCTGGTGTGCCAATTGACTCACCAACACGTTACCAACATACAGTGCTGCGTATTGGCACAGAGCTCATTTTGTGCACATCAGAAAACTTCGGAATTACAATAATGGCATAAATGGTTGAATTATTACGGTAGTTTAAAGAGAAAACCAGCGCTCTGGTGTCAAAAGAAGAAACGCCAGCATTTATCTGTCTATGTTTTCATATTTGTCACCACAGATATGAACTTTCAGAGGAAGACTTTGAAGCTGTGGCTTCAGCACTGAAGTCCAACCCATCTCATTTGAAAGAACTGGACCTGAGCAAGGCCAAGCTGAAGGATTCTGCTCTGCAGGTTTTGTCTGGTGGTCTGAAGAGTCCGAATTGCAAACTAGAGACCCTGAGGTCAGAAGGATACCTGTGCATATCAATGCTATTGCAAAATTAGCTAAAATGTTAGAGACTAGAGTTGGTTCTGACTATAGAAAGCATCAGAACTCTTCAGGGCTCCACTGAAATGTGACTTATAAAATCAAAGTCAGTGCTGCTGAGGCACAGAAGAAAACACTGGGCACATACAGTTCTGCTTCACTTCAAGAGAATCTGATCTGAACGTTTTTCTGCTTTCAGGTTGGAAAACTGCAACATGTCAGAGATCAGCTGTGCTGCTCTGGGCTCAGCGCTGAAGTCAAATCCATCCCATCTGAAACACTTCTATCTGAGCTTCAACAATCTGCAGCATTCAGGGTTTCTTAGCCTGTGTGCTTTTCTGGAGAGTCCAGACTGCAAACTGAACGCTCTGAGGTCAGACTTCCTCTTGTTATGCTCAGATCAAAATGATCAGTAAGGTTTTTTGTGGGTTTTCCACACTGACAATCTTCATGGTTTGATGTTTCTTCTTCTGGGGTTTCGTCCAGTCACAGAGGCAGAGCTCCAGATTTAAAACCATAGATGAAAATGTTTTTGGATTTGATTTCTGACTACACTGAACTCTGAAAGACACACAAACATTTCTGATTTAAACATTGAATTTTCATTTTCACCAAAAGGTTAATTGGCTGCAGAATGTCAGAACCCAACTGTGCTGCTCTGGGATCTGCTTTGAAATCCAACCCCTTCCATCTGATAGAACTGGACCTGAGCAGGAATAAGATGATTCAAGATTCAGGACTCAAGCTTCTGTGTGGGTTTTTAGAAAGACCAGACTGCAGACTGAAGACTCTGAGGTCAGAGTTCATCCTTGGTTTTGCTCAGAAACAAATGAACAAAAATACCTGTTTGGTGCTTCTCAGCACAGCCTATAGTAATGATCCCAACAGCTTCTTTGATTTAGTTTATTCTTTGTTGTATTGCTGCAGAGATACTTTGAAATTGCCTCAGTAGTTCTTGACCCTCCTGTTCTGTGTCTCTGAGGACAGAATTTGTTTGAATTACAAATAGAGTAGTTGAACCAATTACATCTCGGTGTGTTGATTTCACTAAATAAGCCAAGCAGGTCACATTTTAAAGTGGAACAACACTTTTTTTAAGGCAAAATTTGACCCAGATCATAACAAAAGGGTTGAAATGGGTGAAATCTGGATATTTTCCTGTAGCAGCCAGAACTTTTCCTAAACATTATACACTTTTCTTCTCATCTGTCTCCTTCTCTAATTGGCACATTTTTAATTTTTTTGATATTGAGTGTTTTTTGGAGAATTTCGTCAAGAATTTTTTTCTCAAGCAACCCTTTCCTGTAGGTTAAAGGAATGCAATCTGTCAGACGTCAGCTGTGGTGATATAGTCTCAGCTCTGAGGTCCAACCCATCCCATCTGACAGAACTGGACCTGAGTGAAAACCAGCTGCAGGATTCAGGAGTGAAGCATCTGAGTGCTTTTCTAATGAGTTCGGATTGCAAACTGAAGACTCTAAGGTCAGTGCTTTGCCCTTTTTGTTGTAGTTTCGGGTCAACATTCAGGTGTTCAGACAAAACTTACACTGATGAAACTCTCACTTTTGTGCATCTTTCTCCTGAATGTGCTCTACTGTTTGATGCCGAACCTCTTTCTGTTTCTGGTTTTAGGCTGGTTGACTGCAGTTTGTCAAAGCCCAGCTGTGATGATCTGGTCTCAGCTTTGAAGTTAAACCCATCCCATCTAACAGAACTGGACTTGAACTGGAACAACCTGGATAAATCAGATGTTCAGCAGCTCTCTGACTTGGTGGAGAGTCCAGATGTCAGACTGGAGACTCTAAAGTGAGCCAACGTGTTTCATGTGTCCAGAACTAAGTTAGTTTCACAGCAGAGATTTCATACTTCTTTGGCTGCACCTGCACTCCAGGCCAAAGATTCTCAAATCTGGTCTCTGGCAACATCTGACTTTGTCAAGGGTTGTCCAAAACACATAATTGGATTGTTTAGAATTCTTCCTAGGTTACTGAAAAATGCATCGTAGTCACGTATCCTTTGGGTGTAGCTAAACATTCCAGGAAAATTGTAGCCTTGGTTGAGTTTGTTTTGATAAGCAATGTTTGCATGTGTATTATTCAGAGCATGTGCAGAATTGTTGGGATCTTTTGAGGTTCCAGTCCGATTTTAAAGCATCGTCAGCATTCTATCATTTTTGAGCCTGAGTCACACGTATGGGGGTTGGCCTGTAGGGATGCTACAGCTTTTTGGGTTATCCTGGCCTGTGTAGGGTTGTGGAAAGAAGCAGGTACATCTCAGGGGGAGCGTAGGTGTGTCTTGCAGTTCCCTTACGGATCGTACAGCCACCTCAAGAGACACCATGAAAATGGAACGTACCATGGTTGTGCTAGAGGTATCAGGAAGTATTTGTAAGTTGCAAGCTTTAATGACGTATGGGTGATGCTTTTGTACATTGCCCTTACACCACAATCTAGTCATTAATAAGGTGCAAGTACTGGCTGCTTACTGACAGTGCACGAAAGCTGCACACTTTGGGGTTACCCCACATACACAAAACTGCGATTGTCTCATTTTCTCATTTCTAACAGTTAGTGTGCAGGATCTTGGGAGGGGGAGTTTAAAATGACAAACTTGTATACATCTCTGGTCCTGTGTCTCACTCGTGCCAGAATGTTGTCAGTTGAACTTCATCTTCAGTCTCCCTCAGTTACCCTTCGTGGTCCTTTATCCTGAAGCCAGACAACCAATCCTGAGGTCCAAATCTTTATCTCGTTTTCTGTCCTGCAAGATGCTTTCTTTTGTTGTCCTTCTGTGTCGATGTGCAGACATTTCTGTGTCGATGGACCTGAACCGCCTTCTTGACCAAGTTTCCCTTTGTCCCCTGTTCTTTTGGTTCAATAAAATCCCGTCTGCACACCTGGATCTGTCATAGTTTGGGTCGTCTTATACTGTAATTCCTGACAGAATGACACGCCTTCACCTTATCTACTTTACTTATCCTTGCATGTTGTATAAGTGTTCACTGCAACCTGGTGCTCGCAGGATGCCTGTGGAAAATGTGCTTGAACATTTTCTCTCTATGGTTCACTGAGCGTTAAATGACCTTGATATTTAGTGTGGGCCACCTGCATGCCCCGTGCAGGTTCGGCCATTTTTCACCCTCAGACAGACCATATCCACCCTGACGGGCAGTTGTGACAAAGGCTTTGGTAAGTGCAGCCTTGGTGGAGAAGAATGGTAGCCAGTTGGACAGAGGCATCATCTCCTCTTCTCCGCTTAGTAAAATCTGAAGAAGAAAACATGAGAGTTGACAGAAAGCTTCTGTTTTATGGAGATATTCTTTCATCTTCCCTTTCCTCTGCAGGTGGGATTAATGAAGACAACTCTGCTGTGGTTGTCTCATGATGGTCCAGTGAAGAAGCAGCAGTATTTGGGCAGGTTTGGTTTCCCATAAAAATCGGTTTCAACTCAAAGCAGGGAAAAAAAAAAGCATTATTTGATTTTTTTTTTGTTCGAAGCGGCAGCACAAAAGTCATTGGTACAATTGTTTTCCAACTGAGAAGCAACATTTTTCCACTAAAGCTATGGAGCCAAAGTCTGCTGATCAATTTATAAGAAGAAAAAATAAATTTATGTTTGTTTTATTCTCTTATGGGTTATGAGGTGGACAGTAGCCTGAAGTGTCTTGCCCAAGGACCCTCCCTGGATCATGATAACAGCTTACCATTGTTATGTTAACTGCCCCCATTAATTGCTCATTCAAACCCTGGTTTTTGCGCGCCAGCTGCAGGGTGTAAGATGCTGGCCAGAAATGCATTCGTGGAGCACCATAACCAAGTGGCTGGAATAAAATACAGGAACATGTGTGCAGAATATGGACTAGAAACCCCAAAGTCAAAATGGGAAACACCTCAGAAGGTGGTAGAGAATGAGAGAACAAAGATCCTGTTGGACTTCCAGATCCAGATGGGCAGGATGGTAATGGAACCAACCAGATGTTGTAGTGGTGGATAAAGAACAGAGGAAAGCTGTTGTGGATGTAGCAGCAGCAAGAGATGGTAACATCAAGAAGAGGAGCACCTCCCAAACTGGAGGAGAGGCTCCAGCAGATCCCTGGAAAGACCTCAGACATCTCTGTCCAGAAAAGAGCAGCCATCTATTTAATAGAGAAGAGTCATTTTCTTCTGTTGTAATTGTGACTTTTCTTGTTGTTGGAAAGGAATGTGAAAACTACATAGATGCTTCCTACTGAGGGAATTAATGGGCGGATACATTTGTAAACATATACAAATAATTGATAGCTTGCTTATGAAATATGCAATTTAACAGTAAAGAATGTGAGACAAATTGTTCAAAATGACTATAAAGGAAGGCTCAAGATCTACCTTTTTAATCTGGCTCTTTGCTAAAATTTATTTCAGTGTTAATATTATTTACATTTATGTGATATTTACAATATTTCTTATATTCATACATTTTTAATGTATTTGATTTATTTATCTTTTTCATCCAGTTTAATGATTATACTCATCCGATAAGGTTTATTTGTCATTTCCCCACTTCATTGTCATTTTGTGCTTCATTATGTTGTGCAGGTGAAGGTCGAGGCGTTGTGGGCTTTGTGTGTGTGAAGGTCTTTTGTTTTTGAAAATGTTTTTATAATGTGAAGTGCTTTGTATAATATATGTATGAAATACTTTATAAATGTATAAAAGTTTGAATGTAATGATTTGACAGAAAACTCCTTGGGACCTGAATGTACCTGAATGTATGAATCTAAAGGTTGGTAGTTTTGGAGAAAGATGAGGACTGCAGTCAATTGAAGGACCTTTTAGTGATGGTTAAATAGGTTTTTGGTTTGTATTGTTGTTCCAAATAAAGCCTTAAACTGGGAGACAAAGTGTTTAGTAAAAATATCAAAATAAAACACTACTTTCAGGAGAATGTGATTAATCCTTACAGTGCATTTCAGCTTCATGGAGGATCCACATGCACAACTATAGAGTCAAATCAGAATCAGCCTGAAGCCATATTGTAAATTAGAGAAAAAAATAGAACATTTGAAAACGGTTATAAAGTCCAATGTACACGCTTACAGTTGAAAAGAAATATTGAACATTTTCAAATATAAAGTTACATTTGAAGAAATACTGCAACATGTCTTCTCTGATGTGTTGTTCATCTCTATCAAAGCCAAGGATCGACAGCAATAGTTTAATATCAGTTCACTGCCTGTCTTTCAGTCTTGTTTCACTTATTGATTAATATCAAATGTACTGTTTCTAAATAGTGTTATTAGAACTAAAATAAATTGTTTGTTTTTTGACACACATTTAATGATTAGAACATTGTAGAAAACTTTGTGAACTTTGTTTCTTGAAACATTTTTTTTTATCAGAAAGCTGCATTTTCAAGTTCCTTTCAAGATAAAATTCAGTGTCAATAAAGATCCTCCTAAAGCAGTAAATGTACTTGCATTTATTGTTATCCAATTCTGTCTTATTGAAGAACTTTGCTTCTGAACAGAAACTAAAGGTCCTGCTGTGCAGCAGAAGATAAGAATGTGAGCTTTAAACTTAAAGTTCTGAAAATAGATGTAATCATTTTACTCAGTCATCTCACGTGTGCGTTTGGGGGATTGATAAAACACAAAAGGCTTCTTCATTTAGTGTCATGTCAGGAGTGTTTGAAAACAAGTTTATTTTATTATTTATTGTAAGATCATTTCATTAAAAAATAAACCTAAATGACAAAATGTAACAAACAAACTCATTATTGATCCACAATAAGAAACAAATCAGCTTCTATGAAGCTCCAAACAAAAGCTTCTGGTGAAACATTTTAGTAAAAGAACATTTTTAGAAACAGAAAAACACTTTGTTCTAATAATAATACAAGAATGTTGTAATAATGTTCCCTTTGGATTATTTGGATGTAGAAAAACAACAGTGGGCTGAACTTTATCAAACTAAAATGTGCTTGTTTGTTTGTGCACAAATTTAATTTACACTTGATTATCTTGGAGAAATACAAGGAATCTGGAAAACTCCAACTGCACTGTTCAGGAGCAGGTTCTTGTTTCTGATCACGTGACTTCTGAGGG
Source organism: Oryzias celebensis (assembly GCA_014656515.1). Classification (NCBI taxonomy): domain Eukaryota; kingdom Metazoa; phylum Chordata; class Actinopteri; order Beloniformes; family Adrianichthyidae; genus Oryzias; species Oryzias celebensis. The sequence goes on from BNCR01000016.1 coordinate 3,098,118, forward strand.
CAGAACTAATGATTTCTTTCTTCTTTCCAACATTTAAATGACATTATTGAATGAATGTGATAGAATTAAACGTTTTAGTTTTATTACCCTCTTATTATCAACTAATTTCAGCAGACATGTTTTTATTTTACACTGAATGAGGGGTGTTGTACGTCTGCTACGTCTTTCTATCACTTCTGGTTCTAAAATCACCCTCTGCTGCATTGTTTACACGATCGCCTGTTGTAGCCTGAAAACCAGTAAACGCGGTTGGAGATCACTGTTTTTTGATCTATTTTATCCAAATTTCAACAGAGCTATGGCTATCAAGAGAATTTTGTCATTACAGCATCAATAAAATTCCTAAAAGTTCTATTTTATTTTAATAAATAAACTTAAACACGCATGCGCATTTTGAAGAATCGATGCTCTGGAACTCGATGTGTATGCCTGTGACCCCGTGACATATTGTTACGAGGGTTGAGTTTGATCCACAAAAAGAAACTAAACTTAACCAGTCAGAGTCTTGAGACTGCTTTATTAAAACAGATAATAAAGCATAAAAATCATAGCTATGGAGTTTGCAGAATATTCAGAGTTCCTGGCATGCAAAGCAAGTAAAATTAAACATAAGAACACCACAGAGCACCCTCTGTATGAGGCACCACAAACATGCAAAAAAACACCTAAAAAGAGAAACTCCTGACCACTAAAACAGGCTGTCCACACCCACAGATTATGCCCCCCTGAGCTCCTGACGCCGTTCATCTGCCCCGGGGATTTAGCGATGCGATGCGAGAGCAGAGATCATTCCAGGGTTTGATGTCCTCCGTATCACAAAATGCAGCAGGTGTGAAGAAGAGCGCTGGCGGCCAACGCACTGGCCAGTCCCGGCCCCAGGCTTTGTACAGGAGGCCGCTGCTCTGCGACCTGCTCTGGACAAAAACAAGAAGATAAGAGGTGAACTTTCCCTCCGAAATAATGCTGTGGATCACCTAACATGAAGGTTATCGTATAAACCTTTAGCCTATGATTTGATTTGAGAAGAAAAACAGGGACTTTAGACAATGTAAAAAACAAGCTTAAACCAAGAAAAAAAACAAGCGATCAACAAAAACGTGACTTGAGTTCTAAACAACCGTTCATCAAGATTGCTTAGTCCCAGATTTATTCAGCTGCTGTGTGTCAATTTTGTGATTGTTGAGTGTCAATTGGCCAAAATCTTGAATGTTGGTATTTAAGTGTTAAAATTTCTTCAAACCTGAACACTTTGTTCTAAAATCTGCAAACATCTGCAAGAACACTGTTAGAGCTAAACTGGGAGTCATTAACATGATTGAACCAAGAAAGTCCCGTTTTGATGGTTTCAAAGAAATAAAAGACTCACATTCTTTCACCCACAACTTTTTATTGATTAAATGTATTTGTCTTTTGAATGCTTGACAGTTGATCAACATAGCAGAAACAAACAATTTGATTTTCCAGATACACGGGAAAAAACATAGATAAAAAAGCAAGATTAAATTGGAAAATATCAGACATTTGAAGCGCGACATTCTTTAATTGAAAATGTAAACTGGTGATCTGATTAATCCTAATGTTAACATTCCTAATCAAAAATAATCAAATTGCTGGTTTCTGTTTTAACAAGGACATTTCTCCTTATCCCACAGACCAGCTATCAAAACTGGACTTTGACTGAGTAATTAAAACAACTTTGAATGTTCCATTAAAAAAGAAAATCCGGGCTTTATCCTTTTTTCAATCAATCAATTCAAAGTAGATTAAATGATTAGATTAGAGTGAACAAACAGATCGTAGCTAACTTCCTTCCCCATTTCAATAATATAGCAGAGAATGAATGAACGATAAATTAAAATAAGTGAAAACCTTTTCCTCTCTGTTCAGAATTCCTCAGCAGCAGAATTCCTGCTGTGCGAATAACAGAAGCTAATTTGATCTTTTTTTCACATGTCCAGAACCACTTTCAGCACCCTGATGGTCAGTAGAGATCGCCATGAAAGAAATCTGGAAAGAAAATGGAAAAAAAAACAACATGCGTGACTGATGCTGTCTAAAGAAAACCAAACCATTTGTGTGTGTTTTTAAATGTGCTTTCATGACCTGTAACTGTCATACAGTTAAAGGAGCCTCTAAAGATTTTTCTAACAGCAAGTCTTACCTAAGGAGTCCAGACCATGCTGATCAGGGCTGGAGCTCCACGTCTGTATCTGAGAGATCTGCGTCTACGAAGTCCATGAGAACAACTCTGGAAGACAAAGTCCAGATGTGAGAAAAGTTTCTGTGTTGATAACTATCAATAAACATGTTATTCAGTAAAGCTTCTATTGAGACGTACCGGTACACAGTTGTTGTTCTTCTTAACACACAGCTGCAGTTGGCAGTGAAGGTAGATTTCTGAAGGTTCCTTTCCAGAGAACTCAAACATGTTGAAGGAGAAGGAGTTGGAGGTTCCTTCTCCATTTCCCTTCACATGGACTGTTCCATCCTCTGCATTTGCACAGCTGGTAACAAACAAGAAAAAAAAAACCCTTATGTCAGAATTTTGGAGAATGACAGCAATGGACGGCATAAAACAGCAGTTAGGAGGTTCTGATCGTCTCACCCGTCTTTGATCAGGTCGTATCTCGGAGTGCTGCTGGCTGAGTTCTCACTGGTTGCCCAGCAAGAATCTGTCACCACAGAAACCACATCTTCATCCAGACCGTTGGTCTCCAGGACAATCCAGACCTTCTGGTTCAGCCTGACATCACTGTTTGAGTCCAAAAGTTTGGTGTGGGCAGCGTCAGAGTAAGCCTTCATGGTCAAGCTGTATGTCCATTCTCCAGACTGGAGGACAATTTCAATAGAGCTGAAAAGAACAAAGAAGATTCTTGAACTCACAAACCAGCTGATAACAAGTTTTAAATTAGGATTCTAATCCTGGACTCCCTGATCCTGCCTGATCTTAGAAACTATGGTGAGACTGCATGAACTACCAGTTGCTGAAAGTTACTGCAACCACATGAGAGAACTTTCCAGTGTTTTCATGAGCTGGTCTTAATTCATGATAAATGCTAATGGTTGGGTTAGAAAGAGCATTTATTGTAAAACTGAAGTCATATCACATGTTCTACTTGCAGTGTTGTTTAAGGAGGCAAATCCTGGACAAAGAAGCAGAATTTTGTACGTACTTGTCCAGAATCTTGAAGCCCACATTGTTGATCTCAGGTTTAGGATGGAAGCAGGAGAACTCAATGAAAACTTTATCCTGACGAGTGATGAGGTCTGAGGAGCTGTTCCGGGTCACAATTGCATTTGTGAAGATGACCTGGCTGTTGTTTTTCTGAGGATTCAGATGTTCAAAAATAAATGAAATGTGTTTTGTTGATGAAACTATAATGAATGAAACTCAGCAGAAGCTCAGCAGAGAAGAAAGAGATGTTTTTGAGGAGAACAATAAGTTGGATGAAGAAACCCACCGTGACCTCTGTTCCACAACTGTCACTGGTGAAGCTGAAAGTCAAAAGGTGTTTCTCGGGGTCCATCACACCTGTGCAGGTCTTGTCATTGAGGTGCAGGTGAGTGTAGTCGATGACATTTTCCTTCAGGAGACAACCCACCAGAGTGAGTGTAGCTGTGTTGTCCTTGCAGACAGTTGGACCTCCTGAACAAACACAACACATGTGAACAATAAGTCAAACTATACATTTTAGCATTTGTCCTTTTTTATGTTCTAGTAATCCGGTCTCAGATGACATACCCAGTCTGTGCTGTTCAGTGTAGTTGTGGGCATAAATGGCTCTGCAGCGGCAGTCGGTGTTTCCGTGGATATCTCCACAGAACTCATGATCACTGCATTTGTCCTGACAAATGGGCTCTGGGTGATCTGCAGAGAAGAACAACGATGTTACTCTGAGAAAGAAGAAGGTTTGAGAAGCAAAGATCATTTCTGGTAAAGTTCTTACGGCACTGAGCTGCTGTCCACCAGTTCTTGATGTTAACATCACTCTTCTTGCAGGCTTTGGCATAAGCCTCCAGGAACTGACACCTGAGATTGTCCACTGAAGGATATTTGACCAACGTTTGGCTGCATGCAGCAATGTATGGGTGTGCATCAACTTTAGAGTTACAGGAGGAGAATGGAGCTTTTTTCAGGATGTTACACCTATTCAATGCAGGAAAGAAAAGAGAAGACAATAAACAGATGATCATTTATACTTATCCTTTATCATTGATATCAGTTTAAATGAAAGGAGGAATCTGCTTACTGTTCAGTCACAGCGGTGCTGTTAATGGTTTTGTCGTCAGGATCTTCATACTGTTCCTGACAGCTGCAGGTGAAAACACACAGTCAGGACTGTTGTTCTGCTCAGACTTGTTCTGATCTTTCTCTTTCATCAAACAGCTTAGTGATCAGATGTTACCTGGCATCACTGGGGAGTCTTGAAGATGAGAAACTGCTGGAATCTACACACAGACCATCATAAGTTTGATTATCGGGTAAATCTACGTGGACCTGAGCTGTGGTTCCATCAAAGAACACAGACACAGATGATCCATTGATTGAAACATCAACAGAGACTCCAGTCTTTTCGGTAGTGATCGAAACACCACTAGGCACCTGGACTGGACTGTTGGGGGTCAAAATATTGTCTCCCACCTGTTGGACAGCAGACAGATCGAAGGAGGAAACAGTCAGTAAAACTCCTCAAACATCTTCAGAGCAGAGGAGGTGTGGAGAGTTTGACCCATGAGGTTTCGTGCTTCTTACCAGGACTCTGTGTCCTTGTTGCAGCTGAATGTCTTCATCCTGACTGAAGTCCAGAGTCACACTGTCCACAAAGCTCACATCTCTGCGACGCCGTTCCAGGAAGTTGGCCTTCAGACTGAATCCAGTAGACGGATCGTGCAGCAGAGTGTACTCACACCGGTCTGATACAGAGTTGAGTTGTTCACTAAAGTCAATGACAGTGGGACCGGTCACTGTGCACAGGTCACCATGGACACCTGCAAAGATGGAGACACGAGAGTTATAAACAAAAGTATCTTTGTTGATTAAAAAAAAAAACCACATTTCCTTTTGTAAAAATAAGACATGATCATCTGATTTTGAGAACATGGATCATCAATGACATGTAAAGAAATGCAAATGTGTTTTTTCCTCAGGTTGATGTTTTAGGACTCACCTGTTAGTCCACTGACTGCAAACAGGAAGATCAAGGGGCGGAGCATGTTGGAGAAGATCAGATCAGGCTGGAAAATAGAATTGGAAGGTTTTATATATATTCATTAAATGTAGATTGAAATTTTCAGATTGACATTGACAAAGCACCTTTGTGATTTTGAACAAAAGTTTAGAAGAAATACTCATTTTTTCCTAAACTAATCTTTTACTAATCTGAAATAGATAAAAGATCGACTGAGCTTAAGCGATCCTCCCTGTTAAAAAGGTACAAATGAATTTGAATCAGTTAGAAATTCTCAATAAATTTTGTAAAGAATCAGACTAACAGGATGCTCCAACAGGTCTTCAGTCTGTCTTACCCTCAGCAGTTTGGATGAAGAGTGAAGATGATGATGATGCTTCTTCTTTTCTCAGAGGGTCTCTGAAGATCCTGCTCAGGCTGTCGGTGGAGAACACCGTTCTGTCTCTGGCTCTCTGTCTGCCTCTTTTTATGCTCGTTCTGACCTCCATCCACACCCAGAAGAATTCAAGGGGAGGGCTGGAGAAGTGTCACCTGAGGGGAATCAACCTGTGACGTGATGAGTCAGCATCTTGGAATGCATCATGGTGATGCATTTTATTTAATCAAAATAAAATAAACATTTTAAAAGATAACAACAGAAACTCTGAAATTTAGGGCTACATTTAAAAACAAATAAAAAAGCTGCATTGTTGATGTCAATGCAGCAAAACTCCTCATTTATTAGAAAATCAGTGGAGAAAACACAGCAGAAAGATAATTAAGTTTCACTTTGATTTATTGCAGTGACAGGTGAATGTGTATAATTTTTGTCTTATTACAATGAAAGAATCAAGCCAACCCAGTCCCAGTCCTGGAATGTGGTTTGGGCTGACTTGAGGGCCCGATGTTCTTGTCAACGACTTTGCGATGTCTACCCAGCTACATCGACCTGGTGCTTCCAGCTCATGGGGGCTTGGGGATGAGGGCTCTGTCCTGATCCAGAACCTAAAGGATCTTAAACCATCGTTCTTCTTTATAATAATGCACTTTTTTAATCGAAATGAAATAAGCATTTCAAAAGATAACAACAGAAACTCTGAGAACTTAGGGCTACATTTAAAAACAAATAAGAAAGCTGGCTGCATTTAAATATGTCTTTTTTCATCAACTGTCTTAATCATTTACCCAACAGCCTTGATTAAGACGTTTCTGCAAAAACGTTTTAAAAACAAAACCAAATCAATGTAATGTTTCCATTAAAAGTTTTAAATATTTAGGTGTCACTTTTTTAATGGGCCATATTCAGTTTCTTTAAAGGAGAATCTACAAGAGAAATACAGTTTTATTGTGTGATATCTTTCAAAGACATTTTTAGAATGTTTTCCTGTCCAAATGTTTCCTTCATCTGGTTTTGTCCGTCTTTGCTTTGTCATTAAGGATTGACAGAACAGGTTTCTTACACAAAATTTAATGGTATTCAGGTTATGTTGCTCCATGTGATTTTTAAAGGGAAAAAACTGTCAGAATTCTTACCAAGCCCTTTTTCTTAAACAGAAACTTCCTTTGAAACAAGCTAAATGTCAATTGTTTCAGTTTGAATTGCTCACGTTGATGTTCACTTGTGAAGAGTAATTTCCAAAAGAATATTGGAAATTTAATTTCTAAAAGTTATAAACATTAGATTATGAATTATTGTAATACTGTGTAGTAACATAAAATTGTGACTGGAAGTTGGTCAACATGTCCATAACCACATTTTTCTTTTTGATGAGTCATAAAGATCTATTTTTTTGTTGGTTCAAAGTTGGGATGAAAACTTTTACTTTGAAGATGTTCAATAAATTAAGTTTTCTGGAGTCCGAGAGGCTTTTGTACCAAGTATCCTGCTGTTTTTTTTATGCACTTAGCCAAGAGAAGCTGGACAGGAAGGTTGAAGGTTCACAACCCACCAGCAGACCACTATCTGCTCTTTAAAGCTGAGTTCCGGCAGTGTTGCTGACCCAACAATCAGAAAGTCCTCATGAGGGCAGTGGGCTTGTTGTCAGGTACTGGAAGTAGAGATGTTCTGCTCGAGTGGCCGGCTCCACTGGGCTTAAGTGTCACTGGAGCTGATGTCAATGCAGCAAAACTCCTCATTTATTAGAAAATCAGTGGAGAGAACACAGCAGAAAGATAATTAAGTTTCATTTTGATTTATTGCAGTGACAGGTGAATGTGTATAATTGTGTCTTATTACAATGAAAGAATCAAGCCAACCCAGTCCCAGTCCTGGAATGTGGTTTGGGCTGACTTGAGGGCCCGATGTTCTTGTCAACGACTTTGCGATGTCTACCCAGCTACATCGACCTGGTGCTTCCAGCTCATGGGGGCTTGGGGATGAGGGCTCCTCCAAGTGATGCCAGTTTGGGAGATTTCCATGACTTTTGTTTAGGATGAGATTTGCTTGAACAAACCTGTGGGCTAAACTGTGTTTTATCATTAAGGCAGGAGGATGATTAAGAAGTAGGACGGGTTAAAAGTACATTCTGAGGGACAGAACTCTTGCATAAAAAAGGATCATGCAGATAATCAGGATAATTAACATTAATAAAAGTTGTTTCTCATGTTGGGATGATGGTGTCTGTCATGCTGCATCCACAAGCGGCCGTGTGTTGAATGTTCACGAACGCACCTTAACGCACGCCTGCGGTCTTCACACCCAACCGGCGCCAGATAAGCAGGGAGCGGCAGGGAGGTGGATTCTTCTTCTTTGGTGGTTTTTCTGTTTAACTAGCGCTGGTCCACCTCCCACCATTGGTACAGGCCCAGTGCGCAAAGTCACAGCAGTGCAAATCCTACAAATCTTGCTCCAGGCTGGTTGTTTTCACAGATCTGTGTTTCTACAAATGTCCGTCTTGTCCGTCAGATGAATCCAAACGGTCACAAACCGCAAGAATTGATTTCTTCTTTGTGATCATGTTTACAATGGCTGGAACTTCTGTGTTTTGAAGCTGGGCTTAAGTGTCACTGGTGGCGAATCGAGCGCTGGCTTCAGATTGCGTGTTATCATGTGACTTTCCAAATCCAGCTTTGTTTCATCGCTCACGTATTGTCCACCATTCTTGCCAGTTTGAATTCAGAGCGGAATTATCGATGTGTTTGTTCTTACAGAGAGGCATCACTTATCCTGTGTCGCTCGCAGTTATACAGCCTATATTTTTCTTCTATAAGCTGCACGCTCATTTTGCTCGCAGCAGCACACAAATCGAGCAGGAGAGACAAGTGCAACAAGAAGAAACAACTTCCACACAGAAACATAAAGAAAAGGAGTTACCAGGATAAGAAATACTTTACAAACTGCTTTACAATATTGTATCCACAAAATGCCACAGTGTGGAACAACTACATCATGGTTATTTATGAAAAAGAGAACTTTGACATCACAAAAGCTTTATTGCTACACATGACTAACACACGTTAAATATTTCTTGAAAAGCTGGTCTTTTTTGTTCTATGCTGATGCAATTTTGTAGTCTGGCCAACAGATGTCACTAGATTCTGTGTGTCAAATGCTTCACAACCCTGAACCATTTCAACACAGTTTGATTCATTCACTGATTCATTGAAAACCTTTGGGTTCTCAGTAACTAACTGAAGGTGCTAAAGACCTGGTTTGGTGGCAGAAACTTAAAATATGTAGTAAAATAAACATACATATTGCAAAACCCATGGAGAACTAAGAATCGGATGACCTGACATTCATGAACTGAGAAACCAGACACTTAAATACACTGAGGAAAATGAACTAAATGAAGACAGCTGTGGAAAACAGAGCATGACAAAAACCAAAGAAACATGACAAAAATCCAGGCACAGAATCCTCACACTTTTATCTAAGAAAGTAGTTTCATGCTGAACACAACAACCTGATGCTGGTTCGGTTCAGTAGTTCAGGAGGACTGCTCACAGCTTCAGGGTGAAGCTCAGTGGAAACAGATCACAGAAACCAAGCTGATGTCAATGCAGCAAAACTCCTCATTTATTAGAAAATCAGTGGAGAAAACACAGCAGAAAGATAATTAAGTTTCACTTTGATTTATTGCAGTGACAGGTGAATGTGTATAATTGTGTCTTATTACAATGAAAGAATCAAGCCAACCCAGTCCCAGTCCTGGAATGTGGTTTGGGCTGACTTGAGGGCCCGATGTTCTTGTCAACGACTTTGCGATGTCTACCCAGCTACATCGACCTGGTGCTTCCAGCTCATGGGGGCTTGGGGATGAGGGCTCCTCCAAGTGATGCCAGTTTGGGAGATTTCCATGACTTTTGTTTAGGATGAGATTTGCTTGAACAAACCTGTGGGCTAAACTGTGTTTTGTCATTAAGGCAGGAGGATGATTAAGAAGTAGAAAGGGTTAAAAGTACATTCTGAGGGACAGAACTCTTGTATAAAAAAGGATCATGCAGATAATCAGGATAATTAACATTAATAAAAGTTGTTTTCCATGTTGGGATGATGGTGTCTGTCATGCTGCATCCACAAGCGGCCGTGTGTTGAATGTTCACAAATGCACTTTAACGCACGCCTGCGGTCTTCACACCCAACCGGCGCCAGATAAGCAGGGAGCGGCAGGGAGGTGGATTCTTCTTCTTTGGTGGTTTTTCTGTTTAACTAGCGCTGGTCCACCTCCCACCATTGGTACAGGCCCAGTGCGCAAAGTCACAGCAGTGCAAATCCTACAAATCTTGCTCCAGGCCGGTTGTTTTCACAGATCTGTGTTTCTACAAATGTCCGTCTTGTCCGTCAGATGAATCCAAACGGTCACAAACCGCAAGAATTGATTTCTTCTTTGTGATCATGTTTACAATGGCTGGAACTTCTGTGTTTTGAAGCTGACGCCATCCACATGTCACTACCAAATCCAAGTCCCTGACTGGTCACGGTGCCGCAATATAGAGGTTTGCACAAAGGATTGCAAGTATGAAGTTTGACATCTTAACAGTTTTTGTGGTAATTCATGAGTTTTTAAACATTTGTCCACGTTCAACATAAAAGCCCCAAAGTGTCAAAACACCAAAACACTGACTGCATGCTTATGCATGTGTCAGGTCTATGGGAGGGCTGGACCCAATAGCAGGCTAAAGACAGGAGTAGGTTTGTAGAAGTGATTTATTATGTGCCAGTCCTGGTGGAAGGTTTGTGACAGTTTGGCTGCTTGGGTTGGAGGGTGAGCCGCTGGCCAGAAGGAAGGTGGAGGTGACAGGCGTGAACAGGAGTCCGGGTTGGTTGCAGTGGATGACTTTGGAGGTGTAGAATTCCTTGAAGATGAAAGTACAGGATCAGTCAGTCTATGAACGTTCATCCAAAAACAAGACATGAACTGAAGCTAGAGACGAAGCATGGGTCAGAACACTCTACCGCATGAAGCAGACGGACTGACATCGGCTGAACGGCCTAGAGGTCCTTAAGAGGGTTCCAGGTTGATGAGGTAACGGAAAGCAGGTGAGGAGATGGACACCAGGTGTGTGGGGGAGGCGACCAGGATCCTGACAGCATGAGCGATGTTCAACGGATTTTCTCTTTGTGTGAAAATGAAGAATCACACTAACGTACTTCCTGACTAATTAAACGGCAGAACAAAGCAGGATGACTTACTGCTGTCAACACAAACCCACACAGAAGTAAAACACCAAACCTGAATAACAGCACGTAAAACAGCAAAACATTTCACTGTTAATTAAAACAAATAGTTTCTATGCGTGACGTCATTTAGTGTCTTCAACGATAGTAGAAAATGAAGTAATAAACTGGAATGGTATGTAAACGTTCCAGAAGTTCACTCTTCCTTTAAGTCAGCCCCCAGTGGTCGTTTAGAGAACTGCAACATTAAGTCTCAACATTAAGTTTGGTTTCATATTTACTGCATAAAAACTTGGGGGCTTGCTGCTGTGGGGTCTTCTTGACCCAGTAAGTTTCACCAGTTTGAAGTCTTCTGAAAAAGCTTTCAATTCATTTTACAATCTGTTTTAGGAATATTTGACCATCCTCCCAGGAGCAGAATTTTTGCAATTGTCGCTCATGAATAAGGATTTGATTTATAATACCTGGGTAATAGTCTTGGCTTCATTTAACATCAGTTTATATCGAGTTGGGTCATAAATCAGTAGTTGCAAATCAAGTTCTTCATCATCGTTAAAGCTCCACCAGTTTTGTTTCATGAAATTCTTCTTTTCATAAATAATAAAGATAACACTTATTAAACCAATGAGCCTAAGAACAATTCAAATGCCAACTATGTTGTACTTTTAAACGAGGACCCCTACATCCCTCGGACTGACATCATTGAGGTCCCAACCAAGAGAGCCATGGGGAACCCTGGAACAGGCCCTGGTCGGGGCTCCCAGGTGAGTGTCTGGTGGTTTAGCCTCTCGAGGCAGATCATAGTCTTAAAAATACTACATAGGGTTGCCTTGTTGTCGGCTGCAAGAAGGACCACAAGAGACCAAAGCCCCACAATTTGGGCAACAGTTAACGGTTTGTACCTCAACAGCCCAAGAAATAGGTTCCAACCATTGGAACACCACCTCAATTGAGTGGACACGAGCTTGTGCTGGAGGCTGAGCGATACCAGCTGGAGATGTTGGTGCTTGATTCACACACCGTTACCGTGTGTATGGTGTTTCAATGGGACTTCATGCCTGCAAGGTGAAGGGGATGGTTCTGGACCACTAAAAAGGGGTTTTGCATTCTCTGGGTAAGTGGAAAGGTCCTGACTTGTTTATGCTTTCATTACTGCTATGGTTTCTAAAATTTGATTGATTGGTTGATCAAACTCATGACAGAAATAATGACATTCTTTGATTAAAAAGGAAAAAGACACTCTTCTTTGATTCATTAAATATAGTATTTTTTTTATTAAAGTCAAGTAGAGTTTGATTGATTGCTTGAAAAGGAGTGGAAAGAAGCAAACTTACATAATCCTCTCCCCACTGAGTTATCTCATTCTATAGTTTTGCATAGTTTTCATAATCCGGTTCTGGTTCTGATCAAATCAAGTGCAGATTTTTTTCAAGTTAAATAAGTTAAAAATAAATGAAATAAATAAAGAAACAGGAACTCACAAGTACACCAAGGAAAAACAGAAAGTAAATATACTTTTAATAATTTATAGAAGATTAGAAGTAGCTCAAATAGATTCAATAATAATCAGAAGTGACCCATAACTTTCACGGTATCATGTTATCATGAATTACAAGAATTACATTCCAAGTAAACAATTTATTAGAAGCTGATAAATATGATTGAACAGATAAAGGAAGGATGGTCTCATAACACATTTGTGCTCTGGATCAGGACAGGTCCAGGCCCGATCCAGGGCTCAGAATCCAAATCCCCATAGAAACAACATTAAAAGGGCAATAAGAAAAGGTTAATCTCAACTCTATGTAATCCCTGTTTCCTTGTTGAAAAAGAACTGATACATGTAAGACTTTTTATTTCAATTTTCTGTCAAACTGTTTCAGACGTTTAAAGTGAAAGAAAAATAATAAAAAGACATGAAAATGTGCACACAGGATCTTGAAGAGGTGTTTATGTACTCCAGCCCATGCTCAGGAAGGCTGCGTCTTGTCCGTTGAGTGCGGCTGATCTGCGTCGTCTTTTGCTTTGACCAGGACATGCCTGGAAGAAAAAAAAAGCAGAATGATGATCAGACAACAGAAAAAATAATATCAAACCTTAGATTGACTCAAAGCTAAATGTTTCAGTTTGAAATGTGAGAATATCACATTTAGCTTAGACAGGCTGAGTTCAGTAAAAGTTGATGGCAAACTTACCGGGATGCAGTTGCCCTCCTTTTTGAGACACAGCTCCAGTTTGCAGTGAAGATAAAGATCCCGAGACTCATCATTAAACTTAAACATGTTGAAGGAGAAGTGGTTCAGAACCCCTTGTCCATTCTGCTCCACTTGCACTGTCTGGTCAGCCAAATTTGCACAGCTGCAAAAAAAATAAAAAAAAAACAAATGAAACACATTTTCAAGGTTCAGCTACAAAGACGAGGAAACCCAGCTGAACATGATCTGTGAGGAAGCAGTTGAAAAAGAAACGAACAGTTCAGAGCATCTTACCCATTCTCAATCAGATAGTATTTCTGATTGGTCTCCGGTGACTGCTGATTTGTTGCCCAGCAGGAGTCGGTCACCGTGGAGATCAAGTTTTCATCCAGCCCACTGCTCTTCAGCTCCACCCAGATCTTTTGGTTAAGCTGCACTTTATAGTTTGGGTCCAACATTTGAGTGCGAGAGGCATCAGCAAAGGCTTTCATTGTCACAGTGTGGTTCCAGTTTCCAGATGTTACATTCTGAACCACTGGGCTAGAAAGAAAACCAAAGAACACTTCTTCTTACTTTTGCTACAAATAAAAAGACTGGAGCAAGATTTTAGAGATTGGCACTGTTTTTAAATTTTTCACTAAGCCTCTGCCCAAGTGATGGGCAACTCCAGGCCTCGAGGGCTGGTGTGTCTGCATGGCTTCCAGATATCCAAGCTTTACTCATGACTGGTTACCTGGATCAGCCAATAAGAACATGCCAGAGCAGGAAATGCTGGAAAACATGCAGGAATGCAGCCATCAAGGCCTGAAGTTGCCCATCCCTACTTTACTCAATGTAAGTGACCAACATGTGCTAGAAAACAGCAGGAAAAGAAAGCCCCTCCCTGCCTTTCCAGTGTGAACAAGATGAGCTAAACATGCATTTAAGATGTTCTTGAACGCTCATCACATACCTTTGTGTGTTCGTAGCTTTAAGACTGAATTAAGGCAATTTATTAAATTACAATTTTGATTGCTGAGGCTGAATGCTTTATTGTTGCAACAGAAAAAATCGGAACTTAAATCAACTCGACAAATTAAAAACCTGATTAAACTATGAATAAATGCTATCTTGGTGCATAAAAAATGTGGTAACTTAATTTAGCTTGACAATTTTAAAGAATGATCTAAAACTAAAGCTGAATGATTACAGATCACCAAAGCAAAATGTAACTGACACAGTGAAATGAGAAAGCATTTAGTAAGCCACCAATTGTGCAATTTCTCCTGCTTAACAAGAGGAGAAAGGCCAGTAATTTGAATTACAGGTACACTTCACTGAAACTCTGAGAATGAAATAGAACCCAGAAAATCCTAACCCTTAACTATGAGACACCCCCCCCCCCAAAAAAAAAATAAAATAAATAAATAAATAAAAAAACAAAAAATAAAATAAACAGGGGATCACCTTCTGATTATTGAAAACATTTATTTGTAAATTGTGGTGAAAAATAAATATTTGGTCAACAACAAAAGTTCATTTCAATATCTTTGCTACATATCTTTGCTACATATCTTTGCTACATTTCTTTGCTACATATATTTGCTTCATATCTTTGCTACATTTCTTTGCTTCATATCTTTGCTACATTTCTTTGCTACATTTCTTTGCTACATTTCTTTGCTACATATATTTGCTACATTTCTTTGCTTCATATCTTTGCTACATTTCTTTGCTACATTTCTTTGCTACATTTCTTTGCTACATATATTTGCTACATTTCTTTGCTACATATCTTTGCTACATATCATCCTTTGTTGGAAATGACGAAGGTTAAACATTTTCTTTAAGTCTTCACACACTGTCCATGCTGTTTTGGTCTATTCCTCAATACAGCTCTCCTCTAGAGCAGTGGTGTTTTGGGGCTGTCACTGGACAACACAGACTTTCAACTCCCTCCACTGACTAAGATCCAGAGACTGGCTAGACCGCTCTATGACTTTGTTTTCTAATAAATGGCTGATGTCTTCCCACCAGGCTGCATGCTTATTGTAGATTATGATAGATAATGGCTTGTAGATGATGGCTTATCGCAGTCTTGTTCAGATGTACAATCTTGTCCCTGGTGTCCCTTGAAAGCTCTTTGGCCTTGGTCATGATGGAGTGGTTGTAGTGTGACTGTTTAAGGGTGTGGATAAATGTCTTTAATACTGATAATCAGTTCAAACAAGTGACATTAATACAGGTAACACGTGTAGGATGGAACTACTTAAAGAGGAAGTTATACATCCTTAAGGGACAGGATTCTTGCTTATTTGTAGGTGACCAAATACTTTTTTTTCCAAGGAGTTTACCAATACTTTTATTAAAATCCTACATCTTGGTTTACTGGATGTTTTGCCAACAATTTGTCTTTCATGCTTAAAGTGAACCTATGATGAAAATTACAGGAGTCTATTATCTTTTTAAGTGGGAGAGCTTACACCACTGATGGCTGACAGAATATTTTTTTGCAGCACCATATATCAGTTTTATTAAAAGCACAAACCCTAAATTTAGCCTAATGAATTTAAAGCTAGTTAAAAGAAACACCATTAATGCCCAGTTAGTGGAACAAAACTGAAACTAGTAAATGTGGGTTTGAGTCCATGTTTGAATTTGATCAAAGATTAGAAATGTGAAGCAATGCCGCCTTGGCAAACATGTCTCAAATGGGTTGGATTCGGCAGGCTAAATCACTAAATGGACTCCAAGTGTGTGACTACTTGCTCACTTTTTCAAGTGTTAACAGCATAAAACTAACATAATAAATAATAGATGGAAATTATGTATTTTTGGAATGCAAGTGATACCTTGAAGATATTTGTGCTATTATGAGCAGAGCTTTTAGAATGTGTCAAACCCTAAAGATATAAAGATGCTCAGATCATAAATTCTGTCGTATTTTCTTTGTCCACTTTTGAATTAAACCCATTAAAGGCAAGTGTTGTCAAAAGGTCATCCATTTGTTCCTTTGCACTAAACACTTGTGTCATAACGAATGCTTTCAGGTAAAACTCACCTGTCTTGGATTCTGAAGGCCACATGTTTCACTTCTGGCTTTTTGTAGAAGCAAGAGAACTCAATACAAACGCGGCCTTTTCGAGTGATGCCAGTTTGGAGGATAACGGCATTTGTAAAGATGACTTGACTGTTGTTGGTCTGTAGGATCAAGCATTCATACATTAGTAACAAGCTGTTGAAAAATAAAAACTTGTTTCTTTTTATGACAAACTCACAGTAACTTTTGTTCCACAGTTATCACTAGTGAAGTTAAAGGTCACCATGTGAGTATTCTCATGAAAATGACCCCTGCAGTTTTTGTCCAGGAGAGTTAAGACAGAGTAGTCGATGACTCTTTCCTCCAGGAGACAGCCCACCAGAGTCAGGGAAGCAGTATTGTGCTCGCAGACCGTCGGACCACCTGAACAACGATACATGTTAAAGGAAAAATGTCTGCTCTCTCCAAATAACGTTCAAATGTCAAAGGCAACATACTGTAGCTGCTTGAATCTCTGTATGGGGCGGCAAAAATTGCTCTACAGCGGCATCCAGTGTTACCGAATATTTCACCGCAGAACTCGTGATCACTGCAGGTTCTGTTCTGACACATGAGTGTAGAATCGGCTGAAGAGAGACACGGTAATGTTACTCCAAAAACACGGGAAAGACTTTGAAACACTAAATTCCGATCAAGTTAACCAGCTCTTACGGCACTGAGCTGCTGTCCCCCAGTTCTGCAGATTAACTTGTTTCTTCTCGCAGACTCTGACGTAGGCCTCCAAAAACTGACACCTGAGACCATCCACTGAAGGATATTTGCACAAAGTTTCAGTGCAGGCAGTAATGTATGGTGCAGGGTCAATAACAGCATTACAGGAGGAAAACGGTGCAGATTTCAGGATGTTACACCTGTTCAATGCAGAAAAGTGAAGAGCAGAGGTGGCGTTAAACAGATGATCATTTATCACTGATATCACGTGACATGAATAAAAGAATCTGCTTACTGTGCAGTCACATTGGTGCAGCTGACTGTGCCATCAGCAGGATCTACATACTGTTCCTGACAGCTGCAGGTGAAAACACACAGTCAGGACTGTTGTTCTGATCAGACTTGTTCTGATCTTTCACTTTCATCAAACAGGAACAGAGCAGCAATCAGTGAGACTCTGACTTTGTGATCAGATGTTACCTGGCGTCACTGGAGAGTCTTGAAGATGAAGAACTGCTGGAGTTTTCACACAGACCCTGATAAGATTTTCCTGCAAGGACTAAAAATGCGTAGAAGAAAAATCAGTTGAGAATCTGTTTTGCGAAATGATCCGCCTGCCTCCTCCAAGTAACGTTTTCATGTTTTGTACCATCTATGAAGAGCTGAGCTGTGGTTCCATCAAAGAACACAGAAAAAGATGAGCCGCTGAGTGAAATGTTGGCTTTGACTCCTTTTTCGTCCTTGGAAAGACCAACACCATTAAACGTCTGGACTGAACTGCTGAGGGTCACAGGTGAACCCGCCACCTGTAGGACAGCAGACAGATTGAAGGAGGAAACAGTCAGTAAAACTCCTCAAACATCTTCAGAGCAGAGGAGGTGTGGAGAGTTTGACCCATGAGGTTTCATGCTTCTCACCAGGACTCTGTGTCCTTGTTGCAGCTGAATGTCATCATCCTGACTGAAGTCCAGAGTCACACTGTCCACAAAGCTCACATCTCTGCGACGCCGTTCCAGGAAGTTGGCCTTCAGACTGAATCCAGTAGACGGATCGTGCAGCAGAGTGTACTCACACCGGTCTGATACAGAGTTCATTTGTCCTCTGAAGTCAATGACAGTGGGACCGGTCACTGTGCAGACTCCTCTTGACATGCAGCTGATGAATGTAGAGAAGAAACAAACACAATCCTGTAAGTTCCTGCATCAACCGTGGACAGTGTCTGAAAGTTACATGGAAACATTTCAGATGTGTACCTTCCCTTGCCATTGCAGTATTCACTGCCACTGCAGCTGGTACTTGTTCCTACCGCTTGCAAGCTGCAAGAGTTTGAGGTGCAGGTCTCAGGAAATTGCTTCATGGTATTACGGGCCATGCCAACACCTGCAGTTAAGGAAGAGACTCACAAATTTGAGACTACTCCTATTTTTAAAGGTCATAAGTCAGACCAGAAACATAGAATTGCATAGTTTCACAAAAACTTGATAATATTTAAATTTACTGACCTGAGAGTCTGCAACCAGTGATGTCTTCGTAATATTCTTGCACTTGTTGAACAGCGGTCAGATAATGGATTTCTTTTCCATTGACCAAAGTGCTAGCATTCTAGGAAGTAACACAGAGAAATGTGTGCTGTGAGCAGAGGGAGAGAAGGCAGACAATATTCTTTTTACTTCATATTAAGAAAGTGAAAAATATTCATCTTATTTACTCGAATATATGCCGACGGTGAAGTACCAGGTTCCTTAAATGAAAAGATAAGAAAATACGTTATGAGGCTTTAAATGAACCAATTTAATTTGAAATTACTTCATGAAATACTGTAAGAAAGCAGAAAATCTATCAGTCTTTGAATTTGCAAACTACTAATCCATTGTAATCCTCACCTGAAAATCTGAGTATTCTAATCCGAGGGCTGTCTGATTGCCAAACTGGTACAGTTTCAGGGTAGTCTGTCAAATAGCAAACAAGAGACATTTCCTCTGGGTTGATGTCAGACATTGAAAAACCTTGTGCATAGATAAAGATGTAATCCTTACCAGCCTGCCTTTGCTTAAAAATGAGAAGTATGAATAACATAGTAAATCATTGGTGAGGTGTTCCAGTTTGTTGCGGATCTTCTCGTTCAAGGACCCATCTTGGTATGTATTATAGGAGATTCGACTTCCGTCGTCAAACACAGGCCCTTTGATGCAGTCGTTTCCATCAATAACATCAAAACAAAACTTCAATCTCGAGTTACTAGGGTCAACCTGTAAAATCAACATATTAGTTTATTAAATTGAATGTTTTCTGTAGCATCAGTGTGTTTAATGCACTTCAAACAGAAGGTGGAGCAGCAGTTTTAAACTGAAAAGAAAAGCAATAGTTTTGAGATTTTTATTTAAGATTATCATAAACAGAAAGAAAAATGTTAGTATGAATAATATATAAAGATGAAATAAGTTCACTTGGACATTCTTTAAATGTATTTTCATACTTACCGTCTTACTTAGAAACACACTACTGTATTGTTTTGCGTAGAACGTGATGGGGCATTTAGCAAGGCTAATGGCCGATTGGCGCGGCAAAGAGGTGGAAAGGGAATCTGCACACACAGATAAAGAGTGATCTTAGCTATAGTTAGCAGAAGGTATGCTGGTTAAATGCTACAGGCTATGTTATGACATCTAATGGCTGTGACCCAAATTCAAAAACTCTTCTGACATTTTTCACCATCTTACAGGTTATGAATTTAAACATCCCACAGGATCAACCAGCTTGACAGGAAGGGTCACAACAGCATGAAAAGGCAGGAATAAACTTTTGACAACAGCTGGTGAATAATCTGTTAACATCTCGTATACATCATAAAAAAGGTCATATCATTCTTTCAAAAATCACATGTTGAGCTTTATTCAAGATACAAAATATTTTAGATTTTATGGATTCAAAAATGAATAAATAAATGATGGCATAAAACATTTAGTTGAGAAAATAAATACTTTGTTCCCTAAAGGTAATGTTGCTTACCTGTGAATGTGACAAGTGTCAACACAAGAAAGAGGCGGAGCATGTTGGAGTACATGTTGGCTGAGGACCAATCAGCTATCAGGAAGATAGACAGTAAAAAGCAAAGTAAAAAGGGGAGTGGTGTCAGTACAGAACATTAATTAAACAAAAATGTTAGTTAACCTGTCAGCTCAGCTAGATTTAAGGAGGCTCGGGACTGCGTTGGTTTTAAATTTAGACTCAAAATGGTAATAAATGAACAAAACATGCAAGAACAATAAACATTTGATAAGACATAAAGGTACTGTTGTGTTTTAGAAATAAATCGTTCAAACAATTTATTTTTTAGCAATTTGTTTGGTCTTAAAGGAGTTAATTTGTCCTTTTTTCATTTGTAACAGAGCATTTTCTTATTGTTTTTCTTTTACTAAGACTGATATTCTATGAAGGATAAAAACAGTGAGTCAAAAGAACTGATGATTCTAAAAGTCTAAGTGCTCGAAACAAGGTCTGAATCTCCCTTTTTAAAACACATCAACAACAAGACCAATCAGCTTTCAGATACATATTTAATAAATAAGTATCGGAAAATTCCTAAAAACAGTGTGATAGAAAAGAAAAATGAGGTTCGTAAAGCTTATCTTACCTTTTACTTAGCCGCTCCCCAGATTTGACTGATGGTCTAATAGTTCAGGATCTCGCGCTATCCTTCAACTAAGTATCTCTTATCTCCACTCAAATATATGTTAAGGAGTGGCTGGAGGTGGAGCTTCTTGGAAGGAAACTCCCCATGCTGTCATACTCCAGAAGATGCAAGATTTTGCATATTATTCTGTTTGTGCAAATAGGTCAACAGCTTGATAAAAAAATTACAAACTGGATCATAGTGTTGAGCTCCAGCAAAATTTGCTGCCTTTTCTGTTTATATTTTCAATCATTTCAGTCTTTCTATGATACCGACATTCCAGCCCCTTTATCCATCCTAACCCCCTCTTCCCAGGCGCCCTAAAACCTTCACTCTTCCTACAAAATACAACAAAATATGTTTATTTCTCTGGTAAACTGAAACTTCTTTCGTACATGTGTATCGCAAATAACTAATCATTGATGAAGCGTGTATCCAGAATATCCAAATGTTTTTATTTCAACTTTTTAGTCCTGGAAACTTGTGACATCTCTAAAATGTTTTAAAAACTTGCTTTTATCATTGCAGATCCCAAAAGACCAAACGCCAAAAGTAAACATTTTGACTGAAACATTGAAAAATAGTATGCTTAATTTAGTTTCAGAATTAAAACCATTAGGGCGAGACATTCCTTCACTGAATACACTAACAGACTCAGGTATTTATGCCACTGAGTTGGAACATAAAGAATTATAGAAGAAAACTAATAGATGTCTACGTGCGAACAGAACTGGAGCAGTAACATTCTTCCCTTGTGACTGAAAAAGAAGTTCAATAATTAAAGAAGCGATTTACTACATTTTCTAAATAGCTTAAGATGAAAGCTAACCCCCATTTCCTTCTGTGCTTTTAATCATTTTCAGTTTTAATCTGGTTCAGTAATACAACCTATATTAAAAAGATGGTTTGAATACTAAAAGTAGCTTTTTCTTTTCGTTAGTCATCCACCTTTATTTGTATCTTTATTGTCAAAGCCATTGCTTGTAAGGTCTTTTTATTGGTTCTTAGATGTCGTTGGTCCTAAATCCTGCTCATGTCTTTAGCTTTTAGGTTTTGGCATGTTCAGCAGTTGGTGTTTTCTTGGAAACTCATCCTCTCAAAAACCATTCCCCTGGCAGACTACCTAGAATCTCAAAGAAAACTAGAAAAAGAAAATGGGTGAGCAATTTTATGTTCATGGAGAAAAGCTTTTAATATATAAAAAGGTTTAAGAAACAAGTACTTTGTGTTCCATAGTCAAGAGACGAAGAAGGAAAAGCTCGACTTTTAGAACCTGCAGGGAGAATTTTCTGACGCTTCCATTGTCATTCCATCTTCCCCCAATGCTATTTGGTTTGGAAAAAGCAGCGATTATTTTTAAATATATATTTACTATATCTTAATTTTACACATTTTACACAACATTTTGAATATCTCAAGTCACTTTGGTTGATTTTTATAGCTTTGTAGTTTAAATTATTTAATCAATTTGTAAAACATCTGACTGGTATATTTAATTTTCAATAATTTATACCATTAACTGTCAAGTGTAAATGTCTTGTGTTTGTGGCCCTCGCAGAGTTTTATAACAGGACAGCAGAGGGCGCTTTCTCTCTTCTTTCTGGTTTGCTCTTTTCACATTTCATTTGTTGATTAATGTTATGGGTGACAGGTTGCCTCAAACTGCAATAAGTTCTTTTCTCCCCAAGTCTTTCAATGTCTGAAACAACCTCATCTTGAGGTGGTTGGAGAGGAGATGGTCTACATCAAAAAACTTCTGCCCTCGGAAGCTAAACCCAAACAGCAGCAATTACTGGATGGAATGACTTCAGTATGGAAAAAAACTAGGACAAGTATTTTTCCAATTCTGTTTATAGGATTTTTGAAATTAATTTTGATTAATTTTATTAAGTTCTTAACTTTTTTGCTTGTTTCTGACATATTTAATTTTTGAGTAATTTCTTTATTTATTTTTTTTTCAAAGTAACACAGTTGGGTAGAAATGAGTGAACTAAAAACACATCAGATGTTTGCTGTTTAATTTTAAAGCAACTAGCTTATATGTATGTTTGTATTCTGCATGTGGCTATCAAAGTTTAAGTAATAAATGAATGGTAGTTCCACCTCAATGCCTTACAGATTCATAGGATTTCTGGGAATCCGATTGTAGTATTTTCTTGCGTGAACTCACTTTCCTTCTGTGAGATCCAACTCTGGAAACACACATTTTTGAGGGTTTACTTTAACTGTTTAATAGTAATTACTAGAATACATTTATTTGTAAAAATAAATGAAGTTGCTGCTTTCATTACAAAATTTAAAATTAAAACCAACATCCAGCAACAGTTTAAGTCAAACATTTTACAGCTAATCAGCACATACAAGTTTGTTGTACAGATTTTAAATTGCAACAGCCTACTTAAAGCAGTGGTTCCCCACTCAGGGAACAGAGTCCTGCATTGTTTTTAATAAAGTCTGACTTCAATTTCTGTCAGAATTTTCCACCACCAGTTATGAGTTTAATCCCAATAGTTTCTCCATGAGTAATCAGCACTGAAAAATCAAACCAAGTATTTAGAGAAAAATTTGATTCAAACATTTTCTTAGTAGCACGATTAGAAAAATAATGAAAACAACAAATATTCTAAAACATTCTGAAAATAAAACATTTTGGTTGCATTGTTCTCAGAATGTTTAGAAAAACTGACCTAGATAAAAACATCAACATGAAAGTGATTTACTCAACACTTCTTATATTTGAGTCTGACTTGAAAAACTGCATATGAACAGCCTTCCAGTTGACAGTGTCAACAGTCTTAAAACCGTGACCTAAATAACTTTCACAACATTTTAATAAACTTCTACTAGGAAACTGAGGAGGAACTAAACATCACGTCTTTGCCTTTGGACGTGACCTCGCCTCAGAGCAGTATTCCTCTACATCACTGAGGGAGGTCTTTGTCTACCGGTAAACACGTTTGGCCCTTTCAGGTATTAATACGATGTTTTAATTCAAATCTAAATACCCAATACCCAATTTAACAGTAATATTTTTAAACTGAAATAAAACAAAAACAAAAAACAAAAGAAAATAATACTGGATTCACGAACATAAATGCAGTTTCTGTTGTGGGCTGTACCTGAAACTGTCAACAAGATCAATAACTCATAAGAACCCCAACATTTTCCATAGAGTTTCAACTGACAAAAAAATGGGGCTTGGTAGGAAATGCAAAAGGTATTTGTCACTGCCCTAAATGCCATCAACGTTCGTTGTCCTCAACCAGTAATATCAAAACTGCTCAACAGAAGGAGTCAAACCTAAATAACAGGAACATTCCAAATGAGGTTAAAAAAGAAAAACACTCATTACATTTGTTTTCTTTTATATCTATGTTTAGTTAAAAGTTATTTTTTTCCTGTATTGGAACAAAAAGTGCAAGTTTGCTCAGTGCAACTACACTCAGGAGAGGGAGGAGCTCTCTGCAGAGCTTTCATCCATGATCCAGTCCTCTGCTAACCTGCAGTTGCTGTCTGTGGACGTGGCGCTCTCCCTGAGACGGACAAAACCCAGAAAGGACCCTGGCCCCCCAGCTGGTTAATGTTCTCTGTGCACTCTTCAACCATTCACTAACTGAACATACCATCCCCTCCATCTGGAAGTCTTCCATCATTTGCCTCGTGGCAAAGAAGAGCAATCCCACCAACACAAACGGCTATCGACCTGTGGCCCTGACGGCACTGGTCATGAAGAGCTTCGAGAGGCTCGTCATGGCCCAGCTGCAGCCAGATGAACTGTGATCCACTGTAGTTCGCATTCCGGCCAAACAGGGGTGTGGACGATGCAAAACTGACCCTGATGCATGGAACCATCTCCCACCTGGAGAAGTCCAAGTCCCATGTTGTCTTTGTGGACTTCTCAAGTGCATTTAACACAATGCAACCACATCTCTTGGGATGTAAACTGCTCCAGATGTATGCCAACCCCCACTTGGTTCTCTGGGTCCTTTCATTCCTTACAATGAGGGACCAGAAGGTCAGGATCAATGGTCATCTTAGCACTATTAGGACGATGTCCACTAGCTCCCCCTTAGGCTCTGTGATCTCACCACTGCGCTTCACTCTGTACACAAACAACTA
This sequence comes from Oryzias celebensis, assembly GCA_014656515.1. Lineage (NCBI taxonomy): Eukaryota > Metazoa > Chordata > Actinopteri > Beloniformes > Adrianichthyidae > Oryzias > Oryzias celebensis. The sequence continues at coordinate 3,122,623 of BNCR01000016.1, forward strand.
CAGGACCACTACCCCTGGTTTAACACACATGGCTCACTCAGTTTCACACATCGCAATACTCTCAATAAAATTAGTAGCAAACTTATTGGACAGCAGCAAGAGTCACTTTCCACCATGTACAATAACACAGTCCTGAGGAACGGAACACAGATCTCCACAGACAGCTCGCACACTCTTCATACAAACTACTGTCTCTTACCATCAGGTCACAGGTTCAGGTCCCTCTCATTTCAAACTAAGAGAGCCACAACCAGATTCATTCCCACCTCAATTCACCTGCTAAAGGGCTGATGAAACTGATTGTAACAGATTTTGTTCTTTTATTGATTCATCTATTTATTATGTATTTCTGTTCTGATGAATGTGTTTAAATAAAGTTCTGTATGTGTGGGTCTTTACTTGTGCTGACGTTCTGTCTGCAAATGAAGTTCCTGATGGATAAATAAAGGTATTTGATTTGATTGATTGGAAAAGTAATGGGAGATACATCAAGTAATGGGAGAACTTAATAGCAAACTTAAAAACTCAAAGAAAGAACTTCAAGAAAACTTAGAACTTCAGCTAAAAAGGTTTTGATAAGCGCTTACCTTAGTAGGATTTAATTAAAACCTAGACACATTTAAAATACTCAATAACTTTCACATTTTAAAACATCAAATTTTATTCAGTTTTTATCCATCCATCCATTCATCCATCTTCTTCTGCTCATCCACCACTAAACTATCTGTGTTTATCCAGGCTTGGGGACTTACACAGTGAGAACCTGGCTTGGACCCCCTCATGATTAAATTAAAATTACCTGGACCTAACAGTTAAAAATGAAATCTGGGCCATTTCTAAGTTTTAGACATGACTGAGTCTGATAAGAAGGACACCACATAATCAGCTGTACAACTACACTGGCCTGATTCTGGCTGTCTAAACTTCCATGGCCTGGCCAATATGACAAATGACCTCCTCCACCAGCAAACTAAATATGCATTGTCTGACAAATTAATCTGGACCATCTCGACCAGGCTTGATAAAATATGAAAAACCTTCGTGACTTTACTTCCAAAAATGTGACTGTATTTGTTTTAATTAACCTTGGAATGTTGAGCTGTTTTACTTGTTCTCAATCAGGTTTGCTGTCATCAGGACAGTCATCACAACAGTTTATTTTTCTAGACAATTTTATGATGAGGAAAGTAGGCCATCTTCTTTTGATCTACTGTTTAATTAGTAGGGAAATATGTACGTTTCTTTTTTCACATTCAAAGTCTTTTCTTTAAACACGCAACATTCCACTGTACTATCGCATGCCTGTACGAAAGCCACCAATCATCTTGTGTTTAAAGGCCCTAGGGCTTCATAGCATCAGAAACACGTGCACGCTCAAGCACAGCTTGTATATTTGACAATAGTAAAGTAAAAACAAAAACAAAAAAACAAGCAGTAACCAAAGTCTGAAAGAGTTGGCAAGAGCACAGTTGTTTCAAATGAGTCCACTTTAGAAAAATGATCTTCTATTTATCTTTGAAACAGTTTGTTAATTAGGATTCTGAGAAACTGCTCTTTTGATTTATGGATTCTAATAAAACAAGCACGCCACACCATCACCTGTCACTCAAAAAGAAACCTAATTATGTTTCTTTAGTTCTGCCAAGCGGATTTCTTGTGAATTTTGAGTTAAACTGCATTCAATTTAGTTTGATTGCTGTGAACCATTTCAGTCCAAGTAAAGTCTTCAAGCCTAGCCTTCTACGGAAAATTCTCCTTTCTTACCCATACATCAATAGTTGACGACTTGGGAGTGAGAACGGGTTGGCATTGAATATGTGGCTGAGGACATGGTGATTTACTAGATTAAATATCGAAACACCATATTTTTATTACAAGACTTGTTCTGCATCTGTACTGAAATAATCTGCATAAACTGCTATCAACAAACAAATATGTTTGGCTTTTTGTTTTTTATTTGCCAACAGGTTCAACATGTATTTCCAAACATTTATCTTTATTTATTGTGTTGTTATTGTTGCTATTGTTTTTATTTGATTGTTCTTGGAATTGACATAGAATTGAATTTTTAAAGTGATTTTAAGTGTTGTTAATATTCTGGTTATTGTCAATACATTCTTGAAACTAAACGTTATTATCTAATCTCTTTAACTTTCTGAAATTTAATGCTTCTAAACCTTTCTAAAATCATATCTTATTTCAAGGGCCTAAAACATTTTATTTAAATATTTATATATAAAGATTTTAATTGATGAAACGATTAAAGAAGTCATGATGATGCATTCCAAGATGCTGATTCATCACGTCACAGGTTGGATCCCCTCAGGTGACACTTCTCCAGCCCTCCCCTTGAATTCTTCTGGGTGTGGATGTAGGTCAGAACGAGCATAAAAAGAGGCAGACAGAGAGCCAGAGACAGAACGGTGTTCTCCACCGACAGCCTGAGCAGGATCTTCAGAGACCCTCTGAGAAAAGAAGCAGCATCATCATCATCTTCACTCTTCATCCAAACTGCTGAGGGTAAGACAGACTGAAGACCTGTTGGAGCATCCTGTTAGTCTGATTCTTTACAAAATTTATTGAGAGTTTCTAACTGATTCAAATTCATGTGTAGCTTTTTCTCAGGTAGCATCCTTTAAACCCAGTCGGTCTATTTTAGATTATTAAAAGTTTCATTTAGTAAAAAATGTGCTGTTCCTCTGAACAATTGTTCAAAATCACAAAGTGGTACATTATTTGGACCGTCAATGTCAATCTGAAAATTTCAATCTACATTTAATGAATATATATAAAACCTTCTAATTCTATTTTCCAGCCTGATCTGATCTTCTCCAACATGCTCCGCCCCTTGATCTTCCTGTTTGCAGTCAGTGGACTAACAGGTGAGTCCTAAAACATCAACCTGAGGGAAAAACACATTTTCATTTCTTTACATGTCATTGATGAACCATGTTCTCAAAATCAGATGATCATGTCTTATTTTTACAAAAGGAAATGTGTTTTTTTTTTTTTTTTTTATCAACAAAGATACTTTTGTTTATAACTCTTGTGTCTCCATCTTTGCAGGTGTCCATGGTGACCTGTGCACAGTGACCGGTCCCACTGTCATTGACTTCGTGGGAGATTTTAACACTGTATCAGACCGGTGTGAGTACACTCTGCTGCACGATCCGTCTACTGGATTCAGTCTGAAGGCCAACTTCCTGGAACGGCGTCGCAGAGATGTGAGCTTTGTGGACAGTGTGACTCTGGACTTCAGTCAGGATGATGACATTCAGCTGCAACAAGGACACAGAGTCCTGGTAAGAAGCACGAAACCTCATGGGTCAAACTCTCCACACCTCCTCTGCTCTGAAGATGTTTGAGGAGTTTTACTGACTGTTTCCTCCTTCAATCTGTCTGCTGTCCAACAGGTGGGAGACAATATTTTGACCCCCAACAGTCCAGTACAGGTGCCTAGTGGTGTTTCGATCACTACCGAAAAGACTGGAGTCTCTGTTGATGTTTCAATCAATGGATCATCTGTGTCTGTGTTCTTTGATGGAACCACAGCTCAGGTCCACGTAGATTTGCCCGATAATCAAACTTATGATGGTCTGTGTGTAGACTCCAGCAGTTTCTCATCTTCAAGACTCTCCAGTGATGCCAGGTAACATCTGATCACTAAGCTGTCTGATGAAAGAGAAAGATCAGAACAAGTCTGAGCAGAACAACAGTCCTGACTGTGTGTTTTCACCTGCAGCTGTCTGGAACAGTATGTAGATCCTGAAGACGACACCATTAACAGCACCGCTGTGACTGAACAGTAAGCAGATTCCTCCTTTCATTTAAACTGATATCAATGATAAAGGATAAGTATAAATGATCATCTGTTTATTGTCTTCTCTTTTCTTTCCTGCATTGAATAGGTGTAACATCCTGAAAAAAGCTCCATTCTCCTCCTGTAACTCTAAAGTTGATCCACAGCCATACATTGCTGCATGCAGACAAACGTTGGTCAAATATCCTTCAGTGGACAATCTCAGGTGTCAGTTCCTGGAGGCTTATGCCAAAGTCTGCAAGAAGAGTGATGTTAACATCAAGAACTGGTGGACAGGAGCTCAGTGCCGTAAGAACTTTACCAGAAATGATCTTTGCTTCTAAAACCTTCTTCATTCTCAGAGTAACATCGTTGTTCTTCTCTGCAGATCACCCAGAGCCCATTTGTCAGGACAAATGCAGTGATCATGAGTTCTGTGGAGATATCCACGGAAACACCGACTGCCGCTGCAGAGCCATTTATGCCCACGACTACACTGAACAGCACAGACTGGGTATGTCATCTGAGACCGGATTACTAGAACATAAAAAAGGACAAATGCTAAAATGTATAGTTTGACTTATTGTTCACATGTGTTGTGTTTGTTCAGGAGGTCCAACTGTCTGCAAGGACAACACAGCTACACTCACTCTGGTGGGTTGTCTCCTGAAGGAAAATGTCATCGACTACACTCACCTGCACCTCAATGACAAGACCTGCAAAGGTGTGATGGACCCCGAGAGTCACCTTTTGACTTTCAGCTTCACCAGTGACAGTTGTGGAACAGAGGTCACGGTGGGTTTCTTCATCCAACTTATTGTTCTCCTCAAAAACATCTCTTTCTTCTCTGCTGAGCTTCTGCTGAGTTTCATTCATTATAGTTTCATCAACAAAACACATTTCATTTATTTTTGAACATCTGAATCCTCAGAAAAACAACAGCCAGGTCATCTTCACAAATGCAATTGTGACCCGGAACAGCTCCTCAGACCTAATCACTCGTCAGGATAAAGTTTTCATTGAGTTCTCCTGCTTCCATCCTAAACCTGAGATCAACAATGTGGGCTTCAAGATTATGGACAAGTACGTACAAAATTCTGCTTCTTTGTCCAGGATTTGCCTCCTTAAACAACACTGCAAGTAGAACATGTGACATGACTTCAGTTTTACAATAAATGCTCTTTCTAACCCAACCATTAGCATTTATCATGAATTAAGACCAGCTCATGAAAACACTGGAAAGTTCTCTCATGTGGTTGCAGTAACTTTCAGCAACTGGTAGTTCATGCAGTCTCACCATAGTTTCTAAGATCAGGCAGGATCAGGGAGTCCAGGATTAGAATCCTAATTTAAAACTTGTTATCAGCTGGTTTGTGAGTTCAAGAATCTTCTTTGTTCTTTTCAGCTCTATTGAAATTGTCCTCCAGTCTGGAGAATGGAAATACAGCTTGACCATGAAGGCTTACTCTGACGCTGCCCACACCAAACTTTTGGACTCAAACAGTGAAGTCAGGCTGAACCAGAAGGTCTGGATTGTCCTGGAGACCAAGGGTCTGGATAAAGATGTGGTTTCTGTGGTGACAGATTCTTGCTGGGCAACCAGTGAGAACTCAGCCAGCAGCACTACGAGATACGACCTGATCAAAGATGGGTGAGACGATCAGAACCTCCTAACTGCTGTTTTATGCCGTCCATTGCTGTCATTCTCCAAAATTCTGACATAAGGGTATTTTTTTTTCTTGTTTGTTACCAGCTGTGCAAATGCAGCAGATGGAACAGTCCATGTGAAGGGAAATGGGCGAGGAACCTCCAACTCCTTCTCCTTCAACATGTTTGAGTTCTCTGGAAAGGAACCTTCAGAAATCTACCTTCACTGCCAACTGCAGCTGTGTGTTAAGAAGAACAACAACTGTGTACCGGTACGTCTCAATAGAAGCTTTACTGAATAACATGTTTATTGAGAGTTATCAACACAGAAACTCTTCTCACGTCTTTACTTTGTCTTCCAGAGTTGTTCTCATGTAGGTCGTAGACGCAGATCTCTCAGATACAGACGTGAAGCTCCAGCCCTGATCAGCATGGTCTGGACTCCTTAGGTAAGACGCTACTGTTAGAAAAATCGTTAGAGGCTTCTTTTACAACCTGATGGGTATAGATCATGATAACACGCTAAGAAAAACAAGCATCGGTTTCATATAATTCTGGTTTTCCTCCCAGATGACTTTCATGGCGATCTTGACAAACCAACAGCGTGCTGACCTGATCCTGGTTCTGAACCTGAAGGCGGGAAAAAGGATCAATTCTGGCTGCTGTTAATCAACTTTATTAACTTGCACATCAGGAAATCTGCTGTTGATATATTCTGAAGAGGGAAGGGATCCGTCACTTTATTCATTTTATCTTTCGTCTCTTTCATCTCATTTTTTTGACATGGGAATGGAACTGAGCAAACTAGGAGCTGTATTTGTTTACTTTTTATAAACTTTTAAAAACTTTAAATTTAAAGACTTCTAAAAGTCAGTTCAATTATGTAATAAAAACCTGAAAATTTTTGTTTTATTTCATTTTACTTTTCTTAACAGCATTTTGATTAGTTCTGTCAAAGACAATTCGAAGAGAACTTTTGAGTTCAGAGTTAAGGTTTTTATGAAGGAAGGTCATCAGCTGCTTATATTTTGAAGTAGAAGAATGTAATGTTTAAATTACCTCACACTGTCTTATTTAAACTTGTTTTTGATTTGTTTGATTCTTTTTTCTGTGTTCTCAAAAAAGTTGAAGAAATAAAAGTTTTGGGTAGAAAAAAAAGATGAGTCCTGTTTTTCTTTGAAACAACGTATACATTACTTCTTGGGAATCAAATCTTAATTTTGTGATTCAAACTTTAGCTCAACCAGCAGTCCAGCAGATTCTTATGCATGGATTTCAGAAAATAAAGACAAATAAATATAAATAAAGAAATAACAAACAAAGAAAAAAATAAACGAATAAATATAATAAATATAAATAAAGACACAGCAAAGGTTTAAATTGATATCTTTAGTTCTTCTGAGGGGAAAGACGGTAGCATGAATGTTTTTGACACGTCTAAGTGTTGTAAATAATAGACTTGTGAACAGGCTAAAAGAGTTGAAGCAGGTAATATCCAGCAATCATTTATTTTTTTAATTCTTTCTATCCCTTGAGGGGTCTCTGGGTTGCAGAGAGAGACTTAAACATTTGTAACCCAATCAACAGAATCAACAGAAGCTTACATCCATAAAAACATGTCAAACATAGGATACCATCGAAGGATAGATTGCGTAAAAGAAAGTGGGAGGAAGCGAACATATGTAATCCCACCCCAACTACACCACACCTATTACTTTACATTTGTTATCAACATCCGGTTCGTAACTTATGATCAGAAATTAATACTGTACCAACATTGATTTAGATCATTAAGTATCCTTAAGTAGCAATGATTTACTCTGCTATGTGTGTCGCAATGTTACTTGTTGTAGCTTATGCAGAAAAAAAAGAATCAGTGATGTAAGTTTCAAACATCCACAAATGTATATTATTTCTCATAGGAAAAACTCATCAATATAGAGCAAAATTCCAACATCTGGAAATTTTTTGTACATAAATCAGCATAACAATAAAAAATATATGCAGATTATTTTCATCAGAAAAATCATTTACTTTAATCAGGTAAAAAAAAAAATCTGTCCAGATTATTTCCATAAAAGTCATTTAATTAAATCAGGTATAAAAATCCAAAATATATGTAGATTATTTTCATCAGAAAAGTCATTTACTTTAATCAGGTATAGAAATAAAAAATATGTGCACATTTTTTCATTAGACGGTCCTTGTTATGACTGCAGATTTTGTCAGGTTCACTGACCTTCAATTGATCTCATAGCAAGTAGGTTGAGCTGGAGTTGAGCTGCTGAAAATCAGCATAAATTGAATCAGGTTTTTGATTCAAAAAACCTGTTAAGGATCGCTGGTTTTTAATCTCTTGTTTCTCCTGAGAAGCAAGTGTCAGATCTCGATAGGATTCAAATCCAAGGAAATCTCTTTAGAAGTGAGAACTGATTCAACTTGACTCTCCACTCTCTCAGCCGTGGCCGCTGTAGCCCTGCTAGCTTCTGTGCTATCGTTAGCTACACCAGGCCTTGCCCGGGGATTGAGATGAAATGCTGTTAGAATGATATGATTCATTCTTACTTTTTTTACTATGATCTAAGTCGTTTGCTCTTCTATCCAGGAGGTCAAGCTGATTATCACATTGTTCATTTCTTGTTCTTTCTCGTCTGAATTCATTCACGAGTTGCCATCAGAAGTGTTAGTTTAGCATTTAGCTCCAACAGTGCCATCAGTGGAATTAGCTTAGCTTGGATGTCAGCAAGCTAGAATACCCCCCCCCAAAAAAAAAAAAAAAAAAAAAATTCTCACCACCTAAGATTCTGTTGAACATCTCAGTCAAAAACTCCACTGCCGTCTCTCCTGGACACTTCCATACCTCCACAGGGATATCATCAGAACCTGGTACCTTTCCACTCTTTATCCTTTTCAATGACCCCCTCACTTCACCCTTTCTAATATTTGTTACTTCCTGCTCCACAAGTCACCTCTTCTATTCTTTCTTCTCTCTCATTTTCTTCCTTCATCAACTCATTAAAGTATTATTTCCTTCTTTCCATTACACTACCGACACCTGTCAACACATTACCATCCCTATCCTTAATCGCCCTAACCTGCTGCATGTACTTCCCATCTCAGGCTCTGCCTTGCTAATCTGTATAGGTCAGTTTTATCCTCTTTACTACCCAACCTAGAATAAAAGTCATCATAAGCCTATTGTTTAGTCTTTGACACCTCATTTCACCTCAGGCTGCCTCTCCCTGTACTCCTGTCTACTCTCCTTAGTCCTCTCTGTGTCCCACTTCTTCTTAGCTTGGCTCTCACTCTGGAAACAGTCCTGCATTTCCTCATTCCACCACAAAGTCTCCTCAGCAAATTTATCCAGTCATCTGTGAGTACCTCCTGACCACTCAGAATACCCACTAACAACATCAAACATCACCCCTTCTATCTCTTTCTTGAGATTCAAAGTCCCTACTCAGAGTATATTACTCATGACTTTCCTCTTCTTTCTCTTTCTACAAACATGCCTTCCTCCTCTCCTTCTTCAACCAACAGTAGTCAGATTTCCACCGCAACCCTGTCGGTGAACAGGACAGATGGCGATTGTGGTTAACCCAGGCCTCGATTGATTTGGTATGAATATCATAGATCTGATTCACATGTTTGGTTTAGCAAACATTCCAGGTCGGATTCTCTTTTTGACACAACCCTCTGTATGTATCCAGGCTTGGAACCGGCACAATGAGGCCCTAGCTTGGGCCCCTTGTGACTACATTGACATTAGCTGGTCGACGAACGGTTAAAAACATATCTGGGTCATGTCTGAGTTCGACACAACAGCGTCTCAGAAGTAGGACACCTCAAAATCAGATGTACAACTACATAGTCCTGATTCTGGTTGCCTAAACAGCCATGACCCGACCAATATGAGGAATGACCTCATCCACCAGCAGTCCAAATCTGCATTGTCTGACAAATTCATCTGGACCATGAGTTGATGCCAGGCTGTACAAAATCTAAAAGAACTTCATGACTTTACTTGCAAAAATGTGACTGTATTTGTTTTAATTAACCTTGGAATGTTGAGCTGTTTTACTTGTTCTCAATCAGGTTTTCTGTCATTATGACAGTTTATTTTTCTAGACAATTTTATGATGAGGAAAGTAGGCCATCTTCTTTTGATCTACTGTTTAATTAGTAGGGACGTAAGTAAGTTTCGTTATTGGCTTTCAAAGTATTTTCTTTAAATAAACAGCATTCCACTGTGCAATAGCATGCATGCATGAAAGCCATCAATCATCTTGTGTTTTAATTCCCTAGAGCTTCATAGCATCACAAAACACATGCACGCTCAAGCACAGGTTGCACATTTGACAAAGTGAAATCAAAGACGTATAAAACAACAAGCAGTAACCAAAGTATGAAAGAGTCGGGAAGAGCACTGTTGTTTCAAATGAGACCACTTCAGAAAAGTGATCGTCTGTATTCCTTAACAGTTTGTCAATCAGGATTCTGGCAATCTGTTCTTTACAGATACATTTTTTATGAAGACATGATTAGTTTAGACAGAAAAAGTACAAAGAACAGTCTTTTCCTTGCCTCACAAACACATATACAACATACAAGGATAAATAAGAATGAAGTAGATGAAAAGCAGGTCTGTCTAAGGGCACACTCCTTGCAGGCTTTTGGGGTGCAGAATTACTGTTAGAAATTAGGATATTAGACAATCAGAGTGTAATATGTCTGGGCATCCTATGGATGTCCTACAGGCAACTGCAGATCACATGCACATCTCGTAAGTGCAGCATTTACAGGAAGGAGCCGGTCATTGCACCTTACTAACAACAAAAACAGCATCAAAAAGCATCAGCTGTTCCTCATTTGGACATGCAACTTATCCTTACATATACATATAAAAATGTATACTTAGAGACATCTTTTCTGCTGCTAATTAGAAATTCGATTCGGTGTTGTGGGCGGGACTGATGGCGTGAAGCTTAGCTTTGATAAAATCCCATCAAGCCTTTGTTTACACTCTCTCACGTTAGTGTACAGCTATAAATACAGATATATTCAGAAATGCTGTTTTAATTGTTATTTCTTTTATATAGGTCCCCTACTATGAGAAAAATGCTACAAGAATATGATAAAAAAACAAAAAAAGACAATTTTCATTGGACTGGGTCTTTAAACTTTAATCTGATGATTTATTTTTATCACTGTATAACTGTGTGACGCTAGAACATTTTGATTTTGAAAATGTAGTTCTGGTCATGTATATGCAAACGATTGTGCCATCATTTGGAAACAATGTCTTAAGTTAAGTTTCCATGTGAGAAAACAGGGCTTCGTAAGAATTTGAAAAACGTTTTCTTATTAACCTGAATATTATATTGGCCTGAATGCCATCACAGATTCCTGTAAAGATGTTGAAGAATGTTGGTCTTCCTGGTTTGGGCTTCTGTTTCGTTAGCGATGAAAGAAGTCTTTTTTTTTTTCTTTGCATTCAAACAGTTGAAGTGTTTCGCTTGAAGACGAAAACCTTTTGTACTTGTGTTAACAATTTAAAATACAGACACATGCAGGTCTCCTACTGAAATGTAGTGAGCATCCTAAAACTTATAAGGTACCACAAATGTTTTCAACATTAATAAATAAATAAATAATTTCTGCTTGCCGTCATTAACACACACCTTTACACTTTGCAGTACACTTTGTATACGTACAAAAATTTAAAATTTATTAAAAAAGAAAGTATCAACTTGGATACATCCAAAAACATATCATGTAAAGTAAAGAAAACTGAAAGTTAAAAATACATTATTTTGACATAAGAAATTTCGTTTTTTGTTTTACAAAAAAAATACTTTGATGACATTTTTTGAAACTCAGGTTTTGTTTTTAATGAAACGTTTAGGCGTTCTAGCTAAAGAAGTCATAATGATGCATTCCAAGATGCTGATTCATCACGTCACAGGGTGGATCCCCTCAGGTGACACTTCTCCAGCCCTCCCCTTGAATTCTTCTGGGTGTAGATGTAGGTCAGAACGAGCATAAAAAGAGGTAGACAGAGAGCCAGAGATAGAACGGTGTTCTCCACCGACAGCCTGAGCAGGATCTTCAGAGACCCTCTGAGAAAAGAAGAAGCATCATCATCATCTTCACTCTTCATCCAAACTGCTGAGGGTAAGACAGACTGAAGACCTGTTGGAGCATCCTGTTAGTCTGATTCTTTACAAAATTTATTGAGAATTTCTAACTGATTCAAATTCATGTGTAGCTTTTTCTCAGGTAGCATCCTTTAAACCCAGTCGGTCTATTTTAGATTATTAAAAGTTTCATTTAGTAAAAATGTGCTGTTCCTCTGAACAATTGTTCAAAATCACAAAGTGGTACATTATTTGGACCGTCAATGTCAATCTGAAAATTTCAATCTACATTTAATGAATATATATAAAACCTTCCAATTCTATTTTCCAGCCTGATCTGATCTTCTCCAACATGCTCCGCCCCTTGATCTTCCTGTTTGCAGTCAGTGGACTGACAGGTGAGTCCTAAAACATCAACCTGAGGAAAAAACACATTTTCATTTCTTTACATGTCATTGATGATCCATGTTCTCAAAATCAGATGATCATGTCTTATTTTTACAAAAGGAAATGTGTTTTTTTTTTTTTTTTTTTTATCAACAAAGATACTTTTGTTTATAACTCTTGTGTCTCCATCTTTGCAGGTGTCCATGGTGAACTGTGCACAGTGACCGGTCCCACTGTCATTGACTTCGTGGGAGATTTTAACACTGTATCAGACCGCTGTGAGTACACTCTGCTGCACGATCCGTCTACTGGATTCAGTCTGAAGGCCAACTTCCTGGAACGGCGTCGCAGAGATGTGAGCTTTGTGGACAGTGTGACTCTGGACTTCAGTCAGGGTGATGACATTCAGCTGCAACAAGGACACAGAGTCCTGGTAAGAAGCATGAAACCTCATGGGTCAAACTCTCCACACCTCCTCTGCTCTGAAGATGTTTGAGGAGTTTTACTGACTGTTTCCTCCTTCAATCTGTCTGCTGTCCAACAGGTGGGAGACAATATTTTGACCCCCAACAGTCCAGTCCAGGTGCCTAGTGGTGTTTCGATCACTACCGAAAAGACTGGAGTCTCTGTTGATGTTTCAATCAATGGATCATCTGTGTCTGTGTTCTTTGATGGAACCACAGCTCAGGTCCACGTAGATTTGCCCGATAATCACACTTATGAAGGTCTGTGTGTAGACTCCAGCAGTTTCTCATCTTCAAGACTCTCCAGTGATGCCAGGTAACATCTGATCACTAAGCTGTTTGATGAAAGAGAAAGATCAGAACAAGTCTGAGCAGAACAACAGTCCTGACTGTGTGTTTTCACCTGCAGCTGTCAGGAACAGTATGAAGATCCTGACGACAAAACCATTAACAGCACCGCTGTGACTGAACAGTAAGCAGATTCCTCCTTTCATTTAAACTGATATCAATGATAAAGGATAAGTATAAATGATCATCTGTTTATTGTCTTCTCTTTTCTTTACTGCATTGAATAGGTGTAACATCCTGAAAAAAGCTCCATTCTCCTCCTGTAACTCTAAAGTTGATCCACAGCCATACATTGCTGCATGCAGACAAACGTTGGTCAAATATCCTTCAGTGGACAATCTCAGGTGTCAGTTCCTGGAGGCTTATGCCAAAGCCTGCAAGAAGAGTGATGTTAACATCAAGAACTGGTGGACAGCAGCTCAGTGCCGTAAGAACTTTACCAGAAATAATCTTTGCTTCTAAAACCTTCTTCTTTCTCAGAGTAATATCGTTGTTCTTCTCTGCAGATCACCCAGAGCCCATTTGTCAGGACAAATGCAGTGATCATGAGTTCTGTGGAGATATCCACGGAAACACCGACTGCCGCTGCAGAGCCATTTATGCCCACAACTACACTGAACAGCACAGACTGGGTATGTCATCTGAGACCGGATTACTAGAACATAAAAAAGGACAAATGCTAAAATGTATAGTTTGACTTATTGTTTACATGTGTTGTGTTTGTTCAGGAGGTCCAACTGTCTGCAAGGACAACACAGCTACACTCACTCTGGTGGGTTGTCTCCTGAAGGAAAATGCCATCGACTACACTCACCTGCACCTCAATGACAAGACCTGCACAGGTGTGATGGACCCCAAGAGTCACCTTTTGACTTTCAGCTTCACCAGTGACAGTTGTGGAACAGAGGTCACGGTGGGTTTCTTCATCCAACTTATTGTTCTCCTCAAAAACATCTCTTTCTTCTCTGCTGAGCTTCTGCTGAGTTTCATTCATTATAGTTTCATCAACAAAACACATTTAATTTATTTTTGAACATCTGAATCCTCAGAACAACAACAGCCAGGTCATCTTCACAAATGCAGTTGTGACCCGGAACAGCTCCTCAGACCTCATCACTCGTCAGGATAAAGTTTTCATTGAGTTCTCCTGCTTCCATCCTAAACCTGAGATCAACAATGTGGGCTTCAAGATTCTGGACAAGTACGTACAAAATTCTGCTTCTTTGTCCAGGATTTGCCTCCTTAAACAACACTGCAAGTAGAACATGTGATATGACTTCAGTTTTACAATAAATGCTCTTTCTAACCCAACCATTAGCATTTATCATGAATTAAGACCAGCTCATGAAAACACTGGAAAGTTCTCTCATGTGGTTGCAGTAACTTTCAGCAACTGGTAGTTCATGCAGTCTCACCATAGTTTCTAAGATCAGGCAGGATCAGGGAGTCCAGGATTAGAATCCTAATTTAAAACTTGTTATCAGCTGGTTTGTGAGTTCAAGAATCTTCTTTGTTCTTTTCAGCTCTATTGAAATTGTCCTCCAGTCTGGAGAATGGAAATACAGCTTGACCATGAAGGCTTACTCTGACGCTGCCCACACCAAACTTTTGGACTCAAACAGTGAAGTCAGGCTGAACCAGAAGGTCTGGATTGTCCTGGAGACCAAGGGTCTGGATAAAGATGTGGTTTCTGTGGTGACAGATTCTTGCTGGGCAACCAGTGGGAACTCATCCAGCAGCACTACGAGATACGACCTGATCAAAGATGGGTGAGACGATCAGAACCTCCTAACTGCTGTTTTATGCCATTGTTGTTCTTTTCCGTCATTCTCCAAAATTCTGACATAAGGGTATTTTTTTTTTCTTGTTTGTTACCAGCTGTGCAAATGCAGCAGATGGAACAGTCCATGTGAAGGGAAATGGGCGAGGAACCTCCAACTCCTTCTCCTTCAACATGTTTGAGTTCTCTGGAAAGGAACCTTCAGAAATCTACCTTCACTGCCAACTGCAGCTGTGTGTTAAGAAGAACAACAACTGTGTACCGGTACGTCTCAATAGAAGCTTTACTGAATAACGTGTTTATTGAGAGTTATCAACACAGAAACTCTTCTCACGTCTTTACTTTGTCTTCTAGGTTTGTCCTCGTGGAAATCGTAGACGCAGATCTCTCAGATACAGACGTGAAGCTCCAGCCCTGATCAGCATGGTCTGGACTCCTTAGGTAAGACGCTACTGTTAGAAAAATCCTTATAGGCTTCTTTTACAACCTGATGGGTATAGATCATGATAACACGCTAAGAAAAACGAGCATCGGTTTCATATAATTCTGGTTTTCCTCCCAGATGACTTTCATGGCGATCTTGACAAACCAACAGCGTGCTGACCTGATCCTGGTTCTGAACCTGAAGGCGGGAAAAAGGATCAATTCTGGCTGCTGTTAATCAACTTTATTAACTTGCACATCAGGAAATCTACTGTTGATATATTCTGAAGAGGGAAGGGATCCGTCACTTTATTCATTTTATCTTTCATCTCATTTTTTTGACATGGGAATGGAACTGAGCAAACTAAGAGCTGTATTTGTTTACTTTTTATAAACTTTTATAAACTTTAAATTTAAAGACTTCTAAAAGTCAGTTCAATTATGTGATAAAAACCTGAAAATTTTTGTTTTATTTCATTTTACTTTTCTTAACAGCATTTTGATTAGTTCTGTCAAAGACAATTCGAAGAGAACTTTTGAGTTCAGAGTTAAGGTTTTTATGAAGGAAGGTCATCAGCTGCTTATATTTTGAAGTAGAAGAATGTAATGTTTAAATTACCTCACACTGTCTTATTTAAACTTGTTTTTGATTTGATTGATTCTTTTTTCTGTGTTCTCAAAAAAGTTGAAGAAATAAAAGTTTTGGGTAGAAAAAAAAGATGAGTCCTGTTTTTCTTTGAAACAACGTATACATTACTTCTTGGGAATCAAATCTTAATTTTGTGATTCAAACTTTAGCTCAACCAGCAGTCCAGCAGATTCTTATGCATGGATTTCAGAAAATAAAGACAAATAAATATAAATAAAGAAATAACAAACAAAGAAAAAACTAAAAGAATAAATATAATAAATATAAATAAAGACACAGCAAAGGTTTAAATTGATATCTTTAGTTCTTCTGAGGGGAAAGACGGTAGCATGAATGTTTTTGACACGTCTAAGTGTTGTAAATAATAGACTTGTGAACAGGCTAAAAGAGTTGAAGCAGGTAATATCCAGCAATCATTTATTTTTTTAATTCTTTCTATCCCTTGAGGGGTCTCTGGGTTGCAGAGAGAGACTTACACATTTGTAACCCAATCAACAGAATCAACAGAAGCTTACATCCATAAAAACATGTCAAACATAGGATACCGTCGAAGGATAGATTGCGTAAAAGAAAGTGGGAGGAAGCGAACATATGTAATCCCACCCCAACTACACCACACCTATTACTTTACATTTGTTATCAACATCCGGTTCGTAACTTATGATCAGAAATTAATACTGTACCAACATTGATTTAGATCATTAAGTATCCTTAAGTAGCAATGATTTACTCTGCTATGTGTGTCGCAATGTTACTTGTTGTAGCTTATGCAGAAAAAAAAGAATCAGTGATGTAAGTTTCAAACATCCACAAATGTATATTATTTCTCATAGGAAAAACTCATCAATATAGAGCAAAATTCCAACATCTGGAAATTTTTTGTACATAAATCAGCATAACAATAAAAAATATATGCAGATTATTTTCATCAGAAAAATCATTTACTTTAATCAGGTAAAAAAAAAAATCTGTCCAGATTATTTCCATAAAAGTCATTTAATTAAATCAGGTATAAAAATCAAAAATATATGCAGATTATTTTCATCAGAAAAGTCATTTACTTTAATCAGGTATAGAAATAAAAAATATGTGCACATTTTTTCATTAGACGGTCCTTGTTATGACTGCAGATTTTGTCAGGTTCACTGACCTTCAATTGATCTCATAGCAAGTAGGTTGAGCTGGAGTTGAGCTGCTGAAAATCAGCATAAATTGAATCAGGTTTTTGATTCAAAAAACCTGTTAAGGATCGCTGGTTTTCAATCTCTTGTTTCTCCTGAGAAGCAAGTGTCAGATCTCGATAGGATTCAAATCCAAGGAAATCTCTTTAGAAGTGAGAACTGATTCAACTTGACTCTCCACTCTCTCAGCCGTGGCCGCTGTAGCCCTGCTAGCTTCTGTGCTATCGTTAGCTACACCAGGCCTTGCCCGGGGATTGAGATGAAATGCTGTTAGAATGATATGATTCATTCTTACTTTTTTTACTATGATCTAAGTCGTTTGCTCTTCTATCCAGGAGGTCAAGCTGATTATCACATTGTTCATTTCTTGTTCTTTCTCGAGTTGCCATCAGAAGTGTTAGTTTAGCATTTAGCTCCAACAGTGCCATCAGTGGAATTAGCTTAGCTTGGATGTCAGCAAGCTAGAATACCTCCCCCCCCAAAAAAAAAAAAAAAAAAAATTCTCACCACCTAAGATTCTGTTGAACATCTCAGTCAAAAACTCCACTGCCGTCTCTCCTGGACACTTCCATACCTCCACAGGGATATCATCAGAACCTGGTACCTTTCCACTCTTTATCCTTTTCAATGACCCCCTCACTTCACCCTTTCTAATATTTGTTACTTCCTGCTCCACAAGTCACCTCTTCTATTCTTTCTTCTCTCTCATTTTCTTCCTTCATCAACTCATCAAAGTATTATTTCCTTCTTTCCATTACACTACCGACACCTGTCAACACATTACCATCCCTATCCTTAATCGCCCTAACCTGCTGCATGTACTTCCCATCTCAGGCTCTGCCTTGCTAATCTGTATAGGTCAGTTTTATCCTCTTTACTACCCAACCTAGAATAAAAGTCATCATAAGCCTATTGTTTAGTCTTTGACACCTCATTTCACCTCAGGCTGCCTCTCCCTGTACTCCTGTCTACTCTCCTTAGTCCTCTCTGTGTCCCACTTCTTCTTAGCTTGGCTCTCACTCTGGAAACAGTCCTGCATTTCCTCATTCCACCACAAAGTCTCCTCAGCAAATTTATCCAGTCATCTGTGAATACCTCCTGACCACTCAGAATACCCACTAACAACATCAAACATCACCCCTTCTATCTCTTTCTTGAGATTCAAAGTCCCTACTCAGAGTATATTACTCATGACTTTCCTCTTCTTTCTCTTTCTACAAACATGCCTTCCTCCTCTCCTTCTTCAACCAACAGTAGTCAGATTTCCACCGCAACCCTGTCGGTGAACAGGACAGATGGCGATTGTGGTTAACCCAGGCCTCGATTGATTTGGTATGAATATCATAGATCTGATTCACATGTTTGGTTTAGCAAACATTCCAGGTCGGATTCTCTTTTTGACACAACCCTCTGTATGTATCCAGGCTTGGAACCGGCACAATGAGGCCCTAGCTTGGGCCCCTTGTGACTACATTGACATTAGCTGGTCGACGAACGGTTAAAAACATATCTGGGTCATGTCTGAGTTCGACACAACAGCGTCTCAGAAGTAGGACACCTCAAAATCAGATGTACAACTACATAGTCCTGATTCTGGTTGCCTAAACAGCCATGACCCGACCAATATGAGGAATGACTTCATCCACCAGCAGTCCAAATCTGCATTGTCTGACAAATTCATCTGGACCATGAGTTGATGCCAGGCTGTACAAAATCTAAAAGAACTTCATGACTTTACTTGCAAAAATGTGACTGTATTTGTTTTAATTAACCTTGGAATGTTGAGCTGTTTTACTTGTTCTCAATCAGGTTTTCTGTCATTATGACAGTTTATTTTTCTAGACAATTTTATGATGAGGAAAGTAGGCCATCTTCTTTTGATCTACTGTTTAATTAGTAGGGACGTAAGTAAGTTTCGTTATTGGCTTTCAAAGTATTTTCTTTAAATAAACAGCATTCCACTGTGCAATAGCATGCATGCATGAAAGCCATCAATCATCTTGTGTTTTAATTCCCTAGAGCTTCATAGCATCACAAAACACATGCACGCTCAAGCACAGGTTGCACATTTGACAAAGTGAAATCAAAGACGTATAAAACAACAAGCAGTAACCAAAGTATGAAAGAGTCGGGAAGAGCACTGTTGTTTCAAATGAGACCACTTCAGAAAAGTGATCGTCTGTATTCCTTAACAGTTTGTCAATCAGGATTCTGGCAATCTGTTCTTCACAGATACATTTTTTATGAAGACATGATTAGTTTAGACAGAAAAAGTACAAAGAACAGTCTTTTCCTTGCCTCACAAACACATATACAACATACAAGGATAAATAAGAATGAAGTAGATGAAAAGCAGGTCTGTCTAAGGGCACACTCCTTGCAGGCTTTTGGGGTGCAGAATTACTGTTAGAAATTAGGATATTAGACAATCAGAGTGTAATATGTCTGGGCATCCTATGGATGTCCTACAGGCAACTGCAGATCACATGCACATCTCGTAAGTGCAGCATTTACAGGAAGGAGCCGGTCATTGCACCTTACTAACAACAAAAACAGCATCAAAAAGCATCAGCTGTTCCTCATTTGGACATGCAACTTATCCTTACATATACATATAAAAATGTATACTTAGAGACATCTTTTCTGCTGCTAATTAGAAATTCGATTCGGTGTTGTGGGCGGGACTGATGGCGTGAAGCTTAGCTTTGATAAAATCCCATCAAGCCTTTGTTTACACTCTCTCACGTTAGTGTACAGCTATAAATACAGATATATTCAGAAATGCTGTTTTAATTGTTATTTCTTTTATATAGGTCCCCTACTATGAGAAAAATGCTACAAGAATATGATAAAAAAACAAAAAAAGACAATTTTCATTGGACTGGGTCTTTAAACTTTAATCTGATGATTTATTTTTATCACTGTATAACTGTGTGACGCTAGAACATTTTGATTTTGAAAATGTAGTTCTGGTCATGTATATGCAAACGATTGTGCCATCATTTGGAAACAATGTCTTAAGTTAAGTTTCCATGTGAGAAAACAGGGCTTCGTAAGAATTTGAAAAACGTTTTCTTATTAACCTGAATATTATATTGGCCTGAATGCCATCACAGATTCCTGTAAAGATGTTGAAGAATGTTGGTCTTCCTGGTTTGGGCTTCTGTTTCGTTAGCGATGAAAGAAGTCTTTTTTTTTTTCTTTGCATTCAAACAGTTGAAGTGTTTCGCTTGAAGACGAAAACCTTTTGTACTTGTGTTAACAATTTAAAATACAGACACATGCAGGTCTCCTACTGAAATGTAGTGAGCATCCTAAAACTTATAAGGTACCACAAATGTTTTCAACATTAATAAATAAATAAATAATTTCTGCTTGCCGTCATTAACACACACCTTTACACTTTGCAGTACACTTTGTATACGTACAAAAATTTAAAATTTATTAAAAAAGAAAGTATCAACTTGGATACATCCAAAAACATATCATGTAAAGTAAAGAAAACTGAAAGTTAAAAATACATTATTTTGACATAAGAAATTTCGTTTTTTGTTTTACAAAAAAAATACTTTGATGACATTTTTTGAAACTCAGGTTTTGTTTTTAATGAAACGTTTAGGCGTTCTAGCTAAAGAAGTCATAATGATGCATTCCAAGATGCTGATTCATCACGTCACAGGGTGGATCCCCTCAGGTGACACTTCTCCAGCCCTCCCCTTGAATTCTTCTGGGTGTAGATGTAGGTCAGAACGAGCATAAAAAGAGGTAGACAGAGAGCCAGAGACAGAACGGTGTTCTCCACCGACAGCCTGAGCAGGATCTTCAGAGACCCTCTGAGAAAAGAAGAAGCATCATCATCATCTTCACTCTTCATCCAAACTGCTGAGGGTAAGACAGACTGAAGACCTGTTGGAGCATCCTGTTAGTCTGATTCTTTACAAAATTTATTGAGAATTTCTAACTGATTCAAATTCATGTGTAGCTTTTTCTCAGGTAGCATCCTTTAAACCCAGTCGGTCTATTTTAGATTATTAAAAGTTTCATTTAGTAAAAATGTGCTGTTCCTCTGAACAATTGTTCAAAATCACAAAGTGGTACATTATTTGGACCGTCAATGTCAATCTGAAAATTTCAATCTACATTTAATGAATATATATAAAACCTTCCAATTCTATTTTCCAGCCTGATCTGATCTTCTCCAACATGCTCCGCCCCTTGATCTTCCTGTTTGCAGTCAGTGGACTGACAGGTGAGTCCTAAAACATCAACCTGAGGAAAAAACACATTTTCATTTCTTTACATGTCATTGATGATCCATGTTCTCAAAATCAGATGATCATGTCTTATTTTTACAAAAGGAAATGTGTTTTTTTTTTTTTTTTTTTATCAACAAAGATACTTTTGTTTATAACTCTTGTGTCTCCATCTTTGCAGGTGTCCATGGTGAACTGTGCACAGTGACCGGTCCCACTGTCATTGACTTCGTGGGAGATTTTAACACTGTATCAGACCGCTGTGAGTACACTCTGCTGCACGATCCGTCTACTGGATTCAGTCTGAAGGCCAACTTCCTGGAACGGCGTCGCAGAGATGTGAGCTTTGTGGACAGTGTGACTCTGGACTTCAGTCAGGGTGATGACATTCAGCTGCAACAAGGACACAGAGTCCTGGTAAGAAGCATGAAACCTCATGGGTCAAACTCTCCACACCTCCTCTGCTCTGAAGATGTTTGAGGAGTTTTACTGACTGTTTCCTCCTTCAATCTGTCTGCTGTCCAACAGGTGGGAGACAATATTTTGACCCCCAACAGTCCAGTCCAGGTGCCTAGTGGTGTTTCGATCACTACCGAAAAGACTGGAGTCTCTGTTGATGTTTCAATCAATGGATCATCTGTGTCTGTGTTCTTTGATGGAACCACAGCTCAGGTCCACGTAGATTTGCCCGATAATCAAACTTATGATGGTCTGTGTGTAGACTCCAGCAGTTTCTCATCTTCAAGACTCTCCAGTGATGCCAGGTAACATCTGATCACTAAGCTGTTTGATGAAAGAGAAAGATCAGAACAAGTCTGAGCAGAACAACAGTCCTGACTGTGTGTTTTCACCTGCAGCTGTCAGGAACAGTATGTAGATCCTGACGACAAAACCATTAACAGCACCGCTGTGACTGAACAGTAAGCAGATTCCTCCTTTCATTTAAACTGATATCAATGATAAAGGATAAGTATAAATGATCATCTGTTTATTGTCTTCTCTTTTCTTTCCTGCATTGAATAGGTGTAACATCCTGAAAAAAGCTCCATTCTCCTCCTGTAACTCTAAAGTTGATCCACAGCCATACATTGCTGCATGCAGACAAACGTTGGTCAAATATCCTTCAGTGGACAATCTCAGGTGTCAGTTCCTGGAGGCTTATGCCAAAGCCTGCAAGAAGAGTGATGTTAACATCAAGAACTGGTGGACAGCAGCTCAGTGCCGTAAGAACTTTACCAGAAATGATCTTTGCTTCTCAAACCTTCTTCTTTCTCAGAGTAACATCGTTGTTCTTCTCTGCAGATCACCCAGAGCCCATTTGTCAGGACAAATGCAGTGATCATGAGTTCTGTGGAGATATCCACGGAAACACCGACTGCCGCTGCAGAGCCATTTATGCCCACAACTACACTGAACAGCACAGACTGGGTATGTCTGCTGTCAGTCCTCGTTAACAGGCCTTTAAAAAAAAGACAAAATTTGAAATTGACTGATTGCTAAAAGCCATTAGAGTTTATCCTACTTCTTTCTTATGGTCTATAAATACATTTCATTGTATTGCGTTTTCAGTTTAGCTACTTCTTTGACACAAAAGACGTCATGATGCAACTGCTTGTAGTTTGTAAAACTCTAATGGGAATAGCATGGTATTAATTTTGTTCCAATTTGTTCAAATTGAATTGAACTTTTAAAAATATGATTATTTTGCAATAGAAAACAAATGAGACCAAACCAGGTTATATCTCAAAAACTACTTACTAAAGGAAATGTAGTGTACGTTGGTGACCGATAACTTTAGATTTTTCTTCCCTATCTGTATCAAAGCTGAATCGGATTACTAGAACATAAAAAAGGACAAATGCTAAAATGTATAGTTTGACTTATTGTTTACATGTATTGTGTTTGTTCAGGAGGTCCAACTGTCTGCAAGGACAACACAGCTACACTCACTTTGGTGGGTTGTCTCCTGAAGGAAAATGCCATCGACTACACTCACCTGCACCTCAATGACAAGACCTGCACAGGTGTGATGGACCCCGAGAAACACCTTTTGACTTTCAGCTTCACCAGTGACAGTTGTGGAACAGAGGTCACGGTGGGTTTCTTCATCCAACTTATTGTTCTCCTCAAAAACATCTCTTTCTTCTCTGCTGAGCTTCTGCTGAGTTTCATTCATTATAGTTTCATCAACAAAACACATTTACTTTATTTTTGAACATCTGAATCCTCAGAACAACAACAGCCAGGTCATCTTCACAAATGCAATTGTGACCCGGAACAGCTCCTCAGACCTCATCACTCGTCAGGATAAAGTTTTCATTGAGTTCTCCTGCTTCCATCCTAAACCTGAGATCAACAATGTGGGCTTCAAGATTATGGACAAGTACGTACAAAATTCTGCTTCTTTGTCCAGGATTTGCCTCCTTAAACAACACTGCAAGTAGAACATGTGACATGACTTCAGTTTTACAATAAATGCTCTTTCTAACCCAACCATTAGCATTTATCATGAATTAAGACCAGCTCATGAAAACACTGGAAAGTTCTCTCATGTGGTTGCAGTAACTTTCAGCAACTGGTAGTTCATGCAGTCTCACCATAGTTTCTAAGATCAGGCAGGATCAGGGAGTCCAGGATTAGAATCCTAATTTAAAACTTGTTATCAGCTGGTTTGTGAGTTCAAGAATCTTCTTTGTTCTTTTCAGCTCTATTGAAATTGTCCTCCAGTCTGGAGAATGGAAATACAGCTTGACCATGAAGGCTTACTCTGACGCTGCCCACACCAAACTTTTGGACTCAAACAGTAATGTCAGGCTGAACCAGAAGGTCTGGATTGTCCTGGAGACCAAGGGTCTGGATAAAGATGTGGTTTCTGTGGTGACAGATTCTTGCTGGGCAACCAGTGGGAACTCATCCAGCAGCACTCCGAGATACGACCTGATCAATGATGGGTGAGACGATCAGAACCTCCTAACTGCTGTTTTATGCCATTGTTGTTCTTTTCCATCATTCTCCAAAATTCTGACATAAGGGTATTTTTTTTTTCTTGTTTGTTACCAGCTGTGCAAATGCAGCAGATGGAACAGTCCATGTGAAGGGAAATGGGCGAGGAACCTCCAACTCCTTCTCCTTCAACATGTTTGAGTTCTCTGGAAAGGAACCTTCAGAAATCTACCTTCACTGCCAACTGCAGCTGTGTGTTAAGAAGAACAACAACTGTGTACCGGTCCGTCTCAATAGAAGCTTTACTGAATAACGTGTTTATTGAGAGTTATCAACACAGAAACTCTTCTCACATCTGGACTTTGTCTTCTAGGTTTGTCCTCATGGAGGTCGTAGACGCAGATCTCTCAGATACAGACGTGAAGCTCCAGCCCTGATCAGCATGGTCTGGACTCCTTAGGTAAGACGCTACTGTTAGAAAAATCGTTAGAGGCTTCTTTTACAACCTGATGGGTATAGATCATGATAACACGCTAAGAAAAACGAGCATCGGTTTCATATAATTCTGGTTTTCCTCCCAGATGACTTTCATGGCGATCTTGACAAACCAACAGCGTGCTGACCTGATCCTGGTTCTGAACCTGAAGGCGGGAAAAAGGATCAATTCTGGCTGCTGTTAATCAACTTTGTTAACTTGCACATCAGGAAATCTGCTGTTGATATATTCTGAAGAGGGAAGGGATCCGTCACTTTATTCATTTTATCTTTCGTCTCTTTCATCTCATTTTTTTGACATGGGAATGGAACTGAGCGAACTAAGAGCTGTATTTGTTTACTTTTTATAAACTTTTATAAACTTTAAATTTAAAGACTTCTAAAAGTCAGTTCAATTATGTGATAAAAACCTGAAAATTTTTGTTTTATTTCATTTTACTTTTCTTAACAGCATTTTGATTAGTTCTGTAAAAGAAAATTTGAAGAGAACTTTTGAGTTCAGAGTTAAGGTTTTTATGAAGGAAGGTCATCAGCTGCTTATATTTTGAAGTAGAAGAATGAAATGTTTAAATGACCTCACACTGTCTTTTTTAAACTTGTTTTTGATTTGATTGATTCTTTTTTTCTCAGATAAAATTCAGAAAAAAGAAATAATTTTCCTTTTCTGTTTAGTTGATCAGTTTCGAAAAACAAAAAAGTTGAATAAAAAAGATGTGGGTAAAAAAAATGAAACTTGATTCCAGTTTTTCTTTGAAGCTGTTGGACAACATTATGATTGAAGTTTTAGCTCAAGCAGAAGACCTGCAGATTTCTATGCATGGTTTTCCGAAAATGTGGTTGGCAGAGATTACATAAGATGCCCTTCCTGATGCAACCACGTATTTTCTAGAGGCTGGAGTCCGGCACAGGGAGACTGAGACCTAAGCCCCTGTTACTACATAGTTGGTCTTTGCTAATGATTCACACTGTATGAGGCTCATTGCACATCCTGGGAATTCCCACACTTAACCAACTGAGCTATCTGAACATCCTGATGGATTTAAAAAAATACAGACACAATAATAAAAATGTTTAAATGATATCTTAAGCTCCTTTTGAGACGAAAGAATTAGCTGAAGGAGTGATAACCAGAATTACGGTCACAAATGTCTTAAACAAGCAAAAGCATTGTAAACAACAAGATGTGGTCAAATAGTTCAGTGAACCGGCTGAAACAGTTGATGAGAATAGTGAAAGTAAAAACAGTTGAGAGAGCTCAGCTGTGTTTTTAGAGTTGAAGGGGCCTGATTTACTGGAGATGATAAAAAGCAGATTGTCAAAAAAATCCAGAAAATTACATGGTTGGTAAGTATGTATTTGTGTAATGGGGAAGAAAATGAGTATTTAACAGCTAAAAGCAAGCCAGAATGATGTCCCTCTCATGCCTGCTACTTCAGAATCAGAATAAAACAAGAATAAAATGAACTTAAAGAAACATATGTGACAGATGGTTGCCCACCCAGGCTTGGGTCCTCTACCAGACACTTAGGAGTTTGAGAGTCCCGTGAAGGAATTTTTCTGTTCCTAAAACTGCACTTTTCTGGACTGAGATGTCTGAGGTTTTTCCAGTGATCTGCTGTAGCCACTCCTCCAGTCTGGGGGTTACAGCCCTTGGCTGTGGCGTTCTATGTATACCTTCCCTGCCAACATGTTACACCCAGCATTTATGTGCTGGATTGTTTCAGGCGCCTTTTTGGATAGCCTACACCTTGGGTCTTGTCTGGTGTGTTTAATCTGTGGTTGATTGTTATTGTGCTCATAACCTTTTTTCTTTTTAAAACTTGTCCTGTCTGACAGCTGAGCAAACAGATATAAGCTGAGAGTTTCTTGTGTTAGACAGATTTTACTCTTACAATCGGGGGTTATACAGGGGCAAAAGGGTGGGTTAAAGAAATTGGAGAGTAGTTACAGGCTCGGGGGGGTAGAATCATAAAACAACAGGCAAAAAGATGCTGGAAGTTTATAATCATTACAATCAGGTGTGAATGTTTGTCTAAAATGGGCGGGGCCTGTCCACACTCAGATGTTACAAACAAACAGTGGGTACAGAAAGTATTCAGAAATCTTCCACTCTTTTTTCCTTCATTAATGTACACACAGCACATTGACAAGAAATGCTTCACTGTTGGGATTGTATTGGACATACTTCTTAGAATTACACAACGTGTTACTCATGCATGCTTCTTCAAAACAAACTTTTTTGCCATGATCTGGACTAAAACAAATTGTAAGAGGTGAACTTTATCTCTGAACTGATGCTTTATTGAACCTATTGTGACGATCAGCATATATGTTTATACTTTCCTTTGCCGCTGCAGTCGAGGTCTGCCAGCTCAGCAATGCATTAACTTGTTACCGTGACATACGTATCAAATAGTCCGTCTTTTGTGAAAGGGAGATTTAAACCAAAAAAATAACAAGAATGAAGAACTAAAAATGTATTTAATATTTATTTCTTTTGTAAGTGACCATGTTGTATTTTCACACACTCAGGTAGAGCAGCAGGCAGGCAGTCAGCCTGCTTTGTTGGCGCCATGGCAACAGCACTCCCAAGTGAGCAGCAGTTGGAACTACATTACTTCTCAAAATGGTTGCAACACTGTGCTTAACTATGAGAGTGCCCGAAGCAAATGGAACCAAAAGATGATCTGAGTATTTTTCGGTCCCTGAGGTAAAGTTGTGACAACCACCACTGTAAACATGACCCTGCAGTCATCTGAACATAAACTGGTGTTCATGCTCTCCTACATTCCGACTGCTGATTTCAGAAGAGTTTTATAAACCCTGAAGGAAAAGAATAACAACAGCAGCATTTCAGTAGAGAACTACACCACTACCAGACTTCTGAGTCTCCTACAAATGTTTGATTATCTGGTTCTAATGTCTTATTCACATTCCCGTATTTATTGAGAAAAGTAACGCAACAAACAGTGTTTGCAGTTTCACAATAAATTTGCTAGCAAACCTTTGGCAACTAAATGAACAGAATTAAAATGTTTTTGATCTTTGTTCTCTTGTTTGTTTGTGTTTCATTTAAAGAAATGTACTTATCCATGCATCCATTTTCTAAACCCGTTATGTCCCTTTCGGGGTCATGGGGCTGTTGAAGTCTAACATGGCCACTTGTGGGCAGGGTACACCCTGGACAGGTCCCAGAACGTTGCAGGGCCACAATCACACACTCGCATTCACACCGTGGGACAATTTAGAGTGACCAATTAATTTATGAAGCATGTTTTTGGATGTTGGGAGGAAGCCGGAGTTCCCAGAAAAAACCCACGCATGCACGGGGAGAACATGTAAACTCCACACAGAAAGGTCCCCCACGGGGCCTTCTTGCTGTGAGGCAAGCGCGCTCTTCCTGTCTCCTCCTCCTGTTTCACAGTAGGGACTGTGTTCCTTTCTTGATTTGCTTCATTTTTCCCTCTGTGAACATAGAGCTGATGGACTTTTCCAAAAAGATTAATTTTTGTCTCATCTGTCCATAGGACATTGTCCCAGTTTTGTGGCTTGTCAAAATGTAGTTTGGCAAGTTCCAGTATAGCTTTGTTGTAATTTGTTTTCAACAATGGTGTCCTCCTTAGTTGTCTCCCATTAAGTCCAGTTTGCGTCATGCAATGACAGATGGTGGGAATACGACACTGACATTCCTTGGACTTACAGTTCAACTTTAAAGGTCTCTCTGGGCTCTTCTGTTACCATTAGTATTATCCTTCTCTCTGATTTTTCATCAGTTTTCCTCTTGTAGCCTCGACCAGGGAGGTTGGCTACAGTTCCATGGATCTTAAATTTCTGAATATGCGCAACTATAGTCACAGGAACATCAAGCTGCTTGAAGATGATCGCATGGCCTTTTCCTTCAACATGCCTTTTTATCATTTACTTTCTAATGTCCTGTGACTCTTCCCTTTGCTTCCTCTGGTCCATGTTGAGTGTGGTACACACCATGTCACCAAACAGTGCAGTGGCCACCTGTAGCCCTTTACATAGGCCCATTGACTGATTACGATAAGATTGTAGACACCAATAGTGGAAACATCTTGGATTAACACATTAACAGATTAACATATAGATTAACAGTCTTTTCTTCATAATTTTTTCTACAAGCCTGTTTAATGATTTTGTTTTTGTAAATAATTTTGATAAAGCATGATGTAAAAGCAATGTCTGCCCTTCACTGGTTAAATTTCATAGAATTTTTATTTATTAGCACTTTTGCCAGATTCGAGCTATTTCTGTGACCATTGTGAGTATTTCTTTGATTAACTAAAGGGTACCAGCAATTTTGTCCACATTTATATCCTTTGTTGGCAATGAAAGCAGTCAAACATTTTTTTGCAAGGTTTTCACAAACTATTGTTGGTATTGTGGCCCATTCCTCCATGCAGATCTCATCTAGAGCTGTGAAATGTCCACCCTTAAGATGGCTGTGCGAGTCTCAAAGGCCCTGCAGGACACACCTGTGCTCCCCTTAAGATGCTGCTGCACATCTCTATGACGACCCGAAACACTGCAAAACCCATATGGGTACACGTGACTAAGGCTGCACTTGGCAGATGTGGCAATAACATCAACAAGTACATCTAGTCCCACAAGTCAGCCCAATCCACATTCTAGGAATAGATCTAGGTTGGGTGTGCTTCAAACAACGTACATATTAATTAAATTGCGTTTTCGTTCCCTTTGTCAGAATGTCAGTCATTGCTTCATTAATAAAAGCTGTCAAGTTCTGTATGATGGATGGTTAAAAAAAAAAAAAAACAAGAATGCCACACAATCAACTGTCAAAGCAATAAGTCAAAATGAAACCTAATTATCTTTCTTTATATCTGCCAAGCTATTCTTGTGAACAAATACAAGTTGATCTGCATTCAAGCTTGCTGGGACCCATTTCAGCTGAGCTTGGGTTCAAAAGCTTTGACTCTACAGAAACTTGTGGAGTGAAAAGAAAACTTTTTGAACGATGCATGAATCTTCTCATTCACCCAAGTGACGTTGAAAGTCATGGAGACAAATGACCAGGATAAATAAGATCGAGAATGAGAGAAACAGATAATGATAGATGTTTTCAAGATAAAAGCAAGGAAGCATGAGCATGAGATGGTTTGGATGTGCTGAGAGGAGGAACAGTCATTAACCATGCAGTCTCATATGGGGTCAGAGAATCTTATCTTTGTACCTAATGACAGTCAGGCTATCTGTGGTGAGCACATGGAGAGCTGTGCGGCCCTCCAAAAGAAATGCCAACCAAACCATCACAGACCCACTGCCAAACCGGTCATGTTGGACCATGCGTGTTTCAGACAGCAGAATGTTCTCCACGGCGTCTCCAGACAAAATTTGTAGCCAAGAACATAGTGATATACTAGGCTAAATGTTGAAAGCTGATCATATGTCCATTAAAAGACTTCTTTTGAAAGACTTAATCAAATTAAATGTTGACAGATAAAAGAGGATTTTATTTATTTATTTTTTGCCCATATACCCACAGTTTGTGCCAACATTTATTGTTTTAGTTTACTAAATGCAAAGTGTCATTCAAACTTTAGGCATCATGATTTAATCATGTTTTAATATGAGGAAATAGGGCTTGGTAAGAATTTACTTCCTTATTAATTTGATTAAGAAATATGGTCTAAATACCACAGCTTTGTCCTGTAAAAATGATGAGGAATGTTGGTCTTCCTGCTCCGAGTTTCTGTTTTGTTAGTGGTGAAATAAGTTAAAAAATGTTCCTTAAAAAAGAAAAATACTTTTTTTTGCAGACGATGGAGTATAAAATAGAAAGACGTGCAGCTATCCTACTGAAAGTCAGCAAGCGCCTTAAATCCATAAAGTACCACAAAGGTTTTCAGATGTACAAATTCTGCTTACAGTTGTTAACACAAAATTGTTCTTACATCTGAGCTATTTACCCTTAATAAAAAGTAAACTTTATTTAAAAAGAAAGTATCAGATTGGACATTTATTTAAGTATTTCCAGACTATTTTTTTTTGAGGAAAATTAAAAAACCTAAATTTTAAGTTACATTCTTGTTTCTTAAGTTACAACAGTTTTTTTTAAAGCTTATTTGCTGTGATAAAGAAAGTTCTTCTTAGTCCTTACTATAAATGTTATGATCCAACTCCAAATTCCCAGAGTTTTTTTTTTTATACTAAACCTATAAAAAGAAAAATTAATCAAAGAAGTCATGATGATGCATTCCAAGATGCTGATTCATCACGTCACAGGTCGGATCCCCTCAGGTGACACTTCTCCAGCCCTCCCCTTGAATTCTTCTGGGTGTGGATGGAGGTCTGAACGAGCATAAAAAGAGGCAGACAGAGAGCCAGAGACAGAACAGTGTTCTCCACCGACAGCCTGAGCAGGATCTTCAGAGACCCTCTGAGAAAAGAAGAAGCATCATCATCATCATCTTCACGCTTCATCCAAACTGCTGAGGGTAAGACAGACTGAAGACCTGTTGGAGCATCCTGTTAGTCTGATTCTTTACATACGTTGTAATATATTTTTTTATTTGGTAGCATCCCCTTAGTCCAAATCGATCTAGTTCCATTATGTATTTACTGTATATCAGCTAATTAAAAGATTAGTTTGGGACAAAATCATTCAGTGGTTTTTGTCATTTTCTGAACCGCTTTATCCCTTTTGGAGTCACGGGGTTGCCAGAGCCTAACCCGGCTACTCATGGGGGCAGGGGACACCCCTGGACTGGTCGCCAGTCTGTCGCAGTGGCCACAGTCACACACTCAGGCACACTCACATCCACACCTAGGGACAATTTAGAGTAACCAATTAACCCATGAAGCATGTTTTTGGACGGTGGAAGGAAGCTGGAGTCCCCGGAGAAAACCCACGCATGCACCGGGAGAACATGCAAACTCCACACAGAAAGGTCCACCATTGGTGACACTGTTTCAAGTCCTTGAGCCGGGAACATTCTTGCTGTGAGGCAAGAGCGCTAACCACTGCGCCACCGTGCAGCCTAATTCAGTGGTTGATAAATTAAATCACAACCCACGTCTAGTGAACATTACATTTTACCTTCAATTTCTATTCTCCAGCCTGATCTGATCTCCTCCAACATGCTCCGCCCCCTGATCTTCCTGTTTGCTGTCAGTGGACTGACAGGTAAGTCCTAAACTGTCAACTTGAAGAAAAAAAACATTTGCATAGTACTGATAAACGAAATCAAATTATTTTTTCATCAACCAAGATATGTTGGTTGAACACTCTGTGTCTCCATCTCTACAGGTGTCCTTGGAAACTGTGATGGCAGTGGAAGGTAAATATGTTTAAACTCCACCTTTGAAAAAGACAGAGCCCCCTAGTGGCTGAAGGTCTCAGCATCAGCTTATGATGATGTTTTTTCTTCTGCCTCCATCAGCTGTTTGTGCACAGTGACCGGTCCCACTGTCATTGACTTTAGTGAACAACTCAACTCTGTATCAGACCGGTGTGAGTACACTCTGCTGCACGATCCGTCTACTGGATTCAGTCTGAAGGCCAACTTCCTGGAACGGCGTCGCAGAGATGTGAGCTTTGTGGACAGTGTGACTCTGGACTTCAGTCAGGGTCATGACATTCAGCTGCAACAAGGACACAGAGTCCTGGTAAGAAGCATGAAACCTCATGGGTCAAACTCTCCACACCTCCTCTGCTCTGAAGATGTTTGAGGAGTTTTACTGACTGTTTCCTCCTTCAATCTGTCTGCTGTCCAACAGGTGGGAGACAATATTTTGACCCCCAACAGTCCAGTACAGGTGCCTAGTGGTGTTTCGATCACTACCGAAAAGACTGGAGTCTCTGTTGATGTTTCAATCAATGGATCATCTGTGTCTGTGTTCTTTGATGGAACCACAGCTCAGGTCCACGTAGATTTGTCCGATAATCAAACTTATGATGGTCTGTGTGTAGACTCCAACAGTTTCTCATCTTCAAGACTCCCCAGTGATGCCAGGTAACATCTGATCACTAAGCTGTTTGATGAAAGAGAAAGATCAGAACAAGTCTGAGCAGAACAACAGTCCTGACTGTGTGTTTTCACCTGCAGCTGTCAGGAACAGTATGTAGATCCTGACGACAAAACCATTAACAGCACCGCTGTGACTGAACAGTAAGCAGATTCCTCCTTTCATTTAAACTGATATCAATGATAAAGGATAAGTATAAATGATCATCTGTTTATTGTCTTCTCTTTTCTTTCCTGCATTGAACAGGTGTAACATCCTGAAAAAAGCTCCATTCTCCTCCTGTAACTCTAAAGTTGATGCACAGCCATACATTGCTGCATGCAGACAAACGTTGGTCAAATATCCTTCAGTGGACAATCTCAGGTGTCAGTTCCTGGAGGCTTATGCCAAAGCCTGCAAGAAGAGTGATGTTAACATCAAGAACTGGTGGACAGCAGCTCAGTGCCGTAAGAACTTTACCAGAAATGATCTTTGCTTCTCAAACCTTCTTCATTCTCAGAGTAACATCGTTGTTCTTCTCTGCAGATCACCCAGAGCCCATTTGTCAGGACAAATGCAGTGATCATGAGTTCTGTGGAGATATCCACGGAAACACCGACTGCCGCTGCAGAGCCATTTATGCCCACAACTACACTGAACAGCACAGACTGGGTATGTCTGCTGTCAGTCCTCGTTAACAGGCCTTTAAAAAAAAGACAAAATTTGAAATTGACTGATTGCTAAAAGCCATTAGAGTTTATCCTACTTCTTTCTTATGGTCTATAAATACATTTCATTGTATTGCGTTTTCAGTTTAGCTACTTCTTTGACACAAAAGACGTCATGATGCAACTGCTTGTAGTTTGTAAAACTCTAATGGGAATAGCATGGTATTAATTTTGTTCCAATTTGTTCAAATTGAATTGAACTTTTAAAAATATGATTATTTTGCAATAGAAAACAAATGAGACCAAACCAGGTTATATCTCAAAAACTACTTACTAAAGGAAATGTAGTGTACGTTGGTGACCGATAACTTTAGATTTTTCTTCCCTATCTGTATCAAAGCTGAATCAAAAGCCCCACCACTAGGTCAGATATAGCGAAATAAGTATTTTACTATGTCGTTTCTACAACTTATGGAATGAGTGATTAAGGCCTATACTGTGAGTCTTAAATATGATTATTTTCATAGTTTATGGATGCAAATAAAAAAATGTGGTCCACCAGCGTCCGTCCTACAAGATTTGCAGTCATTTTTTTTATTTTTTATGACATTCTTTTAGCTTTTGAACATAATTTACAGAGTTTTATATTGAACCTATTTAAGACACTACACATTCAATGTTACCACTCATTTTGTGTAATTCTTGACAGTTTTCATAAAAAGCTTAATTACAGGAGTGTGGTTCTTAACTTTGCAATGCTACAACTCCTCAACAATTCAACCCAACTTCACCTATTTCTTAACAATACTTCCTTAAGAAGTGATAAATAAGCTCAACACTCTTTCTTTAGAGTTGCAATTCCTCTTTGACTTATTGTTCACATGTGTTGTGTTTGTTCAGGAGGTCCAACTGTCTGCAAGGACAACACAGCTACACTCACTCTGGTGGGTTGTCTCCTGAAGGAAAATGCCATTGACTACACTCACCTGCACCTCAATGACAAGACCTGCACAGGTGTGATGGACCCCGAGAGTCACCTTTTGACTTTCAGATTCACCAGTGACAGTTGTGGAACAGAGGTCACGGTGGGTTTCTTCATCCAACTTATTATTCTCCTCAAAAACATCTTTTTCTTCTCTCTGCTGAGCTTCTTCTGTTCTGCAGTGTCTGAGCTTCTGTTGAGTTTCATTCATTATAGTTTCATCAACAAAACACATTTTATTTATTTTTGAACATCTGAATCCTCAGAAAAACAACAGCCAGGTCATCTTCACAAATGCAATTGTGACCCGGAACAGCTCCTCAGACCTCATCACTCGTCAGGATAAAGTTTTCATTGAGTTCTCCTGCAGCCATCCTAGACCTGTGGTGCACAGTGTGGGCTTCAGTATTTTGGACAAGTAAGTAAAACATTCTGCTTCTCTGTCCAGGATTTCCCACGCTAAATGTCCCTGCAAGTGGCACATGTATTATGGCTTCAGTTTTACAACAAAGGCTCTAAAGAATCGTCTTTGTTCTTTTTTTTTTAGCTCTATTGAAATTGTCCTCCAATCTGGAGAATGGAAATACAGCCTGACCATGAAGGCTTACTCTGACGCTGCCCACACCCAACTTTTGGATCCATTGAGTGATGTCAGGCTGAACCAGAAGATCTGGATTGCCCTGGACACCAAGGGTCTGGATAAAGATGTGGTTTCTGTGGTGACAGATTCTTGCTGGGCAACCAGTACAAACTCACCCACCAGCACTCCCAGATATGACCTGATCAAAGATGGGTGAGACGATCAGAACCTCCTAACTGCTGTTTTATGCCGTCCATTGCTGTCATTCTCCAAAATTCTGACATAAGGGTATTTTTTTTCTTGTTTGTTACCAGCTGTGCAAATGCAGCAGATGGAACAGTCCATGTGAAGGGAAATGGGCGAGGAACCTCCAACTCCTTCTCCTTCAACATGTTTGAGTTCTCTGGAAAGGAACCTTCAGAAATCTACCTTCACTGCCAACTGCAGCTGTGTGTTAAGAAGAACAACAACTGTGTACCGGTACGTCTCAATAGAAGCTTTACTGAATAACATGTTTATTGAGAGTTATCAACACAGAAACTCTTCTCACGTCTTTACTTTGTCTTCTAGGTTTGTTCTGGAGCTCGTAGACGCAGATCTCTCAGATACAGACGTGGAGCTCCAGCCCTGATCAGCATGGTCTGGACTCCTTAGGTGAGACATTAGTCAGGAAAGTTACTCAAGCTTTCTTTACCACATAAAAAACATGCATAAGTAAGTCTTTTGTTTATTTTTTAAACAGCATCAGTGACACATTATTATGATTTTCCTCATAGACGACTTTCATGGCGCTCCTGACTATCCAACAGCATGCTGACCAGATCCTGGTTCTGAACCTGGATGCATGAAAAAAGATCAATTCTGGCTGCTGTTAATCAACTTTGTTAACTTGCACATCAGCTGATGTCTGCAGATGATAAATTCTGAAAAGGGAAGGAAACTGTCACTTTAGTAATTGAATCACTTCTGTGTCCTCTGCTTTTTTATTGACAATGGTGAGGGAACTGAGTGAGCTAAGAGCTGTTTTTAGACTCTACCCAATGATTTAGTCTAATTTCAATTCAAAGAATTCTGATTCTAAGAGCTCATTCTGCATCCTGCACCACTAAATTTACAGAGAAACTTGTATTTATAATAATTTTTTGTTTCTGTTCTTAGAAAATGTAAATGTTTTTTCTTAATTTGCTACTTGTTGGTCATTTGTTGAATTTAAGTGAAAAATAAAAAGTTGTGGGTGAGAAAAAAGGTGCATTTTGTTTTTTCTTTGAAACTGATAGTAAATTACTTCTTGGTAACGAAAGGTCAACTGCATAATTCATGTTGAACAAACAAAAGAATCAAAGAAGAGTGGGGGTATATAGGTAATAGATAATAAATAGGCTAAAATCCCAGTTGAGACCAGCGAAAAGAATAAAATAGTTTTAGAGCAGAATGTATGAATAGAAAATAACTTGTTTGTGTAAGGGAGCAAAAATTAAGTATTTATCTCTTACAAACAAGCTCGCCAGTTCCTTTTTAAGGAAGCTGCATCCTTCACTTATTATCTGTAATAATGTCACATGTTTGAACTGGTTCTGTGTACAAAAGACGCCTGTCCACATCCTTGAACAGTCAGACTGCTACCTTTCCAGCATGACCTAGATCCTAAACCAAAGAGGTGTTGAAAGACACCAGGGACAAGATTGTAGACCTGAACAAGCAGTTAGCAAGCAGTTGTTGCGCCCCCTTTTTGTCTAGGAGGTTGGGGGGTGTTCATAACATAAAGGTAAAGTAATATAAATGTACAACACAAAACATTATAAGATTGTCTCTATAAAATAAGTTACACATTTATTTACAGAAAAACAATAAACAACCGACAATAACATGGTGTTTGTAATGTTACTTATCCTGCTCAGTGGGGGTTATCAGCTAAAGTATGATTACTGGTGACCTCTCAGGACAGGATGTGATGGATATTTCAAAAAATGTAAAGTTAAGATTGATCAAGAAGTTTCCAAGCATGAATTTGAACTTATAAACATTTTGTGGTACTTTATAAGTTAAGGGTATGAACCAACTTTAAGTCTAAAAGCTAAATATCTCTACCTAAGACCCCTTTTCTTTGTAAAACACAAACACATTGATGGTTGTCACAATAGTATGCTCTTGCTTATTGCATTCTCTTTCAATGATTTTTGTAAAATTGAACTTTGAAAAAAACTGACATTCTGTATTTCTTAAGCAACTAAACAAAGGAAGGTTGGGATGACCTAAAATAAAAACTTGTGCCGAAAAAGAAACTGGCCTGAAAAAATCTAAATGACAAGTAATAGTTCAACATTCCAAAGTTAATTAAAACAAAAGTGTAATTTGGGGCTGCACTGCGGTGTAGTCGCTAGCAGTCTTGCAGGGAGGAGGCCCTGGTTCAAACACTAGCAAGGACTTTTCTGTGTGGAGCTGTCACGTAGATTCCCCATGAAGCTTTGCATGTTTTCCCTGTACGGGTTTTCTTCAGGAACCCCAGTTTTCATCCATAGTCCAAAAACATGCGTCATGTTAATTGATCTCTCTAAATTTTCTATAGAAGTGAATATAAGTACTTCTTTTTCTGTGTGTGTGACCTTGTGATGGTCTGGTGACTCATTCTGTGTGCAACCTGCCTCCCAGACAGTGGCTGGGATAGGCCTCGGCATTCTAGTGATCCTGTAAGGGATAGAAGATGGTCTAAAAAGTAGACTTTAATTTATCTATGAGCTTAGTTTCTTATTTATTACAATAAGTACTGTATGATGGTATTCAAGCCCTGTTACACTGTCTGTTTTTTTAAATGGCTACAATTCTGGCCAAGCCCTTTTCCTTCATTTTAAAACTCTACAAGAAAAAAAAAATATCACATTCAAAGTAATGAGCTATTTCCCAAAATTCCTGAACCAGTCTCTTTTTTTAATAGTTATAATTTAAAAGATCAGGATACAGTTAAAATATACAAGACTTAATTACATTAGGCAGCCTTACATTTCTGAAAAAAAACATAGAAAATGTAAATTTCTCACTTTTACAGAAAAAGTAAAAGTTGGGGTTACAAGCAAAAAATCCTATAATAAT
This sequence comes from Oryzias celebensis, assembly GCA_014656515.1. Lineage (NCBI taxonomy): Eukaryota > Metazoa > Chordata > Actinopteri > Beloniformes > Adrianichthyidae > Oryzias > Oryzias celebensis. The sequence goes on from BNCR01000016.1 coordinate 3,160,438, forward strand.
TTTTTAAAGGATATGAGTTTTTTGTTGGTAGAAATATTGAGTGGTTTTATTAAAATGAAACTATAAGCAGGTCAGGGTTTTATTAGCCTAATCTGGGTTACAGTTCCTCACTTAGTTTAATTTACTCACGACATGCAACTGTCTGTCTCAAACACCCGAGTCCTGCCAACATTTCAACCTTACTTGCTAAAGTGTTCAATTATCAGAAGCAACCATTCTCAATATATCTGATAGTAATTGGGGCGGAGTCCCTCTGTCAGGACTCACCCAGCTACATCCTCCTCTGACCACCAGAGGGAGCACTTGCCTGGGTTCTGATCATCCTCCAGCTTACTCATTCCAATTCCCTGCATGCACTGCAACCAGTTATTCCTCAGCTTATCCTCATCCCATCATCACCATTACTGGTTAAACCCTGCTCTGCCTTCAGTGAAATGCCTAGTCTTGTACCTATTCCCTTGTTGTACCAAATGTGTTAAGTCAAACATTGAGCCATAAACTCAGTGAAAGGGGCAAGCAAGCTTGAATGCAGTAAAACATCATTGTTTGCAGGAAATCTATCTGGAAAAGAGAAAGAAAAATCATTCAAGTTTCCTTTTAATTTATTGCAGAGGTAGGTGATTGTGTGGCATACTTGTTTTATTAAAGTGAAACATGCAAAACTTGACAAGCTGTGCTTGTTTCACAATGACTCACATCCTGGTAAAAGTATAGAAAAAAAAACATTATAATTTAATGTTTTAGCTTGCACCAAACCCAACACAGTTCCACTCCTGGCATGTGGGTTACGCTCACTTGTGAGGGTGAATGTACTTTTTTACGCCTTAGCTACAACTGCTCATCTATATAGGGGTGCAACGAACCACCAATAATCCGTAAGGCTGTATCTTTTTGAAGACCTGTCTTCCTTTGCCTTGAGCAGAACATTCCTGGAAGGAAAAAAAAAAGCAGAATGATGAGACTTAACGTCTCCGTGGTATATGCCACATTTAATGGAAACTTGTGCAAGTGGCTTGCCATTGGTTTCAAGGGTGGTTTTCCACAGCTTCATTGAGTTTTTATGAAGGCTCTTAGAGTCCTGTTGATGTTGTACAGCTCCTAGCATTCAACGATCCAGATGTGTGGCATTGAGTCACAGGCTTTCTTGTAATCAATCCAGGCTGTGCACAGGTTGGTGGGTTGTGACCTACAGTCTTGAGCGACTGTACTGTCAATCAGGAGTTGGTGTCTGGCTGCTCTGAAATCTCTACCAATGCATTTCTGTGTGTTGCTCATGAATTGACCCATGTTTTGATGTAATTTGATTGCAATGATGCCTGACATGAGCTTCCATGTTGTGGAGAGACAGATAGTAGTTGGATGGGACTAAAGCCTTTTGAAGGATCCTTCTGGATCAGGACCGTTCGCCCTTCCATTAGCCATTCAGGGCGAATCCCATCTCTTAGCAGCTGTTTCATTAGTGCAACCAGATATACCGTTGTAGCATTCCAACAGAGTCCTCTTTCACTTTTTCCCTCTTTTGCTTTGTTTTATTGCTTGCATTATTAAAATAAAAAAAATCAGATAATAGTAGAAATTTTAGAGCACTTTATTGGCAGGAGTCTGTGCTCTGTCTTCCCATTGGTCACTGGCGGGAGTCATGCCTAGAGTACTGTATTCTTTGTGCCATCCGGCCTACATTCCTGAACTGATCACCCATTACCTGAACCTGCTTTGTACCTGACTCTGCCTCTTTGCCGCTTGTCTTGACCTTTACCTGGACTATTACTATGAGTTAGCTATCTGGACTTTGAGGTGCAGAATGAACTGACCAAATTTAGTAGAAGGTACACTAGGCTTAATAACAAAAAGCCCAGATAACATAATCAATTAAAATTGCAAGAATAGATATCTCTTCTTGTGATCATCCTTTTTTTTTTTTCTAACTTGTCCTGTCCAACAGCTGAGCAAACAGATATGAGCTGAGAGCCTCTTGCATTAGACAGATTTTACTCCTACAATCGGGGGTTATAAATCATTGGGAACACAAAATGTGTGCTGGTATAAGCCCCTTTAGTAATTTAAGCGGGGGGGGGGGGGGGTATAGATTTAAAGGATGACTAATGGAAAGGGAAAGTAGAGTTGTAGAGTCTTGTCTTGTAGAGTCATCAGGGGTACCCAGCCACTCGACTGCGCAATCTGCAAGTAAACCGGAGCTGAGGTTGGCACTCCCGGAAAAATACAATGCACTGCACCGACTTCCTGATGCAATGGGACCTGTTTCTGCCTCAGCAACCATGCCTCTACCTGACAGAGGAAACTAAAGTGACTTTGATGCGCTCGCTCTTGACTGGGGTGAGTGGCTGGCTGCGCTATGGACAGCTGGAGTAAAACATGAATAGTCTGAACTGTCCCGCGTGGGAGTGAAACATAAGTGCACGGGGAGCAGAAAAAGCGCTCGGGTGTCTGCATTTTCCCCGTGGCCCTCCTTTGCAGTCTTCTAACATGACACCAGAGGGCGCTTTCTCTCTTCGTTTTGGTTTGTTCATTTCACAAGTCATTTGTTGATTAATGCTATGAGTGACAGGTAGCCTCAAACTGCAAAGAATCTTTACTCCCCAAGTCTTTCAATGCATGAAACAACCTTATATTCTCCCAAAGCAGCTCCTTCTTGGAGAGGAGATGGTCAAGATCAAAAAACTTCTGTCCTCAGATGCTAAACCCAAACTGTGGCAATAATTGCCTAGAATAAAGCAAGCATAAAGACCAAAAGTAGGTTCAAACATTTTAGCAGAGGCACACTTTAAAAAAATATTTATGACAACTAATATTCTGAAACATTATTAAAATAAAACACTTTTTGATTGCATTATGTTTAAATGTATACATCCATTCCTGTTTAGGAAACCTGACCTAGATACAAATAACAACATGAAAGTGATGGGTAACGTACTGACTCAACACTTCTTAAAATGTAGTCTGATTTGTAAAACTGCACAATAACAGCATTCCATTAACAGTGTCAACCAGTTTTAAAAGCGTGACCTAAATGTTTTCTAAATGAAGGGTTCATCTTAAGAAAGAACCTTGACTAATAACACAACATCCTTAAAATGTTTTTAAAGTAGATCGTGTAAATACAACACCCGAAGTTCAACAAGGTCCTATTGATCCTTTTGAAACAAACTTGAATGATAATTTGAGCCTCCATTCCCAGCAGAGTTGGAATAACTGCCTGATTCTTAAGGCTGCTGGAAGAAACTTCAAACTTTCACATCAATAAGAAATGTGGTATTATTAAGAAATCAGACTGTTCTTTTTTTTTCTCAAGATATCATCACCTCGTACAGCGAGGTGTGACGTTGTTGTTGTTCACAGTTCGACACAGGTAGCCACAACAAATCAGCTGTCACTGATTTGCACAGGTGGTTTATCAAGGATTTCTACACCGGATACCCTTCGGTGACACCATCCTGTATTTTTAATTCAGGTTGTTTTTTGTTTTGTTTTGTTTTTGGTGGGGTGAGATCATTCCTGATTCAGGAACTAAACAAAATGACAAAAAAATAAAATAAAAAATCAAAGAATAGAAGTGGCACAACACATTACCTCTATTTTGAAACTTGACCTAAATACTTTCCACAAAGTTATAAGATTTTACAAGAAGGCATGGGCAACTTCCCGTATATTTGACACATCATTTTCTTTTTATTTTCAATCAAAACTAGTTCCCCAAACATGTGTCCTTTGTTGCCCCAGAAGACTTCTCCAAGAAACCAAGGGCAACATCTCCTCTGCTTGACACGGCATTGTCATTTTATTTTCAATAAACACTGGTTTCCACAACTTTGCACATGTACTTTGTTTTTGATTTGGCAAGAGAACGCTTCTTCATTCCTCTGATCCTCAAATATCTTGAAAAACAGCAAAGCCACAAACTCCACTTCCACTTTCCCTCAAGTAATTAATTGTCCTCAATAAGAGAAAAATGTCAAGTGACACAGTTACTGTAAACCTCCTTTTCTCAGAGATTAAAATAAAACTTTCTGCTAAACTTTACCACAGTCATGCACATTCATCTTCTTGGTGCCAACAATGCTAAAACAATTTCTGCTCAAGTGAAACTAACTTGCAGTCAGTGGTGGTTTATTCCTTTGGGATGCTGGTTTTATTTTATTCCAAAATTTTTCACCAGCTTACAAATTCTTGGTTTAAACACTATATTGTCCATGATTACTTTTGTAGGTGATCAAACTAAATGTTAAAAACGAATTTGTCTTATGAGCTTTTTAAAGGTCAAACAGTTTTATTGTCAATCACTTTCTTGAATGTGGCCACAAGTAAAATTCTACATTTATAAAATACATTTTTGAAGCTTCAAAATGACTTTAGGTCTCTAAAATGATCTGGTTGTCTGGGGTTTATAATGTGATTGATTCAGTATGAAATTATGGTCAAAGATTTCTGTTCCATGTTGCATGTAGTCCTAATGTGTCCCTTTACGTTGTGAAAGGAAACGTTTTTTTGAAGTTTTACTTGCAAACCACAAGATCCTAACATTTAAAACCTGACCTGAATGACTTCCACAAAGTCACAGTCTAGTTTTAAAGCAAAGCTGAGGTAGACATACTGTATAAATCAAGTCTCCTGAGGCAACTACTTGGCACCACCTATTCCCATACACTTCCTCATCAACACTTCTTTAATTCTAGCATTACTTGTAAGACTAGGATTTTCTTACTCACAGCACATTTACCCATGTCAAAAGTGTGACCTATACAAGTTCCACAAAGTTTTAATCAACTCAAAAACCCTCTACAATGAAAACCACGTTTTTGGTGTCTTCGTTACACTTTCACGTCCTTTTAGCATTTTTCTGATGATGAACATATTTGTAAAAACATATAGAAATGAAACAAAGTTTCTAAGTATTTATTTAAAGGGGGATGAACAGGGCCAAAGTCTCCCTGCTCCATTCCATTCTGATGCATCCACTTTCAGATTTTCAGGTACATACAAATGCAACAACAATATATTCAAACGGAAATCTTTTTTTTTTTAATCAATAAAAAGCATTGACAGTCAAGTTTGTGAAAATAAATTTTGTTGTGGGCTGAACCTGAAACTGTCTACAAGATCAATAAATCTTAAGAACCACAACATTTTCCAAAGAATTTTTACAGAAAAAAACACGAGGCTTAGAAGGAAATGCAAAAAGTGTTTGTAAATTATCAGATGCTAGCTTTGAAAAACAAAGATGACCTAAATACCATCAACATTCATTGTCCTCAAACAGTGATGTCAAAACTGTTAAACAGAAAACGTGTGATGAGAAAGATAATTACATTTTTTTATTTATTTGTCACAAACGGGCAGACAGCTGGTTCCACTTGCAACAGGGACAGGTGTTGTTGGGACAGGTGTTGTGGACATCGCCTGGCTGGCCGCAGTAGAGACAGAGGTTCTCCCAGAAGCGTCTTACATTTTAACCTGGAGAGAGCTGGGTCTAGCAGAGTTCCACGAGCTCATAGTCTAAACCAGAGGCCCCCAGGTGAAACGGTCAGACAGGCATGGCACTCATTGAGGCTGGGTTGCATGGCCGGCAGGCTCTGAGTAGCTTGATAGTAAGGGAAATGAGTTGGTCATGTGACAATCCCTCATCGTGGTACGCCATCTCCCGCTGCAGTTCTGCGGTGAGTCCCTCTTGGTCGGCCGTTACCAGTGAGCTGCTTGTCCAGTCTGTGGGATGTTAGATCCTCTTATTTAACTGCTGAGTGAAAGCAACGTATGAGTGGAAAGGTAGAGATCCTATAGTCCAGAGTGCAGCTACCCATTCACGCGCTTCTCCAGTCAGAAGGGAGCACATCAATGACACTTTGGTGTCAAAAGTGGCATAATGGCTTGCTTGTTGATGCAAAAACAGGTTGCATTGTATAAGGAACCTCGCGCATTGCTCGGGAAAGAACATGCAAATTTCACACAGAAAAGTGCCCCATTGGTGACTTTGTGTCGTGTCCCCCAGCTGGGAATTGAACCAGAGGCCGTCTTGCTGTAAGGCAAAAGCGCTAACTGCTGCTCCACCGTGCAGCCCCTGGTGTGACTGCAGTATGATATCTTTCTTTTTTCCACTTATAAGGGGGATCTTAACAGAACTTTGTCTGATTTGTCACCTAGAACTCGTCTGCCTTAGGAGACCCTACCAAGTACACCCTTCTAAGTTCAATTGTTGTAATAATTTTTTTGGGTGGGGGGTTAGATCATTACAAAAACCTTCAAAAAAAAATGAAAAAGAAGTGGCACAACCCATTACCTCTATTTGGAAACCTGACCTAAATACTTTCCACAAAGTTGCAATTGGATTTTACAAGAAAACAAGACCAACTTCTTGCCTGCTTGATGCAGCATTTTCCTTTTGTTTTCAAAAAACACTTTGCACGTGTACTTTGTTTTTACTTTGGCAAGAGAACACTTCTTCATTCCTCTGATCCTCAAATATCTTGAAAAACAGCCAAGCCACAAACTCCACTCACACTTTCCCTCAGGTAATGGTCCTCAATAAGAGAAAAATGTCAAGTGACACAGTTACTGTAAACCTCCTATTCTCAGAGATTAAAATAAAATTTCCGCTAAACGTTACCACAGTCATGCACATTCATTGCTTTAGGGAAATCTTCTAGGTGCCAACAATGCAAAAACAATCACCCACCAACCCTAGCACACAGGGTCTGGATCCCTTCTCACCAGACTCTCATCAGTCAATCAGCCACGAGAACACTTAAACACTGCTCAGAAAAAAATGTAATGCAGAGTATTGTTTGTGCCTTCCGGCCAACCTGACCCTGCTCTGTACCAGACTCTGCCTCTTTGCCGCCTGTCCTGACCTTTACCTGGTTTATTACTCTGAGTTTGCTTTCTGGACTTTTAGTTGAGCTTTGCTCCTGTCTGCCTGTCACTTTTTAATAAACCTGCAGCAATTGGAACCAGCTGTCTGCCCGTTTGTGACAGAATACTTCGTCATACGTGGATCCAGCAGCAGTGGTTCCCAGCTGGTCGAATCCAGCTGGATATGTTACCATGTTAAGAGAGCAAAGTCGCCAGCTCAAATAAACAAGAGAATGATTAAAACATGCATATATCTATGCTGAATTTACAAAAAGAAAAAAAAAATGGACTCACCTGATCTCCAATTCTTTGCAGAGTTAGCTTCGGTTAGCTCTCTCGGATAGCAGCTGCCAAGGTCCCAGGGTGGGGACAACAAGATAGCAACCAACCAAATGCAGGTTAATTTTTACGTTTTTTTTTTTTTTTATGGGATTGGAGGGAGGAGAGCATTTCAGCCCTTGAGTGAGCATACAGGAGCATATCTGCACGAGGAGTAGAAACACATGCGGGAGAGAAACTTAAGTGTGTGTGTGTGGGAGGCAGAGACACAGGCATGTACGAGTAAATCATGAATAGTCAGCGTGCAGAGAGCAGAGATGCTACCAGGGTGTCTGAACTGTCCCGCGTGGGAGTGAAACATAAGTGCATGGGGAGCAGAAAAAGCGCTCAGGTGTCTGCATTTTCCCCGTGGCCCTACTTTGCAGTCTTCTAACAGGACAGCAGAGGGCGCTTTCTCTCTTCGTTTTGGTTTGTTCATTTCACAAGTCATTTGTTGATTAATGCTATGAGTGACAGGTAGCCTCAAACTGCAAAGAATCTTTACTCCCCAAGTCTTTCAATGCATGAAACAACCTTATATTCTCCCAAAGCAGCTCCTTCTTGGAGAGGAGATGGTCAAGATCAAAAAACTTCTGTCCTCAGATGCTAAACCCAAACTGTGGCAATAATTGCCTAGAATAAAGCAAGCATAAAGACCAAAAGTAGGTTCAAACATTTTAGCAGAGGCACACTTTAAAAAAATATTTATGACAACTAATATTCTGAAACATTATTAAAATAAAACACGTTTTGATTGCATTATGTTTAAATGTATACATCCATTCCTGTTTAGGAAACCTGACCTAGATACAAATAACAACATGAAAGTGATGGGTAACGTACTGACTCAACACTTCTTAAAATGTAGTCTGATTTGTAAAACTGCACAATAACAGCATTCCATTAACAGTGTCAACCAGTTTTAAAAGCGTGACCTAAATGATTTTCACAAAACTTTAAATGACTTCACAAAGTTGCAATTACATTTTACAAAAAAAGCAAGGGCAACTTCCCGCATACTTGACACAGCATTTTCTTTTTATTTTCAATCAAAACTAGTTCCCCAAACTTTGCACGTGTCCTCTGTTTTTACTTTGGCAAGAGAACACTTCTCCATTCCTCTGATCCTCAAATATCTTGAAAAACAGCCAAGCCACAAACTCCACTTCCACTTTCCCTCAAATAATGGTCCTCAATAAGAGAAAAATATCAAGTGACACAGTTACTGTAAACCTCCTATTCTCAGAGATTAAAATAAAACTTTCTGCTAAACTTTACCACAGTCATGCACATTCATTGCTTTAGGGGAATCTTCTTGGTGCCAATAATGCTAAAACAATTTCTGCTCACGTGAAACTAACTTGCAGTCAGTGGTGGTTTAAAGAGCCATTTTGTTTTCTAGTCTTCTATCACTTTTTATCTCTTTTGCTTTGTTTTATTGTTTGCATTATTAAATTTGAAATAAATCAGCAAATTACTAGAAATTTCACAGCACTTTAAATTTGAATCTGCTGACCAGCTCCATTGAGACGCTGGTTTTATTTTGTTCCAAGGTTTTGCACCTGCTAACAAATTCTTGGTTTAAACTTTTAAGAAAACAGAGCCAGAAATGTAGATCGTGCTCTGGCCTGAGATCACTGTAATGGTTATGGGGTGTAACAAAATAAGTAGTATTCCTCTGTATCACTGAGGGAGGTCTTTCACTGGTGTGAAGCCCACTGAGACAACTGTGTTGTAATATTTGGCTATATAATGAATAGAATTTGTCTAAACATGTTTGGCCTTTTCTGGTGTTAATACGTCGCATTCATTTATATTGACTTACAAACAACTGTTTCAATAATATTTTCAAACTGAAATCTTTTTTTTTTTTTAAACAAAAGTAAAAAAAAGAAAAAAAATGACAGTAAAGTATGTAAAACTACTTCCTGTTTTGGGATGAAACCTGAAATTGTTAAGATAAATACATTTTAAGAACTGCAACATTTTTCAGAGTTTCAACTGACAGAAAAATGGAGCTTGGTAGGAAATGCAAAAAGTGTTTGTAAATTACCAGTTGCTAACTTTAAAAAACAATGACCTAAATACCATCAACGTTCATTGTCCTCAACCAGTAATATCAAAACTGCTAAACAGAAAACGTGTCAAACCTAAATACCAGAAAGAGCTGCACAACATTGCAAATGTGATTAAAAAAATGAAACAGTCATTAATGTAGCTTCTTCCAACACAAATCATTAGTTAACATTTTTTTAGCATCTTTCTTCCTATATTGGAACAAAGAATGAATGTAAAAAAATGCATTTGATTTTTAACATACATGTTATCTCATTTAATTATACTCTCCTTGAAACCAAAAAACCATATCAAGAGAGACTCATTTTGAAGAGGTTCATTAGTGAGTTCTCCATGTTTTATCTGATGCATTTCAACATGCTGAGTCATTTTCCAACTGGAAGAGATTCCCATCAGGTGAGACAAGTTCATCTTACCTATTCTTCCAGGTGCTGACAACATTCAGGATAGACAGAGGCTGATTGAGAGGCGCAGAGCCCCTGAGTAAGATCATCAAAGGGGTCTCATAACATAAGCCTAACAAAATATTTTACTTTCATCCAACCAGTAGAGCAGGGATGCCTATTACATTCATCACAGTCCAAGTATGTGTGTAGATCGCGGGACAAAAATAAAATAAAACAAAATGTATTTTTAAAAAATTGCCGTCACCATATGATCATTCTCACCGTAAAGTATGGCACAAACACATGTGATACATACGTCACTACACTTGCATGTTTAACTACACAGAGTATCAGATGTGTGATTGATGGACCCACACATTCTACCTACCATCTGAGAACCTCAGTCAGCTGTGCGTCGGTTGCCTATGGAGGGCCACTCCGGCCCGCAGGAGTGTTTTTCTTTCTTTTTTTTTTAAAGCTCAGACCGGCCCGTGTGCTTCCTTGATTCGAAGTGCGACAGAGACGCCCCATCTGACTCAGCAGTCCTGCCATGGCGCTTTCTTGCCAGGTCCGCCGTACCTGCCTGAGGGATCTGAGCCCAGGCAGCTATTGTCTAGAAGCAGGCACTTCTGGAGCCCTGCCCACAGACCATGGACCTGGCTGGGCTGTGCGGCATGTGGTCTGCCACCAATTAGGAACCCCGGGTGGGCGGTGGGGAGGCCTTGGTGCAAAGAAAGCTGGCGACGAATTAGTTTAAACATGGATTTTTGAGCAAAAATGTGTTCTACAGAAACTCTAAGCCCACATCAATAAGTCACATTCCTCTGCAATGACAAAACACAATGTCAAAACACAATGCATTATACTACATACAAGCATTTTGCCACACAGTGTAGTTAGTTTAAAAAAAAAAAAAATTGACAACAAGCGCACATCTCTAAAGCCCTATTTCTAATCCACCCTTTAATCTTTGTCTGAACCAAGAAGAAAATCATGTTTGTGTTAGCATTTACATGAGTCCCAATCATTATTTTAACAGAAAAAAGTTGAAAATAATATATATATATATATATATAATCAAAATATTCAATATTTTTAAAACCTTAGACCACTATCTGCAGCTATAAACTAATCAGGTAACACTAGCCATAGCATTGTATTAGGCTAAATGTCTTAGCCTAACTTTACACAAAAACAGAAACAATATTTATTTTATGCTTATTCTTAACCTCTTGGTTTGAAAAGACAAAAACACAAAATGAGCTTTCATCAAATGTAACATTCCATAAATTAAAACTAGTACAGTCATTAAGTATAAAGTATAAAGTACAGCCATTAATAGGGGGAAAAAAAACACATTTACCTTGTGTTTACCTGTTGAGGGAAAATTTGCAGGTTTTGAAACGTTTCTTTGCTCCAAGTTGTCTCCATCCAACAAACAATGTTTCAATGGTTACCGGTGAGCTTTTTTAAGATTATGCTGTGGTTTTTTTAAGGTCTTAGCAACCAAATTAATTACAGGAGCTTGTTTGCTGTTATCCATGGCAATGGGCCCCTCTTTCTGTGTAGTTCTGTATCCACCCTGGCTACTCTAGCTGTAAGCGCAGTGCTAGCATGGACATCATTTTAAGAAAATATAATAAAATTCTAGAAAGGTGATCATTAAATTACTTGTATTAATAATGCTGGTGTAACTGACATATTTCATTAATATCTTGGGTAAGTTAATATGATCTCTTTTCCTAAACCAGTAAAAATACATTTACATATTAATAACCTAATTTCACATAAAATATACCAATTCTCATTCCTTTTTAACTAACTAACACAATATATGTCAAGAGTAGGGATGGGTATCCTAAAGATTTCATCAAAACCACTCCTCTCATTGATACTGCTAATCTATCCGGAAATCGTATCAATACTTTTCTGTTTCAAAACGTGGAGGGAGAGGACAAAAAAACTGTGTACACATTCATTTCATGTCTTTTGCAACACACACACACACACACAACTGTAAATATAAACGTGTCTTTGTAATATGAACATACATTTTAAAGTAGGAACTTAAATAAACAGTGCAATTAAGAACCAAAGGGCAAAGAAAGAAAAGTGGAGATAAAAATGCACAATGTTGTATTTTAATATTTTTTGCATTGTATGTCGAATAATTTAATATTACTGACGCACAAAATGAACATTTAGGCTGTTTTTCACAGTGCTGGTTGCCGTCTTAATTCCAACCTCCTTTTATTCAAATTCCATGTACCTAGCTTTGATAAGCAACACTTTAGTCACGTGCGCTACCTGTGTAGCGCTAGCATACATACCTGAGAAAACAAAAGTGGTTCTAGACGTCTCAGCTGGACGGTCAAACGCTTCGCAGCTTTCCGCTAGAATATGGTGGGTTTTAGCGCGGTCTTTGGACACGTTGCTGGTGTTGCCGCCCTTACAAACCGCGTTTCTCCTACATCTGAGGCTGTGTGCGCTGCTACTTTCGCCGGAAGTAATCAAATCTTCAAAATAATGTGTCGGTGAAGCTTCCCATTTTCGAAGTAAAACTACCAAGTGTGTTTTTTTTCTTAAAAAAAAAAAAAGAAGACTGAAGCTCTGCCAACTGAAATTACAAACTGAAAAAAAAAACATGTTTTTATGTGTATTTATGTGTTTTTCCTTTCAAGAAATCAGTGCTCCTCAATCTTTAAAATCATATGAAATATCAAACTTTACCCATGGATTTTATATTTTAGCTTCATATCATAGTTATAACTGGTTATTCATTAATGAATAACTTGTTAACTTTTGTTAACACAAAATGTCATTTCAACTTTATGGTACCATAACTTAAACTATGAGGAAAGAGAGCTTGGCAGGAATTTTAATTATTTTTCCTAATTATCTCAATAAGAAATATGGCCTGAATACAGTCACGTCTTTCAGTGAAGCTGATGAAGAATACTGGTGTTTCTGCTCCAAGCTTTAGTTTAATTTTTGATGAAAAAGGTCAGTTTTTAAAAAATATATAACTACTTAAAATAAATCCTTTAAATACTTTTGTGTTAACAGGCTTAACATCCAAACCATATGCAGTTATCTTACTGAAAGTTAGCGAACACCTAAAACTTATACAGTACCACAAATGGTTTTAGATGTATACATTCTGCTTGCAATACAAATTTTGAATTGATCAAAACACACAAAAACAAAACAAAACAACAAACTGGACACGTATCCAAAAAATGCATCTCTGTAAGTTATTAACAAAAAAAAAAAAATTCAGTTTAAAAGAACATGTTTTGACCGATTTCTTTTCTGACAAATTTTTAACAGAAAATTTTTGTCAAATGTTTTGATCCTTATTTAAATTCCTAGAAATGTTTTAAAAAGTTATCAGTATGTAACCTGAAGAAGTCATGATGATGCATTCCAAGATGTTGATTCATCACTTTACAGGTTGATTCCCCTCAGGTGACACTTCTCCAGCCTTCCCCTTGAATTCTTCTGGGTGTAGATGTAGGTCAGAACGAGCATAAAAAGAGGCAGACAGAGAGCCAGAGACAGAACGGTGTTCTCCACCGACAGCCTGAGCAGGATCTTCAGAGACCCTCTGAGAAAAGAAGAAGCATCATCATCATCTTCACTCTTCATCCAAACTGCTGAGGGTAAGACAGACTGAAGACCTGTTGGAGCATCCTGTTAGTCTGATTCTTTACAAAATTTACTGAGTTTCTAACTTATTCTTATACTACTTATATATGCTTTAATTATATACGCTTTTTTGAAAGATTAGTTTTGGACAAAATCATAAAGTAGTGAATATAAAATGCTGCCTATATTTTCTATTTTCCAGCCTGATCTGATCTCCTCCAACATGCTCCGCCCCCTGATCTTCCTGTTTGCTGTCAGTGGACTGACAGGTAAATCCTAAAATATCAGCCTGAAGAAAAAACGTTTGCATTGTATTAATAAACAAGCAAAGGCTATTTTTTTTACTAACAAAGATACTTTTGTTTATAACTCTTGTGTCTTCATCTTTGCAGGTGTCCATGGTGACCTGTGCACAGTGACCGGTCCCACTGTCATTGACTTCGTGGGAGGTTTCAACTCTGTCTCAGACCGGTGTGAGTACACTCTGCTGCACGATACGTCTACTGGATTCACTCTGAAGGCCAACTTCCTGGAACGGCGTCGCAGAGATGTGAGCTTTGTGGACAGTGTGACTCTGGACTTCAGTCAGGGTGATGACATTCAGCTGCAACAAGGACACAGAGTCCTGGTAAGAAGCATGAAACCTCATGGGTCAAACTCTCCACACCTCCTCTGCTCTGAAGATGTTTGAGGAGTTTTACTGACTGTTTCCTCCTTCAATCTGTCTGCTGTCCTACAGGTGGCGGGTTCACCTGTGACCCTCAGCAGTTCAGTCAAGACGTTTAATGGTGTTGGTCTTTCCAAGGACCAGACTGGAGTCACTGCTGGTTTTACACTGAGTAGATCATCTGTGTCTGTGTTCTTTGATGGAACCACAGCTCAGATGTACATAGATTTGCCCGATAATCAAACTTATGAAGGTCTGTGTGTAGACTCCAGCAGTTTCTCATCTTCAAGACTCTCCAGTGATGCCAGGTAACATCTGATCACTAAGCTGTTTGATGAAAGAGAAAGATCAGAACAAGTCTGAGCAGAACAACAGTCCTGACTGTGTGTTTTCACCTGCAGCTGTCAGGAACCGTATGAAGATCCTGACGACAAAACCATTAACTGCATTAATGTAACTGAACAGTAAGCAGATTCCTCCTTTCATTTAAACTGATATCAGTGATAAAAAAAACAAGTATAAATGGTCATCTGTTTAATTTACTCTCTTTTCTTCACTCTACTTCACTGAACAGGTGTGACGTCATGTCAGTTTTACCGTTCTCCTCCTGCAACTATATAGTTGATCCAGAGCCATATAAAGCTGCATGTAGAAGTACTTTGTGCAAATATCCTTCAGTGGACAATCTCAGGTGTCAGTTCCTGGAGGCTTATGCCAATGCCTGCGAGATGAAACAAGCTGCCATTGAGAACTGGTGGACAGACGCTAAGTGCGGTAAGAACTGTTCAATTTACCAAAAATGACATTTTCTTCTCAAAGCTCCTACATTCTCAGTGTAACACGTCTTCTTCTTGGTAGATGACTCAAAGCCCACGTGTGACCCCAAATGCAGTGACCATGAGTTCTGTGGAGAAATCCATGGAAACACTGTCTGCCGCTGCAGAGCCATTTGTGCCTCCAAGTACACTGAGAAGAACAAACTGGGTATGTCAGCTGGGATCCCTGATTAAAAGAACCTAAAAAAGAACAAAATGAAAATTTTTATTTGACCTTTTGTTTACATGTATTGTGTTTGTTCAGGAGCTTCATCTGTCTGCAAGGATAACACTGCTACTGTCACTCTAATGGGTTGTCTCCTAAATGAAAATGCCATCGACTACACTCACCTGCACCTCAATGACAAGACCTGCAAAGGTGTGATGGACCCTGAGAGTCACATGCTGCAATTCACATTCAAAAGTGACAGTTGTGGAACAGAGGTCACGGTGGGTTTCTTCATCCAACTTATTATTCTCCTCAAAAACATCTCTTTCTTTGCTGAGCTTCTGCTGTTGAGTTTCATTCATTTCAATTTCAGTCGTCAACAAAATATTTTGTTTATTTCTGAACATCTGAATCCTCAGAAAAACAACAGCCAGGTCATCTTCACAAATGCAGTTGTGACCCGGGACAGCTCCTCAGACCTCATCACTCGTCAGGATAAAGTTTTCATTGAGTTCTCCTGCTTCCATCCTAAACCTGAGTTGCAGAATGTGGGCTTCAAGATTATGGACAAGTACGTACAAAATTCTGCTTCTTTGTCCAGGATTTGCCTCCTTAAACAACACTGCAAGTAGAACATGTGATATGACTTCAGTTTTACAATAAATGCTCTTTCTAACCCAACCATTAGCATTTATCATGAATTAAGACCAGCTCATGAAAACACTGGAAAGTTCTCTCATGTGGTTGCAGTAACTTTCAGCAACTGGTAGTTCATGCAGTCTCACCATAGTTTCTAAGATCAGGCAGGATCAGGGAGTCCAGGATTAGAATCCTAATTTAAAACTTGTTATCAGCTGGTTTGTGAGTTCAAGAATCTTCTTTGTTCTTTTCAGCTCTATTGAAATTGTCCTCCAGTCTGGAGAATGGAAATACAGCTTGACCATGAAGGCTTACTCTGACGCTGCCCACACCAAACTTTTGGACTCAAACAGTGATGTCAGGCTGAACCAGAAGGTCTGGATTGCCCTGGAGACCAAGGGTCTGGATAAAGATGTGGTTTCTGTGGTGACAGATTCTTGCTGGGCAACCAGTGGGAACTCAGCCAGCAGCACTCCGAGATATGACCTGATCAAAGATGGGTGAGACGATCAGAACCTCCTAACTGCTGTTTTATGCCATTGTTGTTCTTTTCCATCATTCTCCAAAATTCTGACATAAGGGTATTTTTTTTTCTTGTTTGTTACCAGCTGTGCAAATGCAGCAGATGGAACAGTCCATGTGAAGGGAAATGGGCGAGGAACCTCCAACTCCTTCTCCTTCAACATGTTTGAGTTCTCTGGAAAGGAACCTTCAGAAATCTACCTTCACTGCCAACTGCAGCTGTGTGTTAAGAAGAACAACAACTGTGTACCGGTACGTCTCAATAGAAGCTTTACTGAATAACGTGTTTATTGAGAGTTATCAACATAGAAACTCTTCTCACGTCTTTACTTTGTCTTCTAGGTTTGTCCTCGTGGAAATCGTAGACGCAGATCTCTCAGATACAGACGTGAAGCTCCAGCCCTGATCAGCATGGTCTGGACTCCTTAGGTAAGACGCTACTGTTAGAAAAATCCTTATAGGCTTCTTTTACAACCTGATGGGTATAGATCATGATAACACTTGAAAAAACAGCATTAGTCTCACATTATTCCGATTTACCTCTCAGATGAATTTCATGGCGATCTTGACAAACCAACAGCGTGCTGACCTGATCCTGGTTCTGAACCTGAAGGCGGGAAAAAGGATCAATTCTGGCTGCTGTTAATCAACTTTGTTAACTTACACATCAGGAAATCTGCTGTTGATATATTCTGAAGAGGGAAGGAAAGTGTCACTTTATAAAATGTATCATGTATCTGTTCTGATTTATTATTGATAACTCAGTGAGCCATAAGGTGTTTTTGTTTCCTCTATCAAAACCTTTGAATTTAACTACTTGTGATTTCAAAGTCAGTTGAAATAAAGGATTAAGCCTGGAAACTTGTGTTATTCTATTTTCTGAACTGCATTTTGATTAATTCTGTTAAAGAAAGTTTAAAGAGAACATTGGAGTTCAGTTCAAACTGTTGTGAAGGTTATCAACTGCTTGTATTTTTGTGTCAAAGTACTGCTTCAATGACCTCACACTGTCCTACTGAAACTTGTTTTTTTTTTCTTTGTTTCTTTGTTCTGTGCTCCTATAAAATTTGATGAAAAACGTATTTTTTCTTTTCTGATATGTTGATCTTTTGCTATGTTTTCAAACTACGTGTATAAATAAAAAATGTGGATAAAAACAAAAGTTGAGTCTTACATTTCTTTGAAACTTTTAATACATTACTAGTTGAACTTTATGATTCAAAGTTTAGCTCTAATAGTACTCCAGTAGATTTTCAGCAAAAACATATACTATAATACCAAGGTTTAAATGCATGTCTTCAGTTCCTTCCGAGGGGAAAGAAGGTAGCTCTAGGAGTGAGGCATAGGCATCCAGGTTGGGAATGTTTTAGACAAGTCTAACTAATGTAATCAAAGTGTGGTGAACAAGCACAAACAATTGATGACAGTCCAGCCATCCATCCCACTAAATCCCTTGTTGTGTCATGGGGTTGTCAAAGCCCGGGTCAAGTTAAAGTACCGCATGTTGGTGTGTGTGCTCTCTGCATTTGACCCATTCCCTTGGGGAGTGGTGAGCTGCAGACACACCTGGGCACTGGAATGATTTGGTGGCTCAACCCCCCAATTTAACCCCTGAATGCTGAGTGTCAAGCAGTGGGCCCTGTTTTAGAGTCTTTAGTATGACTCAGCCTGGCTTTGAACTCACAACCTTCTGGCCACAGAACGGATATTCTACCACAAGGTCACTGAGCGGGTTATTGTTGGGTGAAGCTGGGGTATGCCATGGACAGATCACCAGTCTGTCACAGGGCTCCACCTTCACCTCCCACGTTTTCTCCACTTTTTCTCTGAGTCCCTACTATTTAGCCTGTGTCTCACCTTACTCATTTTGCTACATCTTGGTAATTATCACGTCCACCACAACAGCTTTTCTCTGTTCTTTATCCACCACTGCAATGTCTGGTTGGTTCATCATTACCATCCTGTCCATCTTTATCTGGAAGTCCCACAGGATCTTTGCTCTCTCATTCTCTACCACTTTTGGAGGTGTTTCCCGTTTTGACTTTAGGGTTTCCTGTCCATATTCTGCACACATGTTTCTGTATACTATTGCAGCCACTTGGTTGTGGCGCTCTATGTATGCTTCCCGGTCAGCATCTTACACCCTGCAGTTATGTGCTGGATTGTTTCAGGCGCCACTTTGCACAGCCTACACATTGGATCTCGTCTGGTGTGGTAGATCTGAGCCTCCATCGCTCTGGTGCTCAGGGTTCCTGTGATGCCAGTGCTGTGCTGTCCTGTAGGCCAGCCTGTTCTAGCCATTGGTAGGACTTCTTGATATCAGCCACTTCAGTTATAGTTTGGTAGTACATCCCATGAAAGGGCTTGTCCTCCCATGAGGATCTTTTCTTCCAGCCCTCTTTCCTCTGCTCTGCATTGCCTGAGTCATTCACTGAGCACATTGTCAGTTGGGGCCTTGAGCTTGATGCATCTTGGATGTTTTATCTTGGATAGTGACTTCTAAACTCACTAGTGCTCCTTCCTTGCGGCTAGCGTACAGTCACGGGATTTGAGATAAAACTCTCTATATATGGTGAGGCGCTGTCCGGTCCTAATATCAGTGGTCGGTTTCGCTTCTTTTGCCCATCTTAGTATTCCTGTAAGATATTTCATATTTGATAGTGCATCACTGTTTATTGCTTGGGTCTTATTCTTCGCATTGAGCTGACATCCAGGACTTGCCTTACTTGTTGGCAGTGTGGCCAATGGGAATTCAGCCCCGGGGTATATAAGGGAAACAGGTGGGTGTTGGGGAAATCACTCAGCTGTTTCCGGGTTTGTGGCATGTTGTGCTGTTGCTGCTTCTGTTGGTATGTTTGTTTTGTCTTATTTATTGTGTTTCACCTGTTTTCTTGTCACAAGTTTGTGTCTGTCATTATTGTCTATGCCTATGTTGTCTCTTAGTGGTTGCAGCGCCGCTGCTTTGGTTTGAGCATCCAAATCAAAGGACATGAACTCCATCTGTCTTTGCTCCTGTTCTTGCCGTTTTGACACCTACCTGTGGAGGGACTGTTACATTTGGCGCTGTGAGCAGGACCGTTGCGTTAAAGAGCGGGAGGGGGCTCGAGTCCATAGAGAAAACCAAAGCAGTGCCTTGTTCAGGTGATCTGCGGGTGACGTCATTGCAGGATTCCGGGGGTTCCCTCTGTTGCTGAGCTGTCCACATGGAGGAGCTGCAGGCAGAGCCGGCAGCTTTGAAGGATTGACTGGCCGAGGACAAGGCTACCATAGAAGCCTTGCAGAGCACGAATGACATGTTGATGGAGAGTCTGCGGGAGCCAGCATCCGCTGGACCTGGTTCGGCGGGAGTGAGAAAGCGATTTATGTACATATGACCATCTTGGGGGCGAGGTGAAGCAGGAAATAAAGTATAGGTCTCAGGCTCAACTTACTGAATTAGCCAGGTGTCAAATATGTCAGTAAGGATCTGATAGACGGCTGATCGGGGGGAGGGGTTCTACCACTGTTTGACTCTGAAGGAAAACCCATCTGTTTTTGATGTCAGCAGGCGAGGCATGTTGCTCATCGGTGCAGATAGGACGCCTCGCTTCCGGTCATGGCGGCGCTGTTTAGCTGTTGAAGTTTTCATTTTTGCCTTCTCTGGTATCACTGCCAATGCCCTTTTGTGCATTCCTCTTGTTTTGATCCATGCACCCACTTGTCTTGGTTCCAATGATGCCTGATAGGAGATTCCTTGTTGTGGAGAGGCAGGTTATTGGCCAGTAGTTGGGCAGGACCTCACCCTATCAAGGATCATTCTGGATATCAACTTCAGTAATGGTTTACTGGTACATCCCCTACAGGAGCCTGTATGATCCTTTATCTAGCACATGCTCTGCTCCAATTTCCTGAATCATTCATTAAGAGCACTAAGGCTTTTAGTAAGGACCAAAAAGTAGGTTTATTAACAATAAAGCCCCTCACTGAAGAAGAAACACCAAAAACTCAAAATAGAAAGAATACGGCAAGTAGAATTCCTTCCTCTGTCTGCTTTCTTTTTCCAACAGAAATGACTGTGATTGTTGCTGTGACTAACACGAATCGCGAGGATGGTTTTGGCAGAGGAAAACTGAAAGCTCATCTCTGTAATGCACGGCCCGGTACTGCCACCAAGTGAGCAGCAGTTAGAATGACATTACTCGTCAAGGTGGTTGCATCAGTCTTTGCTTCTCCTCTGAGAATGTCCAAAACAAAATGAACCAAAAAAGATCTGAGAGTGATTCTGTCCCTGAGGTAAAGTTGTAACAATCATGACGGTAAATATGACCCATCAGTCATCTAAAAGTAAACCGGTGTTCAGGAACTCTTACATTCTGACTGAGTCGTTCTTTCTTTTTTTGTTCTTGAGGGGGGGCAACCTTTTTTTTTTTCCATCAAACAGTTCTTTGCATCATGAACACCCAGATGTCAGAGGACTTTTACGAACCCTGAAGGGGAAAGAATCACAACAGAAAGTTTCATAGAGCAGCTTTTCGTTCGAAGACCACACCACTCCAAGACCTCTGAGTCTTCTGGCAACTTTACAAGCGTACAGAAGAAATGTGTTTTTGATCTTTGTCCACCTAATATTTCATTTTATTTTATTTAAAGAAATGTACCTAAAAACCCATTAAGTGAGAATGCAGAAAAAAACACGTTTTTCTCCCAAATAGATGGTTTTGATATTTAGGATCAGAGGTTGGGCTGCTTGGTTCTGTGTTTCAGACTCTTCCTTGGTTAAAATCCCAGCTGGATCACTTCTGTGTGGAGTTTGGATGTTTTCCTTGTGCATGCTTGGGTTTCTCTGGGCACTTACTTACAACCAAAAATATGCTGAATTGGGTATGTGGTTATTTTGAATTGTCATTAGGTGGAAATAAGAGCGTTTTTGTGTGGCCCTGTGACCGACTGGCAACCTGCCCAGGGTGTACCCAGTCTTCACCCAGCAGTAGCTGGGAAAGGTTCCAGTAACTCCAGGACCCTGAAAAAAGATGAATTAGATTAGATTTGTAAAATAGATGAATAGATGGTAAGAGCTCTCCCATCTGTTTTGTTGGACTTGATCGTCCAAAATGAAGATCCAAGTCCAGACACTCCAACTGCTTTTCACATTTGAGCCACTCAAAGAAAAGACGGGTAAATGGTAATTACATTTTACATTAGCCTTTTTGTAAGTAATTGTTGAACAAACAATAAACACTGATATTACAAACACTAATTCTGGCTGAAAAAAACTGCCATTGCTGGTCCAAAATCAGGAATGAACTTGTCCACCTACTGTGCAAATCAGGCTTGTCAGGAGAAATCATCTGGACCCTGTGTGGGTGCCGTGATAGGTAAATTCTTAAACAACTTTGTGACTTTACGTGTACAAATTAGAATAATTAACTTTGAAATGTTGAACTGTTGTCATTCAAGTTTGGTGTCAAAATGAAAGTTTTCTGTGATAATGAAAGCAGGTCATCTTCCTTTGGTCTACTTACTGACACACCTGACCTAGAGGAAGCCCAAAAAAGAGATTCATAGATGTAGTGAAGAAGGACATGAGAGTTGAGAGGATTAAATTAAATTCAAATTTAAATTATATTGAAATTCTATTTGACTTATATATTTATGCGAATAATCTGCTGTGGCGCCGCCTTAACGAAGGAGGTGAAGGGAAAAGAAAATGGATGAATTCCAATTGCTTCTTTAACCCTAAAGCTTTTCCTTATCCCTACATTTCTACATTCAAGCTGAAAGATATGAAAAAAAAGTGTTCTCAATTTCGGACGTTATTACTGCTTGATGACATCATCAAAAGTCGCCGGTCAACCACACTGGCATGTAGCTGACAACACTTGAAAAATACATAAAGTCGGTTTTACAGCTAAACTAGTCATGGAAAAGCAAAAACTCTACACAACAATTTAAATGTAAACTTCTGAGCACACCCGCGTGAAGTTTTTCCTCCGCGCCACAAGCGTGACACAGATTCACCATACTGGTGGAGGAACACCCAGCTCTAAATCCCTACGTCTCCTCCTTAAAAACAAGCTTGGACACCACTACAGCTTCAAATGCCTACAATTGGAGCGTTAGGGAAGAGCCGTGGGGATGGGGGAGCAATTCTCCAGAGATCATATTAAAATCAAACGACTGCAACAAAACTTCAAATCAACCAAATTGTGACTATTTATGACTGTTTAGGATTAAACTTGTGGCCACAGACAGGGTGATAAACTAGTTTAAATGATGAAAGCTCGTCATATTTCCCTTTCTTTCCCTTCTCTCTAGTGAAATATTGCACTAAACGTCAACAGATGAATGAGGAATTTTTTCCCTTAAGTCCACACCTTGTGGGAAAACGTTTTGTTTTAGTTTAGCACAGGCAAAGTGTCATTAAAACTTGTGGCGGCGATTTAATTAGGTTTCAATATGAGCAAACAGGGCATGGCAAACATTTTCACTTCCTCATTACCTTAATTAAAACACACGGCCTGAATACAGGTGTGAAAATTCTGCTTACAGTTGCTAACAAACTTCTTGCATCTCAACTATTTACCCTTCCAAAAATTTAGAATTTATTTTAAAAAAGTATCAAATTGTACACTTATCTAAAAAAGTTACCCATGCAAGTTAAAACAGCTTGAAGTCTAAAACATTTTTGGAATTTAATATTTTTAGATTATTTTTTAAAGAAAATATAAAAAGCAAAATTTTAAATTACACTTTTAGAAAGAGTTTGTTGAGGTTATTTGCTGTGATAAAGAAAATTATTTTTACTAATTACAGTAAATGTTTTGATTCAACTCCAAATTCCCAGAGTTCTTTTATACTCACCTTTTAAACCTTAAAGTAGTTATTATGATGCATTCCAAGATGCTGATTCATCACGTCACAGGGTGGATCCCCTCAGGTGACACTTCTCCAGCCCTCCCCTTGAATTCTTCTGGGTGTAGATGTAGGTCAGAACGAGCATAAAAAGAGGCAGACAGAGAGCCAGAGACAGAACGGTGTTCTCCACCGACAGCCTGAGCAGGATCTTCAGAGACCCTCTGAGAAAAGAAGCAGCATCATCATCATCTTCACTCTTCATCCAAACTGCTGAGGGTAAGACAGACTGAAGACCTGTTGGAGCATCCTGTTAGTCTGATTCTTTACAAAATTTATTGTTAGGAGTTTCTAACTGATTCAAATTCATTTATACAATATTTTCTGGTAGAATCCTTTTGCATAAATCAACATAGTTCTGTTATTTATTTATATCAGCTTTTTGAAAGATTAGCTTTGAACAAAATCATAAAGTTGGTCTTAAATTGTACAATCTATTTTAATCACAATCTACATTTAGTGAATGTAAAATTTTACCTTCAATTTCTAGTTTCCAGCCTGACCAGATCTCCTCCAACATGCTCCGCCCCCTGATCTTCCTGTTTGCTGTGAGTGGACTGACAGGTGAGTCCTAAAACATCAACCAGTTTGCGTTGTACTAATAACCAAATAAAGGCTAACTTTTTTAACCAACCAAGATACTTTTGATTGAAATTCTTATGTGTCTCCATCTCTACAGGTGTCAGTGGAAAATGTGATGGCAGTGGAAGGTAAATATGTTTAAACTCCACCTTTGAAAAAGACAGAGCCCCCTAGTAGCTGAAGGTCTCAGCATCAGCTTATGATGATGTTTTTTCTTCTGCCTCCATCAGCTGTTTGTGCACAGTGACCGGTCCCACTGTCATTGACTTCATGGGAGATTTTAACACTGTCTCAGACCGGTGTGAGTACACTCTGCTGTACGATACGTCTACTGGATTCACTCTGAAGGCCAACTTCCTGGAACGGCGTCGCAGAGATGTGAGCTTTGTGGACAGTGTGACTCTGGACTTCAGTCAGGGTGATGACATTCAGCTGCAACAAGGACACAGAGTCCTGGTAAGAAGCATGAAACCTCATGGGTCAAACTCTCCACACCTCCTCTGCTCTGAAGATGTTTGAGGAGTTTTACTGACTGTTTCCTCCTTCAATCTGTCTGCTGTCCTACAGGTGGCGGGTTCACCTGTGACCCTCAGCAGTTCAGTCAAGACGTTTAATGGTGTTGGTCTTTCCAAGGACCAGACTGGAGTCACTGCTGTTTTTACACTGAGTAGATCATCTGTGTCTGTGTTCTTTGATGGAACCACAGCTCAGGTCTACATGAATGAACCAGCCGTATATACTTTTGAGGGCCTGTGTGCAGACAACGGCGATTCCTTAGCTTCAAGGCTCTCCAGTGACGCCAGGTAACGTGATTACTAAGCTGTTTGCTGCTCTGCTGCTTCTTTGAATCAAAGTGAAAGATCAGAACAAGTCTGAGCAGAACAACAGTCCTGACTGTGTGGTGTTTTCACCTGCAGCTGTCAGGAACAGTATGTAGATCCTGAAGACGACACCATTAACTGCATTAATGTAACTGAACAGTAAGCAGATTCCTCCTTTCATCTGAACTGATATCAATGATAAAGAACAAGTATCAATGATCGTGTGTTTAATATCTTCCCTGTTCTTCACTCTCATTTATTGAACAGGTCTAGCATCCTCAAATCTGCACCATTTTCCTCCTGCAACTTGGAAGTTGATCCTGAGCCATACATAGCCGCCTGCAGAAGTACTTTGTGCAAATATCCTTCAGTGGACGGTGTCAGGTGTCAGTTCCTGAAGGCTTACGCCAAAGCCTGCGAGATGAGACAAGTTAATATACAGAACTGGGGGACAGCCGCTCAGTGCCGTAAGAAAATTACCAGAAATGACTTTTGTTTCCGAAAGCCCCTGTATTCTCAGAGTAACACACATGTTCTTCTCTGCAGGCCAACAGCCCATTTGTCAGAAAAAATGCAGTGATCATCAGTTCTGTGGTGAAGTTCGCGGAAACACCAACTGCCTCTCCAGAGCCATTTATGCCTCCCAGTAAACTGAACTGAGCAGACAGGGTATGTCTGCTTTGATTCCTTATTAACAGAACTTAAAAAAGGACAACATTTGAAATTTGCAGTTGTCTGATTGCTGGAAGCCATTAGGATTTTTTATGTATGTGATTTTCTTATGTTCTATAAATATGTTTTATTACATTGCTTTTTCTGTTTGGCTACTTTTTTACACAAAAGGTGTTATCACCATGCAAATGTGTTGAAGAAATTATATATTTTTTAATTTTCTAACTGCTTTTTCTTTTGGTATTTGTTCAAACCCTTCATTCAGCATATATAGTGAGTTTGAAGACTTTTTTTATTCTGTGGATATAAATTCCACAAGCTGCGCTGAGAACGGGAAGACTCTTTAGAAGAAAAGGCATCTGAAATGCTGAAGTCACTCAGTGACAGCTGACTAGACAAGAATCAGTGACCTTTTGTGGTCTTTGCTTAGCCTCACATCAAGATAAGAATAAAATAGGAATAAAAGCTTAAACTTATCAAAACTGGGAACAAGTGGAATCCAAAAGGTGATCCATCCATCTGCCCGACAGGCAGAAGCAATTTGGATTCAATGGCAAATGAATTCCATCGGGATGTGAGAAAATAAATAAATATAAAGAAAGACGCAGACCTTAACACAAGCAAAAACTGACTTTTTTAATATACAAGCCTTAACAAATGTGAAACAGAACTTTTTTTTTTTTTTACCAGAAATCCTGCTAGCTAAGTGAAAGTTCATTAAAACATTCCATTCATAGGTTTACAAAGTCAGCCATGAGTTCAAACGTGGAGCTAAAATACCACTCATACATTTGGATCCAGCTGTTTTCACTGGCTTGTGTCTGCTTTTCTTTTGTTTTGTTGTTTTGAGGAAGTTGTGTGTGGATCTTCATCCTCTAAATGGAATCACTGAAGCAATTGCAGAAAATGTGAACGTTTTTGATGCTCCAGCATTTGAGATTACAATCCAGAGAATTTATGCTCGAGAATTCTGCTTTTGCATTGCAGGACGACCAGCTGATAAAGATAATTATGAAGACCTAGCATCATCCTAGGTGGAAAGGGTCCTATCAAGTACTACTGACCACACCAACTGCAGTTAAAAATAACGGAACAATCCAACTGGATACATCCGTCTCACTATAACTCTGAAAGTTTCCCGAGGGGTCACCCACCGCTACAGACAAATTCCAAGTCCGGACGGGATGCTTAGTGTCCCCAACGTCTCAAACCTGCTGAAGCATTTCTCAAGGCTCCTTAGAAGTGGACCTGAAAGGACTTAGACACTTTAACTGAGCAGAGACAACATGGAATTCATTTTCAAAAATCATGGGCCCCAGACCACTTCTCAAGATAGTTCCTCCACTGTCTGAGTTAAACAGCACGTGCATGATTGAAATGACGAGTAAACCAGTCCATTATGTTAAACATCTCCAGGTTGTCCAAAACTCTGCAGCAAAGGCTTTAAACTGGAACCAACTCATGACACCCCTCTGCTTTCATCGCTACACTGGCTTCCTCTTAACTCCCTGAACTCCGTCATGTTCCCAGAGGCCCACTGATAAATCTTTTGTGTTCCAAAAGCCTTCTTTAAAATTAGGGGAGACCTCGCTTTTCAGGCAGTTGCTCCCCGACTTTAGAACGACCTTCCTCTTTCTCTGCTCCAGACTGACTCAGTCGAGTGTTTTAAATCTCAAGTTAAGGCGTTTGTATTTAGAAAAGCTTTTAGCTGACTTTTACTAGTGTTTACTCTTGTTTTAAAATATGCCTGAGATTGTTTTATCTGTTGCATGTGTAATTTTGTGTTTTCTCTCTGATTTTCTCTTGTTTTAACTTTAAGAGTCGCTGTCTGAGAAAAGTGCAATAGAAATAAAGATACTTACTGTGCGTTCTGACTTACTTACTCAGAGGTGATGCAGATGAATTTAAACTGGCTTTCCTGTTACACCAAACAAGAATGTTGAAAGAATCAATAATATTCATTAAAATGTTCAAAGACTGGCTAAATATTCTCTTTTAAAAACATATTTTTTATTGTTTTTTTACAGTTTAACAGGAACTTAAAGTAAATAACAGCGTAGTACACAATAAAGTAATCAAAGCAGTGAAACAAAGTAAAGAGCATTGATCACTTCAGTTTGTCCAGCAAATTCACAACTGCCTTCCATATTTTAAAGCTTGCATCTTCTTGCTGTATAAACGTGTATCTGATCTTCCCCAAAAGAGGCTCCTTACAAAATTCAACCATATTTCAAATGAAGGAGGCTTGTCAGACTTCCAGTACATAAACACCATCCTTCTTACCAATAAAGTAGACAGAGAAATGACTGTCGCCTCGTTCTTTGAAGATACCCAACCAGGTTCCATGATTCCTGATGTTGGAGTGAGGGGGTTAAACGGCACGCGCTTATCCATGGCACGCGTGAGAAGTATTTAGGTGAAGAGCAGTGCAGTATAATTTGAAATGTGGGAGGCCTAATCCCTCACTGGCCTTTTCTTCAGAAAGATAGTTTTTAGAGATTCTAGTGACTTTATATTGATATTTGAGAAATGCCTACTGGAATTGATTGATGTATGTACAAAAACCTGGGAAGTGTAATCATTTTAATGGCATTATTACGGCCTATTATTGACAAAGGCAGAGTTCTCCAGTAGTCAATGTTACCCTCTAATTGATTAACTGTTTTTATCCGAATTTGGTTTTTAAGTTGAGACACCCAGACAGTCAAATGTATCCAAGGCAATGGTGTGTTATGTATGCGTATTATGTATTTTCCAAGTCTGTTCCATCTGAGAGAGGCATTAATTCACTTTTCCTCCTGTTAATTTCATAACCCCAAAACAGACCATTTTTCTTTACTAGCTGTCATAGTGGATCGATTGATTTCTTTGGTTTAGATATGAATAGGACCATGTCATCAGGATATGTAGAAAGTATATGTCGAATACTCATAATTTCAAAACATTTCTGGGCAAAAACTAATACGAGCTCCCAGAGCCAAAGCAAAGATAAAAGGGGAAAAGGGTCTCTCTGACGGGTGACTCTGTGTAACTAAAAAGGCTCCCGACATGTTCTCACTGGTCATAACGAAGGCTGTTGTTAATTCTAATCCAGTAATGAAACCATCTCCAAATCCAAATGTGGACAGCACTGGAAACTGATTGCCACTCTTTCTGAATGCTTTTTCTGCATTTAAAGTCATCACCACAGAATCACCAGAACATCTGTCTGGACTGTATATTAAACTGAATAGTCTATGCAAGTTAGAAGAAATATTTTGATGTTTTTTCCCCTCAAAATCGAGTACTTAATTTTAGAAGTTTGTCCTTACCGGGAAGGAGGGTCTAAGGTCAGGGATGCCCAGCTTAGTCTGTTTAGTTTGTACAGTTTGTTCTTCTGTACAAATGCTGGTGTGAAGCCCATTGAGACGGCTGTCTTGTAAAATTGAACTATACAAATAAAGTTAAGTTGAATTGAATCAACATCTCTAACTCACCCACACTCAACAGAAGTGGTGTCGTTCTGAGAAGAGCTCTCCATTCCTTGAGGGGAAAGAATCCCTACAGGAAGTCTCATAGAGCAAACCCAGTTTTTATCTGCTCCTGAACCAATGCAATTTGATAAAAGAAATACTCAGATGCACAGTTTTAATCTTAATTTATTTGATGCATGTCCTCCATTATGAGAAAAATGCTACAAGAACATGTTAAAAAACCTTTTTCATTGGAGTCATTGAAGTAGATCAACACAGAGAAATGCTGGAGAACGTAAAACCTGCATTCACAACAGTAGATTTTGTTCTATCCTCTCGTTATTAAAAACACTAGCAAAAACAAAGAGTGAGCAGTTTTATAACGTTATTGAGTTAAATCGGCCAGTGGACCAAACACACCGGGGTTAATGGATTTTCCATAAGTGTGATTGATGTTCATTCATCTGTGTGGACTGTGTCTTTGTCTCTTAGGTTTTCTCCTTTTCAGTCAACATTCTCCCATCATGCCATGCTTCCCGGGTGTTCTTGAGGGCTTTGGTCCTTTTGGGATCCACCACCACATAGTCAACGCGTGTGCGCTCGACTCGTGCACGCTCTTCATCTCCTCCTCCCAGCTCGGAGCTGCTGGTTCTGCCTTTTGCCGTCCAACGCTTCTGCCCAGGGAAACAGGAAGGGATCAAAATGTCTTCACATTTGCAGAAAGAAAAAAACATTTGGTGAAGCCAGAATCTTTTGATCACATTTTAGAGTGACATTTTTGAGTTGTTGGTGCCCTTTAGTGGCTGTATTTATTAACACATTTGGTCGGTGCTCTCCTACCTGTCTCGTTGGAGTTGATCGCCCAGTATGAAGGTCCAAGTCCAGATACTCCACCTGCTTTTGACCTTTGGGCCGCCGTAGCAATGGGCTGCTGGCTCCGCCCTCTGATGCTCTGTGCAGCATGAGCCTGAGAGACTACCGTTAAACAAATTTAGAGTCTAGTTGAATGTAAAACAGAGATAAAATACTGACGAATGGGTTTAAAAAACCAAGTGTTTACCTGCTCTCCAGCACTGTAGCTAAGGTTTGAGGGGACCATAGCCACATAGCTGTCCTCCAGATCATCCGAGTCAGAGGAGGGGGAGGAGCTTTGAGCTGAGTGCGGTCTCATACAGCCCCCACTGGAAGGACTGAACACACAAATATCCATTTAAAACGTTTTCCTCATTTGAATTAATTATATTGGGAAATATTCCAAAATTCTAAAAAACAATGAATTAATAAGAGATCAAAATACTTAAGAAATAGACATTTTCATGAAGTGTGAAGGATAACTTTTTAGGTGTTGCAGCCATTGACTGTATCTGAGAACTGGAGCGAGTGAGTGTGACATCACCCACAGAAAGGTTGAAGTCCAGGTCCAACTAATTCAAGTCAATTCAGTCACCACGTTTTTTTGCGCTATGGACACCACAATGTTGGAGCCAGAGGTTGTCAGTAAGCAGTGATTGGTCCCAACCGTCTGAGTCTATGATTCCATGGCAACCACTTTAACCAATCAGGAGTGAGCTTGTTGAAAGGCCACATCTCTTCCACTTGAAACCAGGCTACAAAAAAAACGTCAATCGAATGTTTTGAACATCGGTTGAGGGGGCCAGAAAGCACCACTTACTGTTATTGAAGCATGATTGGCTAGTCTATAACTTGAGTAAATTTATATACCGAGAAAATATCAAGAAAGAAAAGAGGATTATCAAGAACACATTAAAAAAGAGTATCAGAGCAAGAATGGTTATGACTGAGTAACGGCTGTTTATTTCTCTATAGAAGTCTGTGGGATTTCGGCTTCTTGGAGCCAGTCGGTACTTCCTGTTTGGAACACCAGGGGGGAGGGGTCACTTTGTCCAGTTGTCATATACAGTCAGTGGTTGCTGCTTTCTCCAATGATTTTTGACCACATCTACCTCATTGACATAAATCCAATGTAAGTCTGTGATGTGATCACAAGATGGCAGCAGAGCGCCAGAAGTTCAGTTACTTAAGCTGCACTTTAAACTTCAGACCGTTACCCTCTTCTGAAGATTTGAGTGACAGGGGAGCGTACTGGAGGCGGGACTTCCTGCCAGTCTTGTGGTAGTGGAGCAATTTCCAGGGGAGCTGGTTTCACTGGGAGACAGAAGACAGTTGAAAACGTGAATACTTTATGAAAATCTAAATGAAACCCTAAAATCAGAAGTTTCCTGAAGTCATTGCACATTTACATTTTGCCTGGCATCAGGTTACTAGAGGAATACACTCACTGATGCCCAAATACAAGGGGCAAGATAAAAAAAAGAAATGTAGTCAGCCATCGAATGTGCAAAGTTCTCCCAATTAAAAAGATGAAAGAGGTTAATATTTTTTTATCTTATGGACACCTCAACTATGAGAGACAGATGAGAAAAAATCTAGAAAGTCAAATTGCCTGAGTTTTAAATAATTAATTTGTAAATGATGGTGGAAAACATGTATTTAGTAAACAACTAATGTTAATTTCAATACTTTGTTAAATGCCTTTTGTTGAAAATGACAGAGGTCAAACATTTTCTTTAAGTCTCTGCAGTGTTTTTACACAATACTGCTGATTCATTGGTCCATTCCTCCACGTGGATCTCCTCCAGAGCAGAGATGTTTTGGGACTGTTGCTAGGCAACACAGACTTTGATCTCCCTCCACTGATTCCCAATTGGTGCAAAAGACTGGCTAGACCACTCCATCATTATCATTATCATGCTGGAAGTTTCAGCCACGTTTCATCTTCAGGAGTGGCTCGATGCCAACAGTCCCGCCCACAAGTCAGAGATGAACTTCTGATGAACTCCTGCTGCTCTGCAGAAACTATGTTCTAGGAAACGACGCAGATTTTTTAGATTTGGGCCAAAAACTGCATAAAAGTCTAAAAGTCAAAAACAAAAATTAAAGAGTTTTTTAAATGAAAAATTGACCAATTATTTAATCAAACATCCTGTAATGGAATTGGAACCTTTTTCTGTACATTCTGTCTCTTAAAGTTGAAGTTTACTTGTGTTGAAAATAACAAGCCTCCTTGTGTCTTACTGTAAAGGCATAAAACTGGGCAAGTGAAGCAAACTAAAAAGTTACTACAAGGAAATAAAAATATGATTATTTTAATTGTGGACATTGATATTTTTTGTAAAAAGTTTAATATTTTTCTATAGATGAACAGTAAAATGATAATGTATCAGCATTTCTGTTTCTGTTCTGAGTTCATGTGAAAACACAGTGTATGATGGGAACTGCTTTCTGTCATATGATTCGAATGACTACAAAAATAAGGAATTAAAGCTGCTTGTATTTGTTTTTCTGCTGTTTTCTGGTGTCTCAGCTGTTTCCTTTGAAACCAAAGGTCCCAGTTCAGAGCATGCGATGACATTTGCTTTTTATCAACACTGTCACTGCATTTGTCCTCGGTTTATAACGTACTCTGATTTTGTTTAAAGGCAAAATGTCGACTTTTTATAATCTCCTTGAAGCAAAAACGAAGTGAAAGAAAACGATGGCTACCAGCTTTAACCTGTTCAACTGTTACACGTTAAAACTTCCTTTAGGTCAGTAGCTCAGTTTCCTTTTCCTTTTGGAACTGCAGGAAGTTTTGCAGACCTCTAAAGCATAAATATTTCAGCTGAGAGTTTGCGTGAGCGGCTGCTCGGCGAGCGTGAGCGCGTGCCGCTGTCATGAGCATGTGCTGCTGCTCGTCAAGCAAAGAGGGAGGACTTCAATAATTGAAGCTGAAAGAGGCAGGAGGAGGACAAGAGAAGAGGGGAAAAACAGCAGCAGGAACAGAAATCAGCCTCATCTGAGACTGGAACAAGTTGTCACAACTCAAAAACAAAAGTGCTCCCATGGTTCACCACTTCTCCTTTACCCGTCTGAGGGGTCAACGGAAATCTGCCTTTCAGAAGAAAACAGTTCAGTAACTTTAACCATTAACCTAAAGCTTAATGGGAGAACAGACTGAATCAAACCTGAATTTAAAGATCTACTTTCAAAGTGTTCCCAGTGGTCTTATAGTTAGATTATGAAGTTTTTAGCCAAAATAAGAGAAAAACAGCAAAATCACAATTTTTATCAGAGTGGCTCTTGAAATTGAAAAATGTAAAAATGCCCATTTTTTTTGAAGGAACGAAGAACAGAATTCATGTCTTTATAGATCTGCGTGTTATAGTCAACATTGAGAAAAATGTTGAACGTTTTGGTTGAAAGTGAAGAGATGCTCACGTTTGTTAGTTTTGTTGGGTTAGCGTTTACGCCGTTCATTTACGCACATCGTATGTCGCTAATTTGGAAGAAATGTTTGAATCCAATTTAACGTAGCATCACCTTTAATGGAAAAAAACAATAAAAACATTTTCATATAATTGGAACACAGACTCTTATTTGAAAGATTTAAGTAAAACATAAGATCAAATCCTTTAAATCAGAGGTCCCTGACCCCCGGGCCGTGGGCCAGTACATATCCAGCCTACAAAGAGAAAAAGCCTACATTTTTTTCAGTTTTTTTATCATTTGATTCTGAAGGAAGTTTTTTTTAGCAGGAAATTTCCTGGATTCTCTTCTTTCGACTCGTTCTTCCCTGTCAGTTCACTCGGTTCTGTGTCAAAAATCCATCGCCAGCCAAAATAATTCCTGTGCAGCTCCCACTGACCTTTTCTCTGCGGCTTCAGGTCACGGTGGATGGGAGGGGGCACGACGTCGGGTTCGCCCCTGCTGGCGGCGTTGGGGGTGCTTCTCTGCAGAGGCGGCGTGACGGGAACCACTGGGATCAATGGGGAATTGCGGAATCCCATGTGAGCAGGTGGAGGCACCTGCCTGCCCAGGAAAGCCAGGTCAGCCGACGGGGAGATGGCGTGGGTGGGAACGGAGGCCGTGTGGGGGGTCATGGGGACATAGTTGCAGTCAGGAGGGTGGGATGGGGGGTCTGAAGGAGCGCTGGGAGGCATCCTGCAGCACGACGAGGAGATGAAGATTATTTCCTTTAACTTAAAAGAAAATATTTGAACATTCTGAATTTTAGGTTCTCACATATACCTGGGTACGACAGGAGGGTCAGAAGGGGCGGTGCTCATAAAAACATAATTTTCATTGACGTCCTCATCTTCAGGACCGAGGCTGCTGAGGGGAACCAT
This sequence comes from Oryzias celebensis, assembly GCA_014656515.1. Taxonomy (NCBI): domain Eukaryota; kingdom Metazoa; phylum Chordata; class Actinopteri; order Beloniformes; family Adrianichthyidae; genus Oryzias; species Oryzias celebensis. Next base: position 3,194,143 of record BNCR01000016.1, read on the forward strand.
GCCTTTGTTAAACTGAAAGAGATCGAGACATTTGGCAGAACTTACAAAAGCGTGAACGAAAGGGTGCGTGTGACGGCTGACATGTTGGCTTTGACTCACAAAGTAACTGTTGAAGCTCTCACTGAACTCAAACATGGTGGCTCTGTCAGGCATGGAGCCAGGAAAAGACTCACAGCCTGAAAGACAAACATGAAAACACACGAACCCCTTTGATGTCAGTCTGAGCGGCTTGAACTCGGCGCTTCCTGAGAGCGGAACAGCAACCAGCATTGTTGTGAAGCCGAACCACAGCAGATTCATAGAACAGCTGCTTTTTTTGTGCATCTGAAACGGAGCCTAACCAGATCTGTGTGCTGATGGGCAGAGCGGCTGGCGGCAGCACACAGGTCCAGGCATGCAGGACTTCATGCTCTAAATCTCCCTCCTAGAGCTGTCAGGTCCAGGAGTTCATGCTCCTGCTGAAGATGTCATTACAGCTTCCGTGCTTTAAAAACAGAACAATGGTAGGCTCTCCTCTCAATAATGAGGTTTGCTGCAAAAGCAACAGGTTATTTCTGTAAATAACAACAACAATGCGGCTTAGCGAGGCCTCTAAAGCCGCTCAAGCACAAGGCTCAAATCACCTCTGAGCTGCCAAAGTTTAAACTCTTCAGCACCAAAGATGAAGCCGCATTTTGCAGCGATAGCACAGTTTAAAGCCTTGTATTTTGCTTTTCTGCACAATATCTGAATCCTGTTGAGATGTTTGCATTGCACACATCTTTCCGTTCTAGTTTCTGGTGTACATATCTTACCGTGCTTAATATATAAAAAAAAACAACTTAATAGTTACTTTTAAGTGAGATGCAACTATTGGTTTTAAGACTGTTCTTAATTTCATGTTCAAGATAAAAAAGTCGTATTCGAAACAAAGACAAATCGTTTTCACAACACGCACGTTCAATTAAAAAAAAAAGTTTTCTTTGTATTTTTTCTTGCCATGTTGTGCACAAGGTATTGCTTTCTGCACAACTTTGTCTGTAAGCATACATTCTATTCTATTAGTTATTTTACTTGTAGATTTCTCTTTTTCTGCGGTCTGAGTTAAAAAAAGATGAGACCACAACCTAAAGGAATGTCTGGAAGTTTGACCAAAGCACTTGTGCTCATACTCGTCTGTGTGCGTCCTGGGATGGCAACAGTGCTGCTCCTCGACGTTTGTCCTCCAGCAACACTGTCATTTCGCCGCTCTGACTCAGAACCTGTTCTTGGAAGGGTTGCAGGCCCAGAGCACACTGAGGTGGTCTCTCCGTGGACCATGAAGGTGGGGGGCTTAGGGGGGCGAGGAGGAGGAGCCGGGATGGAAGCAAGGAGCTCCGCCTGAGTTAGGGAGTCGACGCTTGGCGTAGACGGTGGACGATGCAGGGGAGGAGGCTGCGGCGTGGATGCAGGACGGGGAATCTGGTAGCTGCTGGAGGTAACTTGGTGCACGGTGGAGTCTTCTCTGAGAGGGCGCATGTGGATGTCTAAAGAGTGCTTTCGGGGGTGAGGGGAAGGGTGGAATCGAGATTTGCTGACTTGTTTCTGGAAGTCCGAGGTGGCATCTAGAGACTGGCTGAGGGGAGTGGTCACGGCAGCCACTGACCACGCCGCCGTCTTATAGCTGGAGTGGGAGGGAGGTGTAAGGCTGCTGGGAGGGAGGGAAGGAGAAGACGATGAAGAGGAAGAAGCTGCAGAGGGAGGTGGGTTGAGCGCGTCGTTGTACTCCGTTTCTAGAGAGACGGAAGAACCCAGAGGAGGCCTGGAATGGATTTCAAACAAGAGTTATATTTAGATGTGAAGCGGTTCTGATCTGTGCTGTAAATACAACTGGCCACCAGCGTTGACCGAAGAGATGGAAATCTTTTCTGGAAGAAAAAGAAATGATTGTGAAACGTCAGGCCTTTCAGAAACCTGAGGATCAAGACGAAGCTCTTTTTAAAGTGAAACTTGTCCAAACCTGTAACTCCTGCAGGTGTGACAGCACTGCTTTAGCCGGTAAGTGTCTTTACCGATGAGTGCAGGCTGTCTGTGGGCCAGAAATAGGCCCAAAACATCAAGGTACTGAACAGTACCGTGACCCCGTAGAAAGGAACTGTTCAGGGACATGTTTCCTACAGGCGAGCTGAGGGGGACGGGTCGTAAATGAACATTTATATAATGGTAGGTTAGTGTGAAGTAGGAGTAGCTTGACTGTTAGAAGTGAGGAGTTTAGACAGAGCGTAGTTTACCTGCATACCCTGTGCATGTAGCATTAGTGCCGGGTCAGTAAGGGGCCAGTTCTTGCATCTTACTAATAACCACAGCATGGCGTGAGGGCAGCGTACGGCTACATCACCCATGCGTCATAGGTGTGTGCAACCTTCATTAACCTTGTAACCTTATAAATCCTACACCCAGCAAACATTAATTCATTAATTATTTAACTGCTATCTCTGACTGTCTGCAGTTTGGAGTTCCAGATGTGTAAAATCCAGAACTCTGAGATTTCTGTCTGATGTTGTTCCCTCCCGGCAATGGTTTCACTTTCCACCACATTTGCTGGTTTTTGCAACGGGTTGTGCAATCACTTAATCTTCCTTGGAAATTCAGCTACTTGGAAATGAAGGGGATACTCGGAAATTCTTTCCTGCTAAAATGTTTTCCAACTTTTACTGATGTTTTATTCAGTCATTTTTTTATCAGTTGCGACTCAGACATTTATCAGTCTACGACTGAAAAAGGACAAAATCACAAATATTTTTGAAAACAAATAATGTTTAGTTTGTTCCTGCTTGAGTTCCGGTAGCGTTACCTGATGTGACTCTGGCAGTTCGACAACCACAGGTAACCATCTTCAGCGCTGTTGTAGGACTTCGGGTGCTGCACCCTCACAGGGTCATATGGGGTCGGGAGAGAACCTGTTATCATGAAGACAGCGGGGGTGGAGCTGGTGGTGGCCATGGAAGTCATGGAGGAGCTGGAGTTTGATGATCTTTCTGGAACTACAGAAAAAAAGCACAGCAACTGTATCAGTATTTGTTTTTTTCATTATTAAATCGCCCTAATGATAAACCAATGACTTCCTGTTTGAAGCTGGCTTAAACCCAATGGAACTGTGGCCAGATGCATTTACAAAGAAACCACTACATAGCTTGTTACACAAGTAAGTCAGTTCCCATTAACTTTGGGCTATAAAACCTTAATTTTATAACAATTTTCATGCCATTAATGACCCATTCCGACCATTTTTTGATCTATTGTAACAGTTTTGGTCTTAGAATTATTAGCTGTATAATTAATTTGAATAATTAATTATTATTAATTATGGCTGTTGGGAAGACTGGCTTCAGAAAGACCCTGTTTAAACAAACATCAGCAATCAATTTCTTGCCCTTTATAGGAGGCACCTTAAAGGATCCCCTACATTAGGAGTTCTTCACTCTTTCTCCTGTCGTTTTTTTATCACGTCACTGTGTCTGAACCAAACACTGCTTGTAAATTTGCTTCCAATGCACAACTTACCGTTACCTGCTCTTTATCAAAACCACAAATCTGAGGTTGAAGTGTTTCCATCCTGGAAAAGAACACTTTTCCCTTCATCCTAAAGTCGTACATTAGACTTCATCGTTGTCCTGCTGTTTTAATGGTCTGACTCCTCCTTTAAGTTCTCCATATAAATGACCTAATTGAACATTGGTTGACTAAATTATAAATAGTGCTGGTGAAAGTTCTACAATCTGCCAATCTGACGACAATCCAGCCATAAGATGCATGAACCTGAATTCTAAATGAATTAAACTTCACATTAACCTGTTTATGAGTTAATCTTATTGTCTGGATCTCTTCATTGATCTACCTAATAGTATCCATTTAATTTTTGTTTCACTTATAAAAGCATCTTTTATCTAATTTTGTATACTAAAGTCGTGATCCTGCAGCACAGTGGAGGACCTTCTCAGGCATTTTTTCCTTCACTGCGCTCTGTTTTCTCCTCAAACAGGTTTTCACGCTGACTCAATCACAACTCCTCCACACGAACACACATGAGCAAAACAAGCAAGCAACTCGGATCCGTGTGGGGGTTTGTTGTACCGTCGTCCACCGGGTTGAAGCCACAGAGCAGGCAGATGGATGTGACCCAGCGGTTCATGTCCTCCTCAGACTCAGCCACCAGGTACCAGATCCTCTTCTCTGTCCTCAGGTCAAAAACGTAGCTGCTCTCCAGCTCCTTCTTCGTAAACGACAGACCAGCATCCACCTAATGCACAGGTGGAAGAGGCAAAGAGACAGCCAAGCCAACAGACATGTGAATTGATACTTCCTACTACTAATAATACTTCTTCCTGCATTATATTTGTATTAGTATACACTACTTCCTGTCCCGACTTTTATTTTGACACAGTGACTTCTTCCCCATTCTCAGCATGCATTGTGTTCAATTCCCTCATTATTTAGTACAACTATATCAGCGGTTTGCCATGTTTTTTGGAGTGTTTAAATCTACAGCTCCAAAATCCAGTGTTCTGGAAATTTCCCAGAAGTCTCTGCGAAAAACAGTGTGCATTGACAGTCACAAGATTGGCAAGTATAGACCAAGATGCATTGCTTTGGTACAACTTATCATTTTTTTTTAATCCTGCAAATTCTCATCATCTGAACGCAGTAGATTCCAAAACGGTCTTCCTAAAATATGTTGGTTTATTAGATTTTTAATTCGGCAAATGAGTGAGATCATATTTGAACTTTTAAGGGAATATATAGAGGACGGACAAATTGATCTCAGTCATGGTGACAAGAATTTTTCCCCCAAAAATAAAGATTCCTAGTAAGACCATTTTTCTTACCCTATTGGCAGATTTAAAGAAAATTTGCGATTGAGGTAAAATTTCAGGGAGGTTGTTTTTGCAGTGGTTTTTCACAGCCCTGTCTCTTTGCAACTCTGTTAGATTGTCTGTCTTTCCTGCATTAAGTTTCCAGTGTTTCTTATCTCTACCCGACTTTGTTAAAACAGACCTGACTGAACTATTGTCTCTTAAACTGACAGAGAGTGTCTCTTTTGGTCTTAAAGCAAACAACAGTTTTTGTTTCTTTATAATGAGAATAAAACCAAGAAACAGCAGTGAGACGGGAGCCAAGTGAACGTCTACAAAGTGCAAACTGTGGACGAAAAAAGGTTTAAAATTCCACAATTTCTCAAAAACAACCAAGACAAATACATTGTTCCATATGAGCTATTCATGAAAACTCACCGTATTTCTGCTACAACAACAATTTAGGAAGAAAGTAAGCATTAATTTGAAAGAATTCTTAAGGGAAGCAGACTCTCTCATATGACTAACTAGTTGCACAATTTTCACTTGATTGTTCAAACTACTTTACAGAAGTGCTCTGTTTAACCATTAAAGAAGGTTAATAAATGAAAAAAATCAGGAAAAATGTTTGTTTAATGAACTTGTTCTTTTTTTAATGTATTACAAAAGTATAGGATCAAGATTTGTTATCAGTAGATTCTTAAAATCAAGTGACTCGGATCGCGGCCAAAATAACCTGATCGGGACGTCCGTACTGCGCCAAAGGATTCTGCAGATTTGTCTCCTGCTGATTCAGTCATTTACCTGCTTCTCCTGTCCAGCATTCTACAGCAATCCTTCCTGCTTCCATAAATCTTCATTTAACTTTACTAAGAGTTCTGGTTTTATAATTGAGCCTCATTATATATTTGGTGAATTTTACCTTTACAAATACAAGAACGCAGTTTTTGTTTATTTACAAAAGAGCTGTTCATTTCTCTGAAGAGACGGGAGGCTCGTGATGTCAAATCCCCTTTTTTTACTATTAAGACTATTTGTTTTTGTTCTAGTGTTTTGTGTTTGAAATGCTCACTTTTCAGTGTTGCCATGCAACAGCTCAGGATGATCTAAATGTTTCCCTAAAAGTAACAAAAGGCTGGTTTCTTTTGAGGAATGAATCTTGTACTTCAGGGCAAATGGGCCAGCATGCATCCAGTGGACAAATAGTTTTGATCCATTTTGACTTATATAAACAGACTTGTTCATGTGGTCAAACAACAGAAAATTAGCCATAATATTATGTACTCATTGCATGAAGTACTTCTTTCAGCAATAAAATGGAACTACTCGGAAAAGGAACCATTTGGTGCACTGACGCGTTAATTTGTGACTTTGTTAAAGCTGAAACCAAAGAGAAAAGCCTTTAGTTGTGGGACAGAGAAAAACATTATCTCCAGAAGTGGATGGGTCTGTGAATAAGGTCTGCTTGTTTTCAAAGAAAAACAAGGCTATAGTTGTCTGGAATCAGAGTCACAGTCTAGGTAGACTTTAACAAAAAGGTTTTTATCGCCTAGAACAATATTTATTTTAAACAGTACAATAGTATTATGACTTTTTCTCTTAAAAAGAGTAAAGTTACACGAGTCAATGTCCCCTCCAAATCTAATCAGTCTCTTTCATTTTCCCTGCTCCTCAGACAGCTTTAATAAAAGCTTGTTTGTTTTAGTTCTCATCTTTCTGCTGTAAAATACCTGTAAAATATTTTTTTTTTCAAATCCTTATTTACCTGTTCACACAGATTGAGGTTAATCATCTTGATGGGCTGGCGGGACTGTTGGTTCTTGTAGTACTGCAACACATCCGGTTCTCCAGTCAACCGACCACTTCGAAGAACGAACCAACGTCTTTTCCACGCCTAGACATAAGACAAAAAATATGTTTTTATGTAAAATCAGTCATTAAAAATAAATATTATCACCTGACAGATCCATCTTCTTCTTAATCTGCTTTATTCCCTTTGGTGTGACACGGTTACCAGAGCCTAACCTGGCTATTGTTGGGTGAGGACGGGGTATAACCCGGACAGGTTAGGAGCCTGTTCCAGAGTTACAGTATCACACAACCACACACTCACATGTGGGAGAAAACCCACCTGTGCATGAGGAAAACATGCACACTCCACACAGAAAGGACCCAGCTGGGATTTGAACCAGGACCTTCTCGCTGTGAGGCGAGAGCACTAACCACTGCACTTTTAAAGTAACAAAAAAAATGGACATAAAATAATGAAATAAGAGAATTGTCGTGTTTGAGGTATTTTTTGCTGTTTTTTTCTTCAGAACTCACTCCCTAAATTGACAAAAAGTCTCACGTCTAATTGAGAGCTTTAAGGTAAAATGAGATATGTATCAAGATCCAGAGTCACTCTGCTTAAAACTCCCCTTTTTCATACTTCCACAGTCACAGGTTGAAAAAATATCATTCATTAACCCAAAAACCTGCTGAATTGAAACAGAATCCACTCATACTTAGTTTGCTACTCTAACCGGGCAAAAAAAAAGCTTCATAGCAAAAGACAGTTTCCACATTTTTGATCAGTAACTCATAAATTCTGCAGAGTGTGTTTGCTTCATGTGAGTTTGCTTGCAGGGTTCACAAAGCTGGAATAGCTTCAGGGTGAAACTGTGGAACAGTCTGCTTGTTTTTTCATAAGGTGCTCCTGGTGTATTGAGAAAATGGGTCTTGTGAAATATAACGACAGAAAGCAGTTGTACTCTGAGAGATTAGCTAATCCTTTGAAACCTGGCAGCGTCCTCCATCTACTTTCATGGAGCAACGTGTATCACTGTGCTTTAAGTGTGTTTCATTTAAGGCACGCTCTTTCTGATGCAAATATTGAAGCTTAAACATTGCACAATGTTGCCTCTTTAAACCTCCCAGCTGTAACATTTAAAAACAAGTAAACAGTTGGAAAAAAAACAAAAAAGGTGCTGAGAAATGTAAGCAAAGAGAAAATCATCTGAAATTTGAACAAAAAACAAGAGACTTGCCTCACCACGTCTGTGTCAGCAGGTTTTTAAGGTGTTACAGACCAGATTCTGTTTGAGACTGATTGCATTACAGATATGGTTTATGACTGAGCAAAAAGATGCACTGCTGCAATTAAAATAATCTCCCAAAGTTTACTCTCATCACCTGCAAAAACTGTTGCAATTATGGTCAGACACCACTCACACAAAAAAACAGCTTTTTAAGAACCTTAAACAGTATGTCTATAAAGCATATTGGAGCCTTTGAAAACTGATTAAACAAACATTATTATTGCATTAAAGCTTTATAACTGCAGTCACTGTGTCTCCTTATTCCTTTAGGAAAATGGGTGTGTCCAGTTTCTCATGTATTAACTTGATGAGGATAAAGATTCTGTGGTTGGACATTTGTATTCAGTAGGAATAGGTACTAAACCTCGGTGCAAAGTTGGTACTGAAGCATAAAGTAGTAGATTTAAATCAACTTTATTACTCCCTGCGGGGAAATTCAGTAGCAGTAACAGAAATACACTATAAAATGCAAACAATTTAATACGAAATATACAGGGATGAAAAACTGATATAAGTAGAATAAAATAGAATGAAATAAAATAAGCAGTTAATGTAAGTGAGAGTGTGCAGAGCACCTGAGATAATGCACTGATGTTTAATTTAATAACAGAGAAGCTATAGAGTCTGATGGCAGACAGCAGGGATGACTTTCTGGAGTACTGGTATTGTATAGAAAAATTTGCTTCACATTTACTTTTATTCTATTCAGTTTTCATTCTAGCCAATCGTTTTACCTTTCGAGCAACTGTTGGCAGTTGCGTGTGATAATGGGTAAGGCCACGAGGGTAGGCGGAGCTTCAATCAAAATGCCTAAGATGAACTGAAGTTTGTCGGAAAATGTTTGGAATACTAGAAGCTGGTTTGAAAGCAACAGTAACTTAAGGCAGATGGATTGACCAGCGATCCAACGTAAAGAAATGAAGCCCCATTTTGTCCAACCTCCAATTAGAAACCATGTCTTTGCAGACCAGTTCCAGAAATACTTTAGCCGTTGTGGTTGGCTTTACTCTTTGACACAATGGGTAAATATCTATGGCTCGTAAATTTGATGTAATTTTTAAGTTTAGTTGCTTCTTGGTGGTGTGGTGGGTGGGAGACATTTCTGCCCCAAAACCAAAACTTGTAAACAAAACCATGTGACTAAAGATCTCTCCGATCATTGGCCGGGAATTGCGAGGTTGGGGCAAAGCAACTAGAGAAAGACTAATGGAGGCCCAACACTTTCCAATCCTCGTTGGGATAGTTCACTTATTCAAACTTTCAATTTCGCGAACCAATTTTGAACGTCTGTTAACAACGTCGGGCAGAACTAACTCCTGCCTTGGTAGAGGAGGCATGCTGCAAGGCGGTTACGCAGGAGACAACGGCTAAGAAGGTGTTAATGACATATAGATTGTTGGGAAAACAGTATGAGAAGCAATATGTATCATTTAAAAATGACTTTACTGAGCCTGCATTCATCTGACCACATTTCAATGAGTTTCTGTGTCTCATCGTTACTCCGCTACTCTGTTTCCAACCCATAATACCGGCTACTGTGGCCGTTTTGGTTCAGTTTTTCTGCTCCGAGCACAGAACACATTCAGATTGAGGAAATTCAGTGGAAATTAAAGCTCAGTCCAATTAGAAACAAACTGAGACCACCTTGAAAATGGTTCCTTGAGCTGTTCATGGTCCCGGACCAGAGTCCACTTGAGCAATGGTTTGATCTGCTTTTTTATTTCATAGTCTCATGGCCCCAGTTAAGCAGAAATAACTAATGTGGTATAAAACCCAAAATGTCTTAGCCTTGTGCTATCCTGTGTGGTCCACATGACCCCTACCCTTACATTGACTTGTTATCCCTCCCATGACAAAGGTGGACAGGATGTCATGTCTGCCATGGACACCAGTAAAGATCAAAAATCATTGAGAAAAAAACTTCAGCGCTGTCTTGTGGCTTCCAGACGACCCCAATCCCAACGTTAACATGCCTTAGATAGCACAAGGGCTATGAAGGTAAATGTTGAAAGGAGATGTTTTACTGAATCCTGACAAGACAAACATTTGATTTCATGGGTTGTTTTGTTTTTAGAAGTGGATGAATGTTCAATGTTTTGGATGGTCAGGTTAGATAACGTCACGCTTTTCTCCCACACAAACACAAAAAACTCTCAGCTGTTTTTTTTCTCTCTTGTGTTCAAAGCTTTAAACTCCAGTGAAAACAAACGCCTACCAAACATCAACCACAGTCAGTGCATGGTGAAATTCCTCACTCTGCTCTCTGCTTGGCACTGTTATCATAATGGGCAGTGTCCTTTGAGCGAACCACAGGATGACACCTCATATTTCAGCCATGAGTCACCAGCGGTGTAAGTGCACGAGTGTGTGGAGTGTTAGTGTGTAGGCGGGGCGCCAAAGACACTTGGTGATGATTTAAAGACGTGGAGCGAAGCATTTGGAAGAGCTTTGATTTAATAACCCAACTTTAAATGTGACGTTACCTCACAGGTCTGGGATTAGAAGCGATTTCACGCGGGGAAAAACTTTCAGTCTGTTTGCACGTTGGGTAAACTTCCACTAGTTATTATCAGAGTCATCTCCTCTAGTCCTCGTCTTTGTGGCGTTTCTCAACAACACCAGCAGAGCTGCACACAAACCATGTGTGTGTGTTTATGTGTGTATGTGTGTGTGATTGCAATGAGCAGCAATTAGGCACCAGAGAGGACGCGAGCCCCTTTTTTCTCCAAACACACACAGGAAGGGGAAGTCGCTGAACAGGAAACACTGGCAAGAGATGGCAGTGGAAGTAGGGGTGTTTATTCTTTACCCCCTCCCCAAAAGGTTGTTTGATCAGTTTTCTTTAGACAACTGGCCAGATGGAAACAGCAGCAGGTCAGCAACAATGTTTTTACAGCTTCTGAGTTAAACGTTACAAACGACAGGCAAAGATGTAGGAAACCTGGAAAGTAACACACCCGGAATATAAAAGGGAAACAAACGTTTCAAACACAAAATACAAATGTAAACAACAAACAAAACAGGTGACAAACAACAAAAACAAGAAAGAAAATGCTACATGAAATTGATGAGATCAGCTGCTACCCACCCCCTTTTCCAACAAGCCTAAACTGCTTTTTTAAAAATAAATAATAATAATTAGTAATAATATTAATATCTTTTACTCTGGAACAAGCATATTATTTATTCATTTTTGCTTGTTTGTTTGTAGAAAAACGCATAAATAAATATCTGGATTAAAAAAAATAATCTCATAAAGTCATATTTTTAAATAGAGCCAAAAATACATATATTGTAAAAATCCTATTGGTAATTGTAAATAAATTAAAATATAATAGATTTCACAATAGAATAATCAATTAAATTGAATAAATTAATTACTTAATAATGAAATTAACTGAAAATATACTACATTTATAATTTAAATAGTAAATTTAAATTGGTACTTTACCTATTACTAAACAGTAATGAATGCTTTAAAACAAATTTTTCTTATTTTTCTTCTTTTGTTTTTTGTCATGTACAAACACATTCATCTTTTGGATGATACTTTGACTTTGTTCCACACCTCAGACATGCTTTTTCTGTGTCAGATGCATTTGGAGGTCTTCTGTGCTCAAATGATGTTGAAGCGGCTCATTTAGATGGAGTATTGATAAGCATTCCTGCAGCGCTGCCTCCTTCCAAATGTTTGTTTTCTCTATTGACCTTTGACCTGGACAGGAAGTGGGCACAATAGATCCTAAAAAAAAAAAAGTTTCCTACTTCCTGTCTGGAAACCAAAATTAACTCCAGACCTGAAAAACAAAGTTCCGTTGTTTAGCTCTTCACTTCATGCAGTTATTTTGAGTGATGTCTTTAAAGTGGAGCGACATGTTCCTATAACTGAAGATGATGGAAGTTTTTCCTCTTGTGTGGTTCAAAAGCAGCTGGATTTTGCTTTTAAGCTTTATTTTACAGAAGATGAAGTCTTAAGTTGCAGCATAAACATAATTTGATTATATAAAACAACCTTTTTTTTTATTTTTATCTAGGATAAAAAGATATCCAAGTATCTTTATTGTTTTAAAGCTGTGTAATGCATTAATGTAATGGGATTCAGTAAAACTCAGCACTGTGGTCGGATGCAAACTTGGGTCTTGTCAGTTGCTGAAATTTCTGACCTGACATCACCTCAGCAAGATGTCGCAAGCGCGCTGCTGTGTTTGGTTATGAGTAATTGTCATTCGGGAAATCAGTTTTTCATTTAAAAACCTTAATTCAATCATGTTTGGTGGAAACATCCAAGCTGCAGTCTCCCTCAGCTGTTCTGCTTCTTCAACCGTCTTCAGATTAACTTTCTCTGACCCTTTATTACATTTATGCCAAAAATTCAATAGCGAGCAACTATTTCACTTTCATCTTCACGTTTTGTTGAATCTGAGAGTAAGTAGAGCAACACGCTCCACCATGTGACCTCCACGCGGCTGCTATAAGTCAATGCTAGATATTCACTTTAACGTAAGCTGGGCCAACTTTACAGCTCACTCTGAGCTTTTTCATCTTCCATGGCTAAATTTACTATTGGAAAGAATGTTAGAAGGGGGGATCTTTTGGAACATTTTTTTTTATTTTTCTACAGGCGACAACAAGTCCTGGTAAACATTTATAATATTGACCCAGGCATGTCGGACAGATCTTGCATTTCTTTAAATCCTTTTCAAATCCTGCAAACTGCCCATTAGTGCTGTTAAGTAGGTTGATCATTTAAAAAGCAAAGCCTCTGTTCTCCACGTCAGAATCCGTTGGATTGATTGTGTGTGGGTGTCCAAATCCAGGCCTCGAGGGCCGGTGTCCTGCATGTTTTCCAGCTAACCTGCCATTGAAGCTCCTTATTGGCCAAACACACCTGATCCATGTAATCAACAGCAGATGAGACAGGATTCCTTAAAGAATCAGCAGGAGGCCAACTGGCGCATGGCGTAAACGTTTGAAGAGTTACAAAGAACGTGTGTGATTTTGCTGTCGCTGGAAACAACTCCGGCGTTAACCCCTTCACATCGTGTGTGCAACAGTTACAACACACCATTTTATCCAGGACTCATTTAGCATTGGCTGGAACAGAAAAAAACAAAAGTTTTTTTTTTTAATCAGAAATAAATTCTGAGATTAAAGGGTTAAAGATGAAAGGCAAAGTATTTTTTTTTTAATTATGGGCTGCTAAACTGAAGGTAAAATTAATAGATGCATAGAAATATACATGTATATTTGACAGATAATTAGTTTTGTGTCACATTTGACAAACCAGACTAGGAGCATCTCTTTCGTTGAGTTTGATTCAGGAAGGAGCTCAGACTTCAGAACTTTTTCCACCTTTTAAGGTTTTAAAAGGTTTAGGTGAGAAAACAGAACGCTGGCAGATTGAATGAACAAACTGCATTTGACCTTTGGGGTGTTGAACGTCTGTTTTTGTACTCGCTGGGGTTTACCTCATCCCTCCAAGGCTCTCTACCATCTGTGTGTGAGTCTTTGTGTTTTTACGAATCTTTTAAGTCTTAAGAGAAGGCCCCCCTCACACCCGTCCACCCCAGCTGAGAGTGATTAGCTCATTACGTCACAGAGCTTAGCGCACAGAGGAGGGAGTGTATGACGGGGTGCGCCCCGCCAACTGTATTGTAATCCGTGACAGGAACACGTGCAGGCTGTTTCTGGTGTTTTAGGCGGCTTTGTTCATTTTTGTGGTGAAAATAAAGGGACAGCTGGCCAGAGAGTGTGTGTGTAAAGGCACACTGGGCTGTTTGAAACACTAACGCTGGTTGAAGAAGATTGAACAATGCAGTTTGGCTTCACAACGAGGGAGGGCCCAACAACAGAACCCTCTGCTTAATGCTCAACGGATGAGTGATTTATCTCAGTTAAAATTATGATTTTTTTGTTATTGAACCCTGTAAATCCCACAGCATCAAGGAATTAACAAAAAATTATTTTTATCTTGAAATAAATATTTTTTAAAAATGAAATCTGCAAAAAAACATTGTCAATATAATTTTTAAATTATATATATATCATATATATATATCGTATATTTACGATACGTTGAGAGGTTTAGTGAGTTTTTGCTCACAAAAATGTTGGTTTAAGAAAAAAAACCCACCTAGTTTGTCTCAAATTAGATCCATAAATTTTTAACACAGTGCAACTGTAATATAAAGAATTAATTATCAACAAATGTTGCATATTTTCAATACATAAGTACTCAGTTAAAAAAAAAAAAAAATCACTAAAGTTGAGGTATATTCACTAAAGTTTTAAAAATTAAGAAAACATTTTCCTAGAAGCCGTGTTTTTGAGATTTCATGGAGGCAGCCATTTTGAAACGAGCAGAAAAAGCCCTTCTACTGCCCCTAGCGGAATAATGATGAACTACAGGACAGAAAACATGGACCAAGTTTTATCCAAAAGCTGAGATGGGGTCTTAGAAATGCGTCAATCAAATATGGTACAAACGGTTATATAGGGTTAAGTGACTAAACATAATTCCCATTCACAAGTCTTTTTGTGTCTTGAGATTAGGCCAGACACTCTACCACAAAGCTGCTGATTTTGGGGGGAAATTCTGCCCCGTTTCTGCATAAAGGTAGGTTTTCCTTATGTTTAGAATTGGGGAAAAGTTTTCTGCGCCATTCCCTCTGAAGTAAAAAATAAAAGTTTGTACTGTTCAACAAGCGGTGGGTGCTGCTGTCAAGCTCTCCCACATCATCTTTATACTAGACCACAGTTGTCGAACACCAGCCCTCAAAGACCAATGTTTTACATGTTTTCCAACTATGTAGCATCTTATTGGAAAAACACAAGTGATCCAGGCAATCAGCCGCACATGAGGCAAGATTTCTTGCAGTAGGGTATCAGGCCTCGAGGCCTGGAGACGGATACCTCTGTAAAGCCCATCAGTTCTAACCAGGGGCCGCATGTCTTCACGTTGAGAATTACAGAAAAGTTTATGTAAAAAAAATTGTGTTTGTATTCAAGCCCAAAGCAGGGACATTGGTTTGAATATTAAATTAATTAATTTGAATTAATAGACAGTTTTCTGGGCTTTGTTGAAGTTTTGTCTTAACCCCTTCTAGTCTCTGAACTCGTCTGTGCGCTTACCAATCAAAGAAGTAAACTACAATGACACAGAAATGACTCAGACAGCTTTCATTCCAAATTTTATGTGGAAGTTTCAAACACGTTTTTGGCTTTGAAATTTTTGGTTCAAAACAAACATAAGACTTTTGACGCACAAACGTAATGGCCATTGAGTTTAGTGGAACTTTTCCTGTTTTCTTTTAGACGTTTGACACATTGTTTTGACCGTTCCTTTGCTTTGTTCCTATTTTTGTTTTGTTTCTACACGTTGGATTTTTATTAGAAAACACAACGTGTTTCATCTCCTAGTTAGTGATTTTTGCAGAAAAAAAAAGTAACATTTACAACTCAGAATCAAGTTTTTTTTGTTAAGTTTCAGTTTCATAATGGAATTATTGTGTAAAATAGTGGAAGGATGGATATTATCACAAACATGAGAACAAAAAACAATTTTAAAGATACATGTAAAGTAGTACAAAAAATAGTCACAAAGACCCCAAAATTCTGAGGGTTAATACTTCTGATAAATCGAATAACTTCTTCATTTTTTAAATCTCAGTTCTTGACAATTTTGTCAGACTGAGTTCTTTCCTGACATTAAAGGCTCTTTAGTCTGATGTGTACATTAGTGGATGAGTCTCCCTGAACAATCCCTGCCGCCCTTTTCCTCTGAGGGGAAGAAACCCGACTGACCTTGAAAGAAAAAGAGGAAGTGCCATGAATGAATGAGAGACCTGCTAAAGGAGAAGCAGAGCAGACATTTCTTGGGAAATGAAAGGTTTAGAGAGAATTTGAAACGCAGAGATGAGATGATCAGCTCATTGGTAAGGCATGTCAGAAATGTGGCGGATGTGCGTTTGTGTTTCCAACTGAGCTCCTGCTCAGCAAACCAATCTGTTGGTAGAAACACAATTGTTATTGAGCTTCCTTCGATTTTTTTGTTGTTATTTTCGTTTGTATTGATGAATTGAAACAATCTGAGCAACTGTAGTATTTTTTTAAAAATAAATCCTAATTTTGAGCCTATTTGGCAAAAAGTGACTAAGAAATATTTATTTCTCGGTCTGTTATGTTCACCTTTTTACATTCAGTTCATTCAGAAAACACTAGTTTAACTCATGAAAATTGGTTTCTTAAAGGTTAAATGTCAGTTTCATTCCCAAATAATGGAAAGAATAATTTAAGATTTAAGTTGGCGGACATTGAAAGTTTACAATCTTCTAAATTTGACAAAGTCCAGCGTAGTTAACCATGCAGCAGCTGACAGCTGTCACTTTATTGCTTTATTGTTCTAGGTGTGCGACTGTAGTAGGCAACCGCCTGCTTGGAGGTGATGACACAGTGAATGTTTGCACTCTTCCTAACGTCATGAAGTCAGCGCTTTGTCTGTCTTTGGTTTCAGGAGAACCTGGAATACTCACATAACGCCGCAGCTTCTTCTCTGGTGGAGATTTTCGCAGCCACCCTTCGCACACCACATCTCCTGCTCCACTCATCCTTTAAAAGTCTTCTGATCAGTTGTCAAAGAGGATCCTTAGCATCCAGCTCATCCAGTTGGTCAGAGAGAAATCTTTCCTGCCTGATTCACAGATGAAATGAATCAAATCTGCTGTTCTGGCTTCCCAACTTTACTGTGATCCGTCCTCCAACCGCTTGACCCCTAAAACAGTAGGTTGAGCTTTCATGGCACTTTCAGCAGCAGCCCAGTTTTCGGTTCGTTCCTCTGTCTCCATGTTATTGGACAGTTTCCATGAATTGTCCCATGTGAGGTAGAGCTGCTGCATTCCCCTCAGTCTGAGAGAGAAGTTCCCACCTCCCTCTGAAAGTCCTTCCCTCTTCCCAGCAGAGTCCCTCCTTCTTTCTGCTGCTGCGGGAGTCACACAGCAGACTCCAGCCCCCTCTCATCTGTCCTCCTCAACCGTCCCGTTTTTTTCTATCTATCCCAGTGAAAGTCAAAGAATTACTTTTTTAAAAATAAAGTGATGGGTGGGTACATTATTTAAAAATACAGCCTTTAAAAGGAAAATTAAAAGCAATTGAACAAGTAAAAAGTTTTTCCTGCTAAAAAGAAAAAAGGTCTATTTTTAGTCATGAACCTGGTTTGTCCAGCTGGATCTTAAATGAAAAGTCTGGATTTGGGCAAACAAAACAAAACTGAGGCTGGCATTACAGAGAGAGTACAGGACTGACATCTGGTGTTCAATGTTGAGTGCTGCAGTTTTAAGAAAGATTATGTGAGCTCTTTATTTCTTCAGAAAAAAGTAGACGGAAGACTGAACATTAAAGAGTCATTCAGGTCGATTTCTTACTGAAAAAAGTATTTTTTCACCCTTTAGATAAATAAGGCACTTTATATTTATGTTGTTACTATTATGTTATACACACACACACACACACACACACACACACACAGACATATATATATATATATATATATATATATATATATATATATATGTATATATATTACTTAGGGGATCTTTTTATTAGTTTATATTTATATAAAATAATATGTTATTTTATAATATGATATTTATTATTATATATTACAGTACAAATGAACCTGCGTACAGGTCAACAGCCAAAAAGTTTATTTACTATTTAGTTGCCCTAAAATAAACTTTATGTAAATTTGTCCTCTGCATATGACCCCACCCCTAGGGGTCAGCAGTAACCGCACGAGTCAAGCCCTTTATATTGAGTGTCAAGCTGGAAGCCATTGGTTCCCATTAGGACTTTTTGGTAGATTTTAACCCACCAACTGCCAGTCTCAGGATATCCACTACTTGGCCACTGAGTCAGTTATTGTGTTTAATTGGCCTGTAAACTCTTCTTTTCTGAACCCGACAGAAAATCCAAAGGTTGTTGTTAAGAGAAAGATGAAAGACCCCAGCATAGATAAGTGACTTATTTCAACATCGGAACAAAACAAAAGCCCCCTCTGAGGGGAAATTCTAAAGTGTTATTATTATTGATAACAGATGTTCTTTCAGGAAGTTGACATTTTTTTAAAGTGTTTTAAATTTAAGTCATTCTTTAATGAAAAGTGATGAAGACAAAATACACTCACTGGCCACTTTACGAGGTCCACCTTACTAGTACCCCTTTTTTTACTGGACCCCTTTTGCCTTCAGAACTCCCTTAATCCTTGGTGGCATTGATTCAACAGTCTACGGGAAACATTCTTCAGAGAGTTTGGTCCATATTGACATGACAGCATCACCATATCATCTTAAAGGAGCCTGGCCACTATTAGAGACCGGCGTTTAAAGAAACAAACACCTGTTAGTCCTGAAATTTACTGGAGACTGGCATCATTTAGAGACCTTCCACTATTGAAAGATATATGATGTATGAGATTTTATCATATCTTTTAGGAAGTAGTTATTATATTATACTTTAATTGTATTGTTTGTGATGTGTACTGGACAACTGAATTTTTCCTGATTGGGTTGAATGAAGAACCATCCATCCATCCATCCACACACCCTCCCTCCCTTTCTTCCTTCCTTCCTTCCTTCCGGCATCAACAAGGCATTTCTGCCCACAGAACTGCAGCTCACTGGAAATTTCCTCTTTAATTTCATTCTGTATATCCTAGAGATGGTTGTAGTAGATCAGCAGCTTCTAAAATCCTCAGACCAGCCCGTCTGGCACCAACAACTATGCCATGTTAAAAGTCACCTTTCCTCCCCATTCTCATGCTTGGTTTGAACCGCAGCAGATCGCCTTGACCATGTCTGCACCTCTAAATGCATTGAGTTGCTGCCATGTGATTAGCTGATTAGAAATTTGCTGTAACGAGCAGTTGGACAGGTGTACCTAATAAAGTGGCCAGTAAGTGAGCGATATCTCACTCACTGGCCACAGAGATATCTGTCATGGGTGCTGGTCCCATTTGTGCCCTCAGGTTTCCTTTGAACATTTACCAACACAAATGAACCGTAAAACAAGATTGAAAAGCTGTCCACCTAGGGCATGCAAAACTCCCTGTGCCCTTCCCAAGGTGGTCCTCGAGCACAAACTATAGTTTTAAGCGCATTTGCTCAGGGGAACAGTCAGTTTGCAGAAGAGCAACAAAGCAGGAGAACGAGCAAAAGTTAATCCAACCTATAAGGTGAGTGCCTGTCAAATACATCTACACTTAGCCAAGTATGCAATGATTCATGCTTATATAAACCAAAACAACAACAATATAACTTTAGAAGTGATGTATCCACTGCTGTATCACTTTTCTTCAACCCTGGTCCACATAATCTATCGCCCTCATGGTTGTCCTGCTATCTCTGCTCTGTTAACTTAAATATCTAGATACTAGATCATCAGATTATGAGAACACCAGATTTGAGAATGGGATAACTGAAAAACAATGAGGTTAGTGGATCTTGAGAACCAGGGATGTTTGGAGGAAGACCAGTAATTTGTCATTGATCTTGTTTTCTTGCAGACATGGAAAAGTTCTTATCCTTCAACAGCTCTTTCAATCTGACACACTTGTTCTTCATCGACTCCACCGTCCTCTTCAGCCTCGACTGCATGGTTTCCAAACCAACGTCCTTCATTATGACAGCTCTTTACATCACACACATCTCTCTTCTTTTCCCTCTCTGCATCAGAATCCTCCACCATGGCCTCCACCAATGGTGCCAAACCACTTCTGCTTTAATGAGCCACTCCGACTGCTTCACCTATCATGCAACTGTTGTGGAACTGATTGGCATCCTTGGCTGTCTCCTCAACTGCTGTGTTGTCTTGAAGGCTGATTTGGTTTTGTTTTTTACTGGGCATTTCCTTATAGTCTTCACTTGGGTGGGAGAGACATTCTTCCATGTTTTGACATGTGTGGAACGCTACCTGGCTGTGGTTCATCCTATCACCTACCTGCACTTGAAAAATGAAAAAATAATTACAGCCAGAAATTTCACTCTGGGCTGCGTTTGGTTGCTTTGTGCTCTGCTGACCAGTTTGATGACTTTTGTAATGTTTGCCATCAATTTGTACTTACTGATAGTTAGCTTGGCAGTCATTATCTTCTGCAGCGTATTTGTTATTCGCGCTTTGGTCCGTCCAAGTCCGGGTAAAAAGGGTGGGCGCTTAGAGAGAGTTGACCACTCTAAAAAAAAAGCCTTCTGCACCATTTTGATCATACTGGTGGTACTAGGAGTCCGATTTGTGTGGGGTCTGATTTGGAGTTCCCTAAAATCAGAAGATCAAAGGTATCTCTGTTTGCTGATGTCCTGCAGTTACTGGTTTAATCTGCCCAGCAGTCTCTTGCTACCTGTGCTGTTTTTTCACAGAGCTAAGAAATGACTGTGTTGCAACACGCAGATACAACCATGTCTTTAGACAAAATTGTCTATTTTTATTCAAAAAATTACATAAACTTTCAACTTTTCAAACATTTTAAATAATGGCAAATTTAGTTTCTCAGTAATATTTATGTAAAGCTACGTTCACACTGCCCTCGGTAACATGGTTTCAAGCAGCTACTTCCAATGAAAAATCTGTCTTCTGATTAGTGTCAAGGTTGACGTGCGGACACAAATGCAGACGGACTCGAAATAAAGAAGAAATAGATTTAATGACTCGAGAGAGGAACATTAAATCAGAGCAAACAAACAGAACCACCCGACAACCCGTGCAAGGGAGACGAGGCCATATAACAGGGAGAGGGGATTGGTTAACCACATACAGGTGTGCCAGGAGGGAGGGAACACACAAGGAGGGAAGTGTCAAATGACCTCGAAAGCAATGGTGAGCACAGGAAATACAACAAAATAAAACAGGAAGTGCCAAACACAACAACAATTAATGTCCTGGGTCCATAACCCCTACAGTACCCCCCCCTCAAGGTGCGCCTCCTGGCGCAGGGGGAAGTCTGTTCCGATGCCGCCGATTGAAGTCCCTGATGAGTTCAGGGTCCAGAATGCGTGAAGCAGGCTCCCAGGACCTCTCCTCAGGCCCGTACCCCTGCCAGTCCACCAGATACTGGAGGCCACGACCCCGTCGCCGAACGTCCAGAAGGCGACGGACAGTGTAGGCCGGTTGGCCATCAATGATGCGGGGAGGGGGTGGCGGAGAGGATGGCCGCTGCAGGGGACTCGTGACATGTGGCTTTAGCTGAGAGATGTGGAAAACCGGGTGGATGCGCAAGGACCTGGGCAAGCGCAGCCTGACTGCCACCGGATTGACGACCTTGATGATCTCGAAAGGACCGATGAACTTGGGGAATCGCTTCTTTGACTCTGTCCGGAGTCTGAGGTGCGAGGTGGACAACATGACGAACTGACCAGGTAGGTAGGATGGTGCTGGCGTGCGGCGACGATCTGGCAACCTGTTGTGGGAAACCCCTGAACACAACAGGGCTCGTGACTCGGAAAACACAGTCAGGTCATGACAATCAGACGGAACCCAGAATGGGTCAGGTGAGGGCGGCCGCCCTACTGGGACGGCGGGATCTCCCCCAGGAGGCCGAGCTGAACGCAAACATGTGGCGTGACATTTCTCACTCCAGCCGGAGACACGGCTGGAGGGCCAGTCGATGACTGGGTTGTGAGCATTTAGCCAAGGGCAACCTAATACCAGAGGGTTTTGTGGGGAGGAAAAAAGGAAAAAACGGGTGTGCTCGTGGTGATTGTCTGACACAATCAGATGAACCGGCTCAGTGACTCGTGAGACGGTGGCTAATTCTTGGCCGTTGAGGGAGACCACTCGTAAAGGATGGGGCAAAAACTCAGACGTAAGACCGACCTGTTTGGCTAGCTCGGCGTCCATGAGGTTCTGCTCTGCTCCTGAATCCACCAATGCTCTGACAGAAACTCCCCCTTTCTGGAACATAACCCGAACATCCAAAACACAGGAAGCAGGTCTCGGGATAGTGGGAGCCGGACCACGGCTCTTAAGCGCGCCCACTCTTATTGATGAGTTGGGGCAATCCCTGCAGAAATGACCCCGGCCGCCACAGTAAAGGCACTCACCTGCCGCCATCCGCCGCCGTCGCTCGGAAACTGTCAGTCTGCCCCGGCCGAGCTGCATGGGTTCCTCTGAGACTAAAGACGGGGGTTCTGCGGAAAAAGCAGCAAAGTCAGGTGAGTCCATGATCCTGTGCTCAACAGGACTGCGTCGGGGGCGGGGTGCCACCCTGCCATGCTCCTGCTTGTGGTCCTGCAGGCTATTGTCAATTCTGATGACCAGGGCGATGAGGGGTTCCAAGGAGGAAGGTAACTCGAGAGCGATTAGTCTGTCCTTTAACTCCTCGGAAAGTCCCTCCACGAAAGCGTCCATGAGCGCAGTGGTGTCCCAACCACTAGTGGAGGCCAGGGTGCGGAACTCGATGGCATAGTCAGCTGCCCTTCTGCCCCGTTGCCGAAGTTGCATAAGGGCTCGAGCTGCCTCTCGGCCCGGTTTGGTGTGCTGGAACACCTGCTGAAATGCCTCCAGAAATGCCGCGAGAGACGCGCAGGTCGGTGCTCCACGCTGCCATTCAGCCGTTGCCCATGCGCCTGCTCTCCCGGTGAGGTGAGAAATGATGAAGGCCACCTTAGCTTGGTCCGAAGGATAGTGAGGCGCTTGCAGTTGAAAATGGAGCTCACACTGAGTGATGAATGCTCGGCAGTCCCCGGAGTCCCCGGAAAACCTCTCCGGGCGGGCCAGCTGTGCAGCAGGGGCGACAGGAATCCCATCCTGGACTGGCGTGGGAGGCGAAGGGTGCGGAGAAGGAACGGACAGTGGATGTTGGATCCGCTCCGCCAACTGCTCCAATCGCTCACCCAATGCGGCCAGTTGTCGCTCGTGACGGCTCGACATCTCCAGTAATCCTTGTCGTAAGCAAGACATCTGCTCCTCCTGTTGGCGGAGTAATGCCCGTAACGTCTCCGCGTCTGCTGCGTCCATTATACTGGTCGGGTGGTAATGTCAAGGTTGACGTGCGGACACAAATGCAGACGGACTCGAAATAAAGAAGAAATAGATTTAATGACTCGAGAGAGGAACATTAAATCAGAGCAAACAAACAGAACCACCCGACAACCCGTGCAAGGGAGACGAGGCCATATAACAGGGAGAGGGGATTGGTTAACCACATACAGGTGTGCCAGGAGGGAGGGAACACACAAGGAGGGAAGTGTCAAATGACCTCGAAAGCAATGGTGAGCACAGGAAATACAACAAAATAAAACAGGAAGTGCCAAACACAACAACAATTAATGTCCTGGGTCCATAACCCCTACAATTAGAGGACGACTGCTCTAGTTCTGCACCATGGTCGCCCCCATGAAGAAAAGATAGAAAAAGAAAAGAAAAACAGACACAAACCTGTAACCACAAGAAGCAATATGGAGTTCAGTGTCTTCCCCAAGGGCTCTGACATTTGGGCAGGCAAGGCAAAAATGGAACCTACAATCTTCCAATCAGAGGACGAGTACTCTGTACCATGACTGATCCACAAGACCGAGTTTTTGTTTCATAATGTGGTTGAGAATGTGCAATAAGTCAGGCATTTTGTTGTCAGTTTGATCAATTCTAGTATGATGTTGTAATTCAGCTGATAGCCTATCAATTAAAGTCGTGCCTAACTCTGAAGAGGTTTTCATATTGAGAGTGATATCTTTGCCACTTTTTCATGCTTGTTCAAAATAAAAGATAATAAAAACGTTTCTACGTGTGTGAAATCATTATAAATAATCTTTATATATGAATTATCTTTTTTGTTGTTATGATTATTATAATTTTTTTTAACAAAACTATGTTTTTTTTTTTATTACCTCCTTCCCCCCAGTGAGCTGAATTTAATAAACAGATTTGTCTTTTTGTTCTTTGTGTTTAAACAATTCTTTATGCAAGGTTTTACCTATAGTAGTCCCTGCTTTATTTTAGGATTTACGTTCTAAAAACAAATAGTAACAGGTGAATTGTTTAAACTGTTAAAGTTCAGACCTTTAGAGTAAAATAGCTCCAGTGTTATAGAATGAAACCGAAGATCTGATTGTGATCGTAGATTTATGTAAAAATGGAAAGCTGAACGCATTCTGTACAGGAGGCACGTCAGAGAGAAGGCAAATGTCCAGAGCCAATTAAACAAATAACTCATTAATCCAGTTTAATCAAAAGGTTGTGTCCTTATTTTTGTTTGTTTTCATTTCTTCTTATGATTTTATGTTTTTTCTTCACCCTGTCACAGGGATGACTCTCAGTGTATTTTAGTGAGTGGTTTACAGTTCATTCTCTTCAGCTCATTTGTTGAACCAATGATATGCTGCTCCCTTTGTTTTTAGTTTTGCCAATTTGAAGTTTATTTAAAGCACCTTAAAGATTCCCCCACAAGCCTAGTTTTCTGCAGTTTGGGGCTAAAAAACTTCTCAAAGGGTTCTGTTAAAGAGATGAAATGTGTCAATTTAAAATCTTACGTCATTTCTTTTTTGTTTTGTATGTGTCATACTTAGTAATGAAAATGTTGGTTCTTCCCAAGAGTTTTAGTCATTGCAGTTCCTCAAATAGCAACCGAAGCCTGGTGTCTAAAGCGAGCAATTTCGTATTGGTTCAAACATTAAAAAGTCTGTTTTTTTTTTTTTTTTTAATAGCATGTTATTGGCTACTCCTGATTCACAATAATTTAAAAGTACTCAGAAATGCAATTTTAAACTTAAATTCTTCATTCATGTTTCATTCGTGCAAGAACATGTTATAAATACCAGCAAAATAGGTCTATCATCATTTTGGGGAATGTTTTTACATTGGTCAATGAGTGGATCCATTAGTGGAACTCAATAGAACTTACTATTTTGTAATGACCAATCACAAATTTTTGGGTTGGGTGGAGTAAACTCTAGTCTTGCCATTCAGAATGCTTTTGGTACCATCAGAAAATATCTGTACAGCCATGTCTTTTCACAAAGGAAAAGTCAAATAACAATGGTGTTTTGCCTAAACAAATGGTCCGTTTAATTCATTCACAGCACCACAGGCAAACAGATTCTTATGTTTGAATGAAAAAGAACCAGAACTGGATCAGATATCATTGAACATCCAACTGTCTGTGGAATTTGGCAGAAGTATCAAGACGAAGGTGAGGGTTACTGCAACATTACGATTATAACCTATTGTATAACTGTTTTCTTCTTGTAAAACAAAGAAATACAAACCAATAAAATGGAGAATTATTTTAGTACACCTTTGTTATGTAAATAAACTTTTCAAACATGAATCATTTTATTGCTAAACAAAATGTACTTTTATATTTAAACGGTTTAGAAACTTTTTCTTTTTTAATGTGGATACATTATCTTTACAACACGGAATAACAATTTTAGCTAAAGAAACTTGTGAAACAATTTCTTGTGTATTTTCAATACTCAAAACTTCATTGGCAATCAGAAACACAATTTTTAATCTTTTCTACACTCACTTAAACACACACTTTTTTTTTTTTTACATGTCTCGTTCAATAATGCAATGGTTATAACTGTCTTACAGCCAACACCAACACAAATGATATTTATTGATAGTGTAGACCCTTAAAGAGCAATTCTGTTTGGTTTACAAATCAAAAAGAAAATAAGACACCTTTTTGTTTTGACATGACATCACCAAATGTGGAAAAACAACAGATTTTGCTTGTAAGAACTTAACGCAGTTTCTGATGCAACCAGACTGTGACTCAACCTGGACATGATCCAATGACTTCACGAATTCTGTAATTCCAATGACGATTTGAAAAAAAGTGAATAAATAAACTTTTAAACATTAGCTAACATCTATTATATTTTCTGAGGGTTGGCCATAGCTCCCTGGATTGAGAAAACTTTATGCTCAACAACTGGTTAGCGGTTTGAACCATTGACCGGTTCTGTTTCAGCATAGATTTATTGAGGCTGTCTAAAAATATCTAGATTTTTTTCGTAATTGACATAATCGTCAACAGTGATGATTTTTAACAAAAATAAATGCTTACGTGCATTATTTAAATACTTTGCTTTATTTCAAACCAAAAGCAGTGTCTGTGTTTCTTCTGAGCAGCAGTTGAAGTGTGTACACCCATAGTCACATGCACCTCTAGGGAACTGCAATGATCATGAGTGCTGTGAGTTTTTGGGCTGTCCAGGCCCATAGAGGGTCCAAGCAAAGCAGCTGCATCTAACTCAATGTCCAGCACTTTAGTCAGATGGGTGGTGTTCAAAAGGATTTATAATGTAGCCAAAGTTGATTAATTGACCATTGGATCTATTTGTCACTTGATTGACATGTGTCTACAACTTCAGTTCTAGCCAGTTCTAACTTTTGGCCTAATTCACATGCTCCTTGTTGAGACATGATTTCCCATCCTAGGATGTCTCAGACATCTTCTATTTTGTCAAAGGAGAAGCAAAACTCAAGAGGTTAAGTTTGCCAAATGTATTTGAAGATGGAGAGAACCTGGAGACGATGTGGAAGATCATGTAAGATCAATTAATCAATCAATCAATCTTTATTTATATAGCACTTTTCATATAAAACATAACACAAAGTGATTTACACAAAATAAAACAAAAAAATAGTGATACAAAATAAGCAAATAAAAACAAATATTAATATTAAAATAAGCATAAATTAACATAAAGTCCCTTCCCCCAGATCTGTACAACCCCCCCCCCCCCCCCCCCCCCCCACACACACCCTTTCAGACCTCCCACCCCCTAACTGAAGGAGATTGGCAATGAGAAACAGGCTGAGCATGACAATTTGTTTTTAGAAACGCTAATAGTTGGGACCTCTCTCTCTGTGAGTAGTGGCACAGCCAACCAAACGCAGCGACACAAGCAGGGACCCGCCTCACCACAGATAGGCAGCGATGCAGGTCCCCAAGATGTGCTGCAGAGAAAATTATCTCAAGGTCTTCTCAATCTTCAAATAAATTGGCTAATTTAACATGTGGGATTTTGCTTCTCTTCTGACAAAATAAAACACGGGGAGACGTTCTAGAAGGGAAAATCATATCTCAACAGTCTGTACAGGGGTTGACCCTTACAAATGTTTTAGGATTGTCTGGGCCCATGAGGGTCATAGAGAGGAATGGCCCCACCTTAACCACTTCATGCAACAATTTATTTATGAATATATGACATTTTAAATTATGTCAGTATTCTTTCCATTTAAGATGATGCTGAATTAAGTGAAGTTCTGGATAAAATGGTTAGTTGTTTATTAGCAACAAATATGAATGGGTTAAAGTTAGTACAAGTGTCTTAAAGTTCCTTTGAGGCTTGCACAGCCACACCAAGGGAAGTCACGAAAATGGAACTTACCTTTGTTGTGCATGTGGTAAATGAATCGTGAAGTATCTGTAAGGCAAATCTGAGTTGCATGTTCTTTTAGCCAGCAGGGGACCCTGTCATAGGGTGCTCCAATGCCACTATCTAGTTATTAGTAAGGTGTTACTACCAGCCCCTTATTGACCCCGTATGAAAATGGTGCAAACGCATGCTGTGCATTCAAAAAGTAAACACCTATAGGATGCCAACAAACTATGCCCTGACTGTCTAATTCCCTGTCACGCAAACAGCACTAACAGGCATGTTTCACAGTCTACAGGATTTTGGGAGGATTAAAAAGATGGAAAATTTGTATGATATGCTTTCTACTACACCCTTACTCACCCTTGCGTGTTGTATAAGTGCTCGCTATGACCTGTCATCTGCAGCATCTCTGTAGAAAAAATGTGCATGAAAATTTTCACTCTACGAGCTTACCTATTTGATCCATAGACAAGCCATATTCACCCATGAGGACAATTATAACAAAGGCCCAAGGTATTGAAATGTCCGTAATGTAACGTTCAAAGGTTTTAGTCATATAATGTTTTGATATTGGTGTTTTTTAGTTGAAATGTCTGGTGGCGCTCAGTGGAGCTGACAAGTGTAATATACACTTTATTTCTCTTTCCAGATATGTGGAGGAACATTTCCTCTAGCTACTCTCTTTTCACTGCACAACAGCCCTTAACGAACTCTTCCCACTCTTTACACATCCACTGCCTCATCGCCACACCAAGCTCTCTTATCTTCATCGTCCTTGAAATCACCACCATCTTAATTGTCCTCCCTCTCTGCATCTTCACCCTCTACCATGGCCTTCAGAAAAGGTGGCAGAAGCGCTGCATCTCCTCTGTTTCAGCGATGACTCACTCTGATTGCTTTACTTACAACCTGGTTGTCATAGAACTGATTGGTGTCATTGGGTACATTGGCAACTTGGCTGGTATCTGTGGGGACTGGAAAGACTTTTTATCAACTGCAGATATCTTTACATGCCTCACCTGGTATGGTCAAATTTTCTTTCATATCCTGATGTGTGTTGACCGATACCTGGCTGTGGTTCATCCCGTCACCTACCTGACCACCAGGGATGAAAGAGGAGTCACTATCAGGAACATCTGTATCGCCATGGCCTGGTTGCTTTGCTTTGGAGGAATGGCATCAATGAGGATGACAAACTTTTACTATGTTGTGGATATTTTCCTCTTAGTATTGTCTCTTACAATTGTCTGTTTCTGCAGCATTTCTGTTCTCCGTGTTCTGATTCGTCCAGGTCCAGGGGAGAAGGGCGTGCAGAAGAAAAGGATTGACCAATCAAAACAGAGAGCGTTCTACACCATTGTGGCTATACTCGGAGTGCTGGTGGTGAGATTTGCTTGGAATATGGTCTGGGAGGTTTTGTTCATATTTGGTGAAAATAGTGATTGTGTCATCATGGCCATTTGTGTCTGGTTTAATCTGCCCAGCAGCATGGTGCTACCTGTGCTCTATCTACACAGAACAGGTAAAAGTGTGTGTTGTAAACATAACATTCACTAAGAAAACAAGAAATATTTCTTTGGAAGGAATCACTTCAATTGATGAAAACAAATTTAAAGTGGAAACTGCATTCATTAGACACCAAATTCAGATATCTCCAATTTGGACCACATTTTTATTACCTAGATAAAATTCAAGATTTTGGGTTGTCTGGACTACTGGAGAGTCAAGAAGAGGGATGGCCACAGCTTAAGGGAAGCGCAGGTGTGTCTTGCAGTTCCCTTGATGCTTATTCTGGCACTGAAAGGGTTGTTGTTGAAAATGGAATGTACCATTGTCGTATATGTGGGAAATATATCATGAAATATTTGTAAGATAAATGTACTGTCATCTCTGGGCAATAGAGTGCTCCTGAATTTAAACCACATCCACTAAATTTAAAAAGAAAAATACAATTGTTCATAACTATAAACCACTCTTTTCTATAAACTGCAAATGTCCAAATTGTAACATGGGGTATTTATACTATGAATGGTACCCTTTTAACTCTTTCGAACCAAGCGACACTGGAGGGTGTCCTACGTGCTGCTATGACATCAGCATAATAAAAATGTCAAAAAGAAACTTGTTTCATTTTGACAGTTTCATTTGTCTATGATTGCGAATGGGGGTGACAGAATAAAAAGGGAAATTATTCGTAGGTTCTAAATGAGTGGGATTTTTTTATATTTTAAAAAAATGAGACTGAAAATGAAGGGCAGTCATCAGGGAATCTGTGGATTTCTCAGATGGAGAAACAGGTGCTGTTTCAGAGCTATCTGAGGACTCTGATTACAAACAGAACGGGTAACTTTTTGGGGAGCACAGGGAGGAAGCACTGAGACTTTTTCATGTATGCCAAAGACCACCACGGCCATGAAAGCGTGACAGCTTTAAGTCACAGAGTGAGGCATGGGAGTGGAGTCACCTGTCAGGACTCTGAATGAATGTGTGGATGTGGAGCTCAACAAGCACCAGCACTGTAGGTTGTTAAAACACTGCAGTGCACCCTGCTGTCTTCACAGCAGCTTGGCAGGACACTTGTTGGCATCCATCGCACCTGTAAAAATCCATAAATTAGCCATGATATAGTTTAAGCCGCAGGGTTCAAAGCGCATGAAGAAAGTGCTTATAATTCAAAAATAACGCTAAATTGCACGCACTTATGAAGTTGGGGTGACGCTGTCATACACCATACCTTACACCTTGCTCTAGTCCTTAGTAAGGTGCGAGTGCTGGCTCCTTACTGACCATGCATGAATGCTGTATGCACAGGGTGTGCAGGTAACGGGAAACGCCCATGCAAATTACTCTTTGACTGTCTGGAAGGACTCCGCACTTATCACTGCACTAAGGAGTTCCCTGTGAAGCAGGATTTGAAAAAAAATTTGAAAAAGGAAGTAAAATCAATACGACACACTTGCGTCTCTCCCACTTCACCATTACCTTACCCTTACATGTTGTATAAATGTTTGCTACAACCTGTTGCTCGCAATATGGTCATAGAAAAATGTGAAGAAACATTTTCACTCTGTGGGCTCACAAAGCGGTCTATGAACTTTATGTTCTGTGTGCCCCACACAGGTTTGCCCATTTTTTTCCCGCAAACAGCCAGTATCCACCTTTAATGACAGTTGTGAGTAAGGCTTAAAGACGTTAGGATCTGTGATGATATTTAAGTTAGAGATTGTTTTATCTTTGTTGAGGCCATTTGCTCATGCCTTGTTTTTTTTGTGAGAGATTTTGTAATGAAGGCCTCATCAAATTTTTTGCTTTTATTTTGCCAATGGTCAACATTATTACATTGTTAGTGCAATGGAGGACATGTCTAAGGCTGGAACAATAAGTGAAACAGCTAAGGGTGAAAAATAAAAAAATGGAAAAAATGAAAAGATTTTAATATGAGTTTACCTTTGTTGATGAGATGAACTAAGAAACTTGAACATGTCTTGGTTAATCTATAGTTCCTGCTTGTTTCCATATCATTTAGTAATTTGATTTATATGTATATTTTAATGTTTGTATGTATGTAAGCAGAGGGGGGAGCGGGTACACTTGTGTTTGGGGTAACAGGTCACAAATGTTATTGTTTTACTACATACTTGTTTTTTTTCAACAATTTGATCTTCTTGATGGCATAAACTGCCACTTTGACTGCAATTTGAATTTTTGCTATACTTATCCTCATGTTTATCAGTAAATGGTAACATAATACACCTTAATTTCAGTACAGTTACCTGTTTAACTGAAGCACATCTCTATTTACAGTTCTACAACCAAACAAGTTACCAATGTTAGGACTGAGTTATTGCTACATTTATATACAAAAATAAAAATAAATAAATAAAAAATAGAACAAATTAGAATAAATATACAAAAAATGGAACAAAATTGTGAACAATTATGCAAATGAAAACGACAAGTATGTACATTTGCAACACCAACAGTGATATGTAAAAGTGATATGTCAAAAAGACCAGATTTTTGTGGACTACAGGAGAAGGCCCAACCAGCATGTTTTACTAATCAACAATGGAACAGCAGTTGAAACTGTGACCAGCACCAAGTTCCTGGGTGTTCCAAAAACCCAGCTAACCCCATCACAGACTTGCCTCTGTGCATGCTGATTTCTGGATGCCAATTACACTGTTTGCACTGCCTCTGTTAACAGCCACTCTTTCATTTAACTATTATTCTCATTAGTTTATATTGTTTTTTTTTTTTTTTTTTTTACAATTTTCACTTATTTATGTATTTTTGATTATTTCTATTTTTTTTCTGCATGTTGGTCATAGTACAGCACTTTCATCTGTGCTGTTTGTCGCAAAATACTATATATTTGACAATAAAAAGATCTTGAGTCTGACACTTGTTAATTACTTTAAGGCTATGACAAAACAGGTTAGATAAAGAAAATAAAAAAAAAAAACAGAAAACACTAAAACAATGTCTTCACATGGGTTCAGATTAAAATGCAAGACATTAGGCCCGTCAGATATTTCGATCTAATTGATTATTAATTATGTGTCAGTATAAAGAAGTGATTATTAGCAGCATATGTTATAATGACAGAATTAAAACATTAAAAAAAAGAAATAGGAAATCACTTTGTCATATTAAACACGCTGAATTAAAAGCAAAAACTTAATTAAACTAACAAAATGAATATTCACCAAAAATGCTGTCAATAGAGGTTTGCTGTTGACTTTAATAGGTTCCAATTGTTTGCCCACTACCTTAAATTGAAATTCAATCACATGAATATTTGTCTGTGTAAAAACTTATCTATAAATAGGTTTTTTTTTTTGTTTGTTTGTTTTTTTACACAAAAGAGAATAACTGTACAAAAGAACATTTATGACTGGTACAATTTCTCCCGAAATCTTATTTATAAAGGCATTTAAAATGATATTAATATATAGCATTTTTAACTTGCAACGTGACATTTGACCTAAATGTTCACCACAATTTTCATTTTGATGTAAATCTTGAGTGCTACTGCTCTCATCCCCATAGACAAACAGAGAGCAAGGGAGAAATTTCCATTTAGGAAATGAGCCATGTGACAAGAATGACCAACACATGCAAACATTATGCTAATGCTTCCATATGATTCATTCTCCAAAGAGATGTTTGTTTTCAGCCACTTCGAGCCCTATAATGGAAGTTAAAAATAAGATTGGAAAATTAAGACATACATGATTCTACTTGTGTACAAAATGATGCATCAGAATAGAGCAGAGCAAAGAGCTTGTGGCCTGCCTTTTATATTAAAAATACAATCAAACTAAATTTTTCTGCTCCTCGTATGCAACAATTTGCCTGAAGAAATACTCAAAAATGCAGTTTTGAGCTTAATTTTCTTTACATATGTCCTCTATCTGCAGAAAAATGCAACAAGAGCATGTCAAAAACATTTTTTTTTTTATTAGAGGGGGTTTATAAAGACTTATCTTAATCTAAACATCAGATATACTACTTTTTATTTAAATTTCAAAAATGATCCTTGAACATTTTTAATCGAGGTGAAAATTATGTGAAGTGTTCCCATGTGTGCCAGAGTCCCCATTTGGATGGTGGGTAAACCAGAACTCGTCCTCAAAAGATGACAAATACAAGATTAAAAACACACATACACACTTGAGCCATGAACTTTATGTTTTGTGGGCTGCATGACCGTATTCCCAGAAAAGCTGGGCACTTCTACACCTCCCTCAGGAATGGCTAGTTTCTCAAATAAAAGGCTGAAACATTTTGGCTTGCAATTAAATATTTAACAACACAAAATCAACAACGGGATAATGCCCAACGAAGTGTCCATTATCAGAAATCAACTCAAACATTTCAGCTTTTAATGTAACAAGACATCTGTACATCTGCCCTTTGTCACCGGTTCTGTTCATAGTCTTTATGGACAGAATTTCTAGGTGCAGCCAGGGTCCGGAGGGGGTCTGGTTTGGGAACCACAGGGTTTCCTCTCTGCTCTTTGCAGATGATGTTGTCCTGTTGGCTTCATCGAGCCAGGACCTCTAGCATACATTGGAACGGTTTGCAGCCAAGTGTGAAGCGGCAGGGATGAGGATCAGCACTGCTAAGTCTGAGGCCATGGTTCTTGACCGGAGAAAGGTGGTTTTCCCTCTCTGGGTGGGTGGAGTGCTGCTTCCCCAAGTAGAGGAGTTTAAGTATCTTGGGGTCTTGTTCACGAGTGAGGGAAGATCGGAGCGTGAGATCGACAGGCGGATTGGTGCTGCGTCCACCGTCATGCGGTTGCTGTACCGGTCCATCGTAGTGAAGAGAGAGCTAAGCCAGAAAGCAAGGCTCTCAATTTACCGGTCGATCTACGCCCCAATACTCACCTATGGTCATGAGCTCTGGGTTAAGATCGAAAGAACAAGGTCCCGGATCCAAGCGGCTGAAATGAGCTTCCTCCGTAGGGTGGCTGGGCGCTCACTCAGAGATAGGATGAGAAGCTCGGTCACCCGGGAGGAGCTCAGAGTAGAGCCGCTTCTCCTCCACATCGAGAGGAGCCAGTTGAGGTGGCTTGGGCATTTGGTTCGGATGCCCCCTGGACGCCTCCCTAGGGAGGTGTTCCGGGCATGTCCCACTGGGAGGAGGCCCCGGTGAAGACCCAGGACACGCTGGAGAGACTATGTCTCTCGGCTGGCCTGTGAACGACTCGGGGTCCCCCCAGAGGAGCTGGAGAAAGTGGCCGGGGAGCGGGAAGTCTGGGCATCTCTGCTTAGACTACTGCCCCCGCGACCCGGTCCCGGATAAGTCTAAGAAAATGGATGGATGGATGGAAGACATCTGTAATGACTTCATTCTAATTGACTTCACCCACTTCCAAAAAAACAAATTTCCACCTCTTTTGTGCAAATCGGTCCTTAGTAAATACTGTTCAGAACCCATCTAAATTTGCACAATTAAATGAGCTGTGAAAGACAGCAGGAAAAAAATTTTCTGCAAAATGCAAAGCCTGCATTTAGTATTTGGCTGTTTTCATCTGAGCTGCACTGGATGTTTCAGTGTTCTATAGGCCTCAAATAGCACAGAGAGACAGGAATAAAAAGGTAAGGTTAAAAACGTGGATAATATATTTGTATTTGAATGCCTTGAATTATTACTTAAAAGGTCTTTTTTTTTTTTTAGATGACCTGTAGGATAAAAATAATACGTTGGCAGGCTGAGATTTCGGGATTTGCTCGTAACATTGTTGTTCAAGATAATAAGCTTTCATTTTTGGTTGTTTAAAATAATACATGTGAAAGGAATAGGCAATAATTTTCTTCCTGTTTCATTCCTTTCATTAACAAGCCTGTAATATAAAGCTGATTTTATAATTTTTTTTTGTGTGTAAACAATGAACATTTTTTGTTTATTTCCTTATTTTGTTAAAGCATTCCTCAAAAATGTTAACCCCATGACACTGTTTTTACAAGTGTAGTTTCAGTTTGTGCTCAGGAGCACCATCTGCTGTTAAATTGAACTTTGACAGATTTAAATTTTATGTGCCAGTATAATTATCAGACAGAAAATATCTAACTTTTGCAGTAAGTTTGGACTAAAATGGCAAAAAAAGTCAACTTCCAAATTTTTAGCTCAGAGATAGAAAAGAACCAGTTATGTGTAGTAAATAGCCGTTGCTTTCTTTGAGTCAAGATGTTTATATTTAAATGACAAGGTTTTTTTTTCATTTACCACACATGTGGTATTAATAAAGACTTTGCCCAAAAATCAAAGCTGTCTCAATTTTTTTTAATTCTTAATTTTTTTCATTGACAAATGAGACAGCACTGCATAGATTTTAGAACCAGACTGGTATTTGCATGCTTGTGGCTCTGCTCATCACTCACACATCTCTGGATTCAAGTATCTCAGATGCTAAGATGCCACATCCTATTTCACCTCAAAAGTTTGCATCTGTAGTTACTCGCTGGCACTGCCACACCTTTAAGATTACAAACCAAAAGACAACTATTAAAATTCTTTGGACTAAAATATAAACGTATGATACAATGTTTTCAGCACAATGTATTCAATTAAGTGTATTTGCGTCCAGGATTCTGAGTGTTTTCTTTTAAGCTTGAGTCCCATCAAACATGAAAGCAGAGTGGATCCCACTGAAGCCAGCTTCAATAAAGAACTTCGTTCAGAATAGCTTGACCTACTTTTTGTAAATCCATTAGTCACTATGTTTGTTTTATTTAAAATGTATGCAATTTGGACCCATGCTCACTTTTTACTTACTTACTTTTTTTTTTTTTTTTTTCTAAATCCTACCATGACATCATCTATTTTCCAAAAAAAAAAAAACCTAATAAATTAGAACATTTTTCAAAGACTTTTTTTATACATTCACTGTGTTCTGATGGTCATCACTTCATAAATATAATTTAGGGACTTCTGGGAAATCTCCAGGGCACTGGATTTTAGAAATGTAGATTTAGACACCACTTTGCCCCCTATACACTAACCAGGGAGTAGTGATGGAATTCTGACACAACCCAACTGTCACACAAAGAGTGACTACAGGGCAACTTCTTTCATGGTTTTTGTTGGAGCCAATAAGACCACAATGACTGATAAAATTGGTCTTCAAGGAAAATTTCATTCATTGTCCCTTCAGCGTTCCATAGGACCGGGCTTCTAAAAACTTTACACATGATGACTTAACTTTTAATTAGCAGGTAAGCAATTCCACCGAGTTTGCACAGTTGTGTCTTTAACTGTCTGCAAACACGTAGAATTTAATGCACTTTTGGATCCTCTGGTATTTGATTGACAGCATTTCGATCTGTAAGCATGAATGACTGATTCGCAGCAAAAGTTGAGTTTGCAATGATAACTACAAGTTTTTTTTTTTAAGCCATGACAAATATCTGCATTTTCTTTATAAAAGTGCACCTTTTTCTTACAAACTTTGATAAAAGTGTCAGGGTTGACGTGCAGACACAAATGCAGAGGGAAAATTTAAATGAAAAGTCTTTCATTTATTCAAATAAGTTCTCAAAAAAAAACAGAACACAAATCCTTGAAGGTACTACACACAAAAAAAAAAAAAAAAAAAAACACCGACCACCAGTGCAAGGGAGATGAGAACTTATAACCAGGAGGAGAGGATGAGGTAATTGAAAACAGGTGTGCCAGTTAAGGAGGGAGGGAACACACACCAGGAGGGAAGTGTCAAGAGACCTGAAAAAGCAGAGGTGAAACACAGGAAGTACAACCAACAACAAAATAAAACAGGAAGTGAAACCCAAACACAACCAATGTCCTGGGTCCATGACCCCACAAAAAGAGAATAAAGGAGCTGTTTAAAACTCCAGAGAGCTTTCAGATGTTCTGCAGACTCAAACCTATAGAAGATTAAAAGAGACAAATAGAAATCAATATTTTTCAGATATCTAAATGATTTATGAAATCACTGAAAGTGTAATTACTTAAAATAAATGTGGCTTTATCCCTTTAATACCGGAACTTTAGTTCCAGTGTTGGTATTCTTTTGACTACCATAACTCTTTAGCTAGTTGTACAATTAACATAGTTCCAGCTAATTCTGAAGCATAGAAAAGCAGTCTCGCACTCCTTTACAACACTTGACATAAGTAATGATTTGCATATTGATGCAAAGTTGACTTGAAAAGCCGGTTTTCTCCACAAGAGAATCGCCTAATTCGTGTTGATTGAGTAAATGGTTGAGGAGTTACGGTAGATCAGAGTGTGTACTATTTAGGTGTCGCCAGTGACATCTCTGGTCTAAAAGGGTTAACTCTGTCAATGATTCACCATCAAAAATACCATATTTTTATCACCAAAATATTACGTTAATTTATTGAATACATTTAGTTATGCTATGGTCTGGTGTTGGATCATTTCATGAACCAGCTTTATTTACCATAGTCACCAATCAAAGTCAGTAAATTATCCAGTAAATTATTTTAATCAAAAGTCTGAGTAACCAATCAGGTGCGAGATCCTGCCCATTTGAATTTGACATGTGAGTGTGACAGAAAATATGAATTTGTGAAATACTATAACACCACCAGACCATAAAATAACCAAATTGTGAAATTACTAAATTGATTTCATTCATGATATTATTGGTATTTTAATTCCATAATGACAGATTTTATGACAATTATTTATGTAATTCCACCTGTAAAGCTTTCTTGAAAGATTAATTTAGATATTTCATGTTTTATTAATTTATTTCAACAAAACAAGACTCTTACAGGAACTGGAACCAGTAATCTTCAAAGGCAGTCCAAAATGGTCACATTACAGAAGACAGCTGGTTTCAGGACAATCTTTGTCTATACACATGACTATATATAAGAACAAACTACCAATTTATGTTAAAAACTAGTCGCATTTGTTGTGTCCTGATCTTATTGCCCATATAGTTCTTATATTCATAATACTGACTTGGTGTGAGCTAGAAAACTAAACATGACTTTATTATGAAAGACACTGAGTCATTGAGAGAAAAGAAATAGGTTACAGTTTTTTCCACCTTTTGAACCTGAGATTGTTTGATCAACCAAGATTTCAGACTAGCAGAACTTTTGTTCCATGTGGGTCTTTAGGAGGTATTGGTTTGTAATTTGACAGGAATAAGATCTCAGTTACAGGCGGAGATGGAAAAATGTTAAATTGACTTTTCTTAGTGGAACTTCCAGAACTTGGAAATTGTATGACTGGCTACAATAATTTCAGAGCAACACAAGGAAAATCCAACCACATCATTGGAATAACTCTGCAAAGGAAACAAATGAGTTTTAAAAAGCAGGGAAACCCTAGATGTCAATAAACATAACGCTCCCATAACTATGAAATACAATATAGCTTTTTTCTAATTTTTGCATATGAGATACATTCACGTATAAATAGATACATCCTTCATTGTGGATCAAAATTCATTTGCATATGGAATTGTGTAACAATAATGACAAAGCTTCAGACTCATTTGCAACATGCAAAAATTTACCTCGGTCCAGTCTTTGAGATACTGATCCAGACAGACGAGCACCAAGAATACTTCAAGCATTGTAGCAGTCATTAGGAGTTCCTTAAAAAGAGAGTCAGACTCTGGGATGCAGCTCCAAGACCTCTAGAAACAGACACGATCAATAAGGTAAGTGCATCGTTGGAAATGTTTTTTATTTTTATAAAGAACAGAATAGAATCTGACACTAAAGTTTCATTTAACTATGAATATTTTTGTTGTTGTTATTTTACATCTTTCTTTAACATGACTTATTGGTCAAGTGATATTTAAGAAAACAGAAATAATCTTATGTAAGCAATTCAATCACATTATGCATTTTAATGTCAAGAGTTAATATACATTTCCACACAAAGTAGAGTTTTGCAAGCTCTCATTGTTAGTTAGTGCAGTCCAGTTCACTGTCTGTTTGATCATTCAGGGTGCCTCTATTTTTCAGACATGATGGACAACTCTTCTTTATTCATCAATTCAACCAAGTCACCTTACCCTATATACATGAACTGCTTAATTAATAAACCAACTTCCTTTATTTTCATTGCCTTCA
Organism: Oryzias celebensis; assembly: GCA_014656515.1. Classification (NCBI taxonomy): domain Eukaryota; kingdom Metazoa; phylum Chordata; class Actinopteri; order Beloniformes; family Adrianichthyidae; genus Oryzias; species Oryzias celebensis. Next base: position 3,233,001 of record BNCR01000016.1, read on the forward strand.
TCACAACCTACACCTGTCTCCTTCTGCCTCTCTGCGTTCTCATTCTTCACCACGGTTACCGTCAGTGGCTGAAGAAGAGCTCAACCTCCTCAACTGCGGCCATGAGTCACACTGACTGTTTCACCTACAACCTGGTCGTCATTGAGCTGGTTGGTGTCTGCGGGTGTGTCATCTGCTGTTATGGGAGCATCATGAGTGACAAATTGGTGTTTGTCATTGGGACTCTTCTCGCATCCTTTATTTTGCAAGGAGAAGCATGTTTTCATGTGCTGACGTGTGTAGAGCGCTACCTGGCTGTGGTCCATCCCATCACCTATCGGAACCTGAGAAGTGAACGGGCTATAGCCATCAGAAGTTTGGGCATCGGCTGCGTCTGGCTGCTCTGCTTTGCAGGGATTCCTCTGTTACTTTTTGACGATATGTTCAGTATCATGGATATATGTCTCCTAATATTAGCCGTGCTTATCACAGCCTCCTGCAGCATCTCTGTTCTCTGGATTCTGATTCGTCCGGGCCCAGGGGAGCAGGGCGGGGACAAGGAGAGGGTAAATCAAACAAAGATGAAGGCTTTCTTCACCATTGTGACCATACTATGCGTGCTGGTGTTGAGGTTTGCTTTGGGTCTAGGTCGAGCGGTGATGTTTGTGTCGAAGGCATACGGAAGTTGTATCATAATGAACTGTAGTTTCTGGTTTTATCTGCCCAGCAGCCTGGTGTTGCCCGTCCTGTTCTTACTAAGAAAAGGAAAATCAGTTTGTTTTAAAAATACCTAAAAGTTGGCAACAGTTAAGTCCACCAGCTTACAGTTTTTTGTTGCTCACAGGTTGTTCTGATTGTCAAACTTTTTTAAACACTGCAAAAACAGAATCTTAATAACGTGAAATACTTGTTGTGAGAATTTTCCTATTTTTTGTTTTGCATGAAAAATGGACTTGAGAAAGTTTTTTCATAGAGAAATTATTTTAGGTTAAGACAACATGTCTCAGTCAATAAAATGTCTTTCTTAAAACAATAACTCTTAATGAAACCATTTTCTTACCCCTTGGCTGATTTTTTTTTTTCTTTTGCTTACTTATTGAAACTTTTTTACATTTTAGGAATTTTTACTTATTTCTAGACAGACATGTAAGGGGGGTGCAGTGTTTGTCATAGATTTTAGTTGCTTGGTGTGAATTGTTATGAACTTTGGTTGATATTTGTCAATGAAATTGTGGTAAAATTGTGTCATGGTCAATGAACAAATTGTTAACAGCAGAATTGTCAGCTTTAAAATAACCAAAACGGGCCATGCTCAGGTACCTTAATGCCCTTTTTACACGTATTTGTTCATTTTGGAGAAGGCTCTGGTTTACAGACACACTATCCAGCCAAGTAGGCGACGACCGCAAAGATAACAACACTGGTTTCAAATATCAAACTAATAACGTAATTAGGATCTTTGTTATATATGTAGGGTTATGATGAAATAGCAGGAACACTGTAATCTTTCTCACCTAAATACCTAATGTCATTGAAACAATCCCGGTTACTGTTCTCGAAAGTTACCATGTTGGAAACTCCAAATTGAATGGAAACCTCTCACATCGTTGCCAAAGTTTACAATGATGCTTCCACTTTGTTAAACGATAAAAGTAGATAGTCTGATTTATAAAGTGAGTTTTTTTTAAATTACAAACATGAACAGTTTGTGGTTACTCGAATTCTTCACTTTGGTTCTCAAATTATATATATATATATATATATATATATATATATATATATATATATAAATTACAAAAATGCAAGTTTAATTTTATTATTTCATCTAATGATTCAATTTTCAAACAAGACAATTATTTTAATCAAGTTTTAAGACCCATAAAGCAAACAACTGGCTCTGAGGGCTCATGCTAATGCTGGAGCATAGGGCGAGGACATTTAGCCTGTTTAACTGGAAAAGTGCCCAACTTATTCAGGCTTAACTGCTGCAGGAAGGATTCAATGTTTCTTTCAAACAGAAACATCCGAGACAATATTGTTGGTTGTTATCACAGCTGTACTAGTTTAATTAAGCAATTTGCTTTGTCATTGCTATATTTAATTTAAGGCTCATTTAGTTTGGTTTTGGAAAAGTTTATATATTTATAATTACGTCTTTTGGTTTCCGGCATTAACCAATGTCTCCTCATTTAAGTCTATCGTTCGGTCTGTTATCTCCAAGTTGCTTGCTTGTTGTAGATTGGTTCATTTCACTCTTCGTCAGGGACAATCTTGTCCGTGGTGTCCCTTGACAGCTCTTTGGTCTTGGTCATAGTGGTGAAGTTGCAGCCTGACTGTTTTGGTGCGGGCAGATGTCTTTTATACAAATAACCAGTACAAAAAGGTAACATCATCAGGTTAATTGACATGTAACCAGAGTAGAACAGAAGGGCTTCTTAAAGGAGTAACAGGTCTCTGATAGACAATTCTTGTGTATTTTTAGAAGATAAATATTTATTTTCTGCATCGTTATACAAATAAATTCATAAAAAATATGATAATGTGTTTTCCTGGACTCTTCTTTTTTTTTTTTTTACATTTTGTCTCTCCACTTGAAATGTACTGAATGAAGAACAACGTCATTGTCATTGTGCATAATACAACACAACTGAGGGCATTGCAGTCCTCTTTCAGTGCATTTGTAAATAAAAAAAGACAACAAAATAAAACCAAATTGATCAATTTAGGCACACACTTCCATAAAAAGTTTAAAATTGGATCAAAATGCACTCAAACTGGAGTGCTTTCCTTTCCGTCGCTGTGCAGCTGGAAAACCAGGCACAAACACAGGATGTTAAAATGCTCTCAATGGAGCAGCAGTAGAAGGACACCAGCAGTTCCTGATTAGGACCAGGTTTCTGTCCAGACACCAGACACAGAGCTGCTCCACCTCGTCCCGATAGGCAGACTCATCCCCCTGGAGATGAGCCCCACCACCGTGGTATCATCAGCAAACTTAATGATGGTGTTGTTGGTGCGGGTGGGGGTGCAGTTGTGCGTGTAGAGCAGGGGGCTGAGCACACAGCCCTGTGGAGAGCCGGTGTTGAGGGTGGCTGCTGTGGTATGTGGGCCCCTACTCTCACCCTTTGAGAGCGGCCTGTCAGGAAGTCCAGGATCCAGAGGCAGATGGAGTTGGAGAGTCCAAGGGCCTCTAGTTTGGACATCAGCCTGTGTGGGAGGATGGTGTTAAAAGCAGAGCTGAAGTCCACAAAGAGCAGCCCTACGTCGCTCCCTAACTGCTCCAGGTGTGATAGAGCAGTGTGCAGAGTGCTGCTGATGGCGTCCTCCATGGATCTGTTTGTCCTGTATGCAAACTGGTAACTGTCCAATGTCGGTGGGAGGCAGGAAACAATGTGACAGCGTACTAGTTGTTCACTTCATGATGACTGAGGTGAGTCCAACTGGTCTCTAGTCATTTATGCAGCAGTTTGTGGACTTTTTGAGCAGAGGGATGATGATTGAGGACTTCAGACATGGTGGTACAATAGATTGGAGTAAGGACTGGTTAAAGATCTTGGTGAAGACCCCCGCCAGCTGGTCTGCGCAGTCCTTCAGCACCCGTCCAGCAAGGCCATCAGGTCCAGCAGCCTTTCAAGGGTTCACAGCCCTCAGCGTATGTCTAACCTTATGCTCATCCACAGTGAGGGAGGGGCTGTGGGCTGGTGGCAGCTGCCTCCGGTGGCTCCACCTAGAAACGGCAAAGAAGAGGTTATGCTCCTCTGCCAACGGAGAGTCCAACGGAGAGTCCCAGTCAACAGCAGGGAGAGGTGATATGCAGGATCCCTTGCCACCCCTGGCTTGTGTTGTTCCTGCTGAAATTTTCCTCAATTCTTTTCCTGTAGTCCATCTTTGCACGATGGATGCCTCTCTTCCGGTTGGCTTTTGCAGCAGTCTATAGTCCATATCACCAGACCTGAAAGCAGCAGGTTAGATATCTACCTACCTGGTTAGATGTCTTTCTTATTGCATTTCTCTCGCAAACAAGCACAAACTTTGCATTGTTTATATCCCAACTGACTTTACATTTTTGTGACGAAAGAACTTGGCTTCTATTAGTGGTTTCAAGTTGATACTGCTGTGGAATTAACTTCTGTTTTGCTTTTTTTCAATAAAAATCATTAATCTTTGAACCCCTCCATAAACTAGACTGTATAAAGATGTGGAAGTTTGGAAATATCCAACCTTTTGTATTGTTGAAAGTCAAACTACCATTTTTTAGCATTTTGTGTTTGCATCATTTAAATTGTTCATTTTTTGTATCTTTAAACAGCAGATAGACCTGGTTTTTACCCACAATTCTTTACTGCAGTATTCACAAAAGGTTTGGTCTCCTTGGAAGCAGAAAATGAGATTTGCCTGAAGAAATGAACCATTCAATGAGTGATTTATCTTTGCAAAATGCAAAATCATCACAACCACCCAGCTGTTATTCTATCCACACAGGTGCGATGTAGTTGTGAATCCTAGAAACTGGATCCCATGAAAGCTTTCTGACTGGCGTTCTTCAAAGTGGAGAAATCATTTTATGCAACGCGGTAGGACTATAATATAATTTTATTTTTATGACATTAAATGTATGTTATTTTGATTGGGTAATACTTGCTGTGGTATAGTGACTTACACATACCCAATTCCATTCATGTGTTAAGATTAGTGCTTCACAGATCAGACCACAATCCTACTATTTAATATATTATTTTTCAATGTTTGCAATATATTTGTCTTTTAGACTGGATGTTAAAACATTAAGTAATATGTATTTAAACCCCATCATTTATACCTTTAGTATAGAAGTAAAACACAGCACATTAAAAACAAAGGTTTTGAAAAGAAAGAAATGTTATGTATCACTATTAACTATTTCACTCTCAAATATTCGCTGTTAACTTCCAGGTTAACTTTAGCAGTAAACAAAACAACCATCACAGTCATTTTGGATCATTTAAAATCGCAGCCTGAAAATGTTCTTCAAAGATTTATCATCCTGAAACTTTATCTGTTTACACTTCCAGTTTAATGACAGGAATTTAGTCAATGAAGACACAGAAACACCTTTAAAAAAACGACTCTGTAACAACTAGAAAACACCCACATGTTTTTGGACATGTTTTATAAACAGACTTTTTCCATCTTTAGTGGAAACACCAAAAATCTCCCAAAACTTTAGATGAACATTTTACAGAAGTGTTCTGGTACAGCTTTTCTGCCGTGCTATCAGACAGACACAAGACGTCACATTAGCGATGCAAGAATTTTGTGATATTTTCTTTTAACTAGCTTTATATTTTGTTAATAAAACTATTTTAAAACATTTTTTGAACTTATTACAGTCTCATTTTTTCATCAACAATAAACGTTTTTCTCTTTCGATGACAGTAGTGCATTCCGTGTGTTTAGTTTATACTTGTTAAAGCCCTTCTGTCCAAGGTGTACCCCATCTTCACCCCACAGCAGCTGGGATAGGCTCCAGGAGCATCATTTTCACAGAAGCCCAAATACGTTGTGAACACATTTGCTCTAATGCATGGAATGCTGTAATGAAAAAAAAGTCGTTTTTGTCTGTCTCTATACAGCTACAGCAATAGCACTCTGTTGACCCTACAATCCTAACGGTTTGTATTTGGCATTACCACACATTGATTAGATTCTGTCCTTCAGAAACCCTTAAAAGGCTGGAGATCAATTTGACTAGAGAAGCACTCATCATTTTTCAGTTTTGCTTATTAGAATACATACCAACACAACCCAATCAAACAAATCCATTGAATGAATGTTTGTGATTAAGAAAAAAGCGTTTTGCTGTACCTCAGACGTGTACAACCTTGATTACAGCTTCATTCCATGTCTTTTTTCTCTTTCAGAAATGTCTGTAAACTCCTCCCAACCCTTCAATGAGTCACATCTTCAACCACTCTCCACAGCCAAGCCCGACCACATCGTTTGCCTCCTCAGCAAACCGTCCAGATTCATCTTCATTGCATTTACCATCACATCCATCCTCTTTCTCCTCCCACTCTGCGCCGTTGTCTTTTATCATGGCCTCCTACACTGGCATCAACGTTCCTCTAATATCTCATCAGCAAGGATGAGTCACTTTGACTGCTTCACCTACAACCTGGTCACCATGGAGGTGGTTGTTGTTATTGGTTGGGCCTTCTCATGTTATGGTGTCTATATGGGTCAAAAAGACCCAGTGTCAATGGGTAATGTTCTTTATTACCTAACCTGGTATGGAGAAATATACTTTAACAATCTAACATGTATTGAGCGCTACATGGCAGTCGTTCATCCCATCACCTACCTAAGTCTGAAACAGGAAAGAGGAATCCGAATCAGGAATATCATTGTGGGCTGCGTCTGGCTGCTTTGTCTTCTTGGAGTGGGCTTGTCCATGACAGGTGAATTTATCATCCTGGATCTCTCCATAATGTCTTTGTCCCTGCTAGTCATGTTTTTTTGCAACATATCTGTTTTGGGGGTTTTGCTTCATCCGGGACCAGGGGAACAGTGGGGGGACTGGGAGAAGGTTGACCAAGGGAAGAAGAGGGCGTTCCACACCATTGCAATCATACAGGCGATACTGATGTTGAAATTTACTGGCGATGTCATTTATGAACTATTTTATTTGTCTGGAGGAAAGCTTAACTGCATTTTGCTGTCCTGCAGTTTTTGGTTTTGTCTTCCCAGCTCACTGGTGTTGCCACTGCTGTTTCTACACAAGGCTAGAAAATCGTAGAAAAACCAAGAAAAACTAGGTTTGCTTGAGCCTTTTAACATCAGAGCTGTAGCTGCAGTATTGACGTCCTTTGAATTTCTGTAACCTTTTGACATTCATGCAATTAACATAATTCCAGTCAATTTGGAAGTTGAGAAAAGCAGCTTATATGCAACGCAACACCTCACAGTATTGAAATTTTAACACGAGTGACATAAACCAATTGAATAGCGTTTCACCAAACTTCACTCACCTGAAATGTTGCATAATGGTGCAAAGCCTCCTTTCTCCAGTCAGAATTTATTGGATTTACAATGTTCCCTCACTGAATCAACTGTTCACTTTGGTGGTGTTGCTGTTTTTACTGGTTTTAAATAATGCAATCATGCATTTTTTTTGTTTTTTTTTTCCTATATTGGACTTGTTTTTCTACGAAGGTTTGAACTCAGAATTAAAACAACTGACAGAGGTGTGAAAATGTTCATGTCATGTCTATCAAGTGTAAAACTGTGTGCAGTGCGGGGCTTATCATCCTTAAAACATCTATAATAAATATAAAAAAGAAGTTGATTACTTCATGAGATTTTTCAGAACTTTAAGGGACAACTGTACAATGATTGTCTAGCGGGTGAATGTTTTATGTGTATATATATATATATATATATATATATTAATAAAAGCTGTCAATCTCATGTTCAAGGTGGGGGCACTGGGCGCCACATGTCTTTTTTAAGACATCTGATTGGTCAGTTTATAACTTAGATAACTTGCGATAAAGAGAAAATATAATGAAAGAACATTGGGATTAGAAAAAAAGGTAATAAAAAAGCTATCAGAGTAAGACTGTTATTCTGACAAATAAAATGAATGTACCAGCAGGTACTTCCTATTTGGAAGATGAGAAGGGAGGGGTCCCGCTGTCCATTGTTCTATTATCAAAAGTAGAAAGGGGACAGAGGCATGTAGCAGCTGTGGGCCATACAAGAATGCTCACAGTCATTGTTATTGGTACAACACAACTTTTAAAAAAGAAAATGGTTGTTAAAATGCATCAATTCTTTGAAGACTAAGGACTGTGACAATTTAATTGGAAAAAAAAAAGCTGACAGAAAGTTTTTTTAAAACTTAGCACAAAAACGTACAATCTGTGGTGTGTTTTTTCACAAAAGAAAACAACTGCATTAAGTAATTCCACAAAAAAAATGTAACATCCAATTGTTGTATTGCAAATGAAAAAAAAACCTCAAATAGATTATTATTTTTTGTACAATCTTTTCCCTACCTCCTGATAAACTGGATCAGGTCTGTTTAGACATTAAAGACCAGCTTAGTGGCCTTTGGGTTAAAGTGTCCGCCGTGAGACTGGAAGGTTGTTAGTTAAAATCTAGGCTGAGTCATGCAAAAGACTCTACAAATAGGACCCGATGCCTCCCTGCTTGACACTGAGTATTAAGGGGTTGGATTTGGGGTTTAAAACACCAAATGCTTCCCAAGTTCAGATGCTACTCCCTCCCCCAGGGGATGGATGGGTCAAATGCAAAGAACACATTTCACACCTAGATGCATAACTGATGGAATTTTAACTTTGACTGAAGAACAAGAAGAGATGGTTGGAGAAGAAGGTAAACAGTGCCCCCTCGTGCCCACACCTGGTTATGACTACAGGCACGATGATTTTTTTCACTCTTACAAATTTAAGTCGTGACTATTTGTGTGATTGTTGCTTTCCTTCTTTCATATCCTAACGGAAAGATATAGGTACATTTTTTTTTATATTGTGTTTCATTGTGTCCTGAACACTAAGGGCAGTAGAGGAATACATTCATAATTTTATTTTTGACTTACCAAAACTATTTATATATCTTACTTTTTATCTTATATTTATCTTACTTTGAGTGTTTTTATTTAATCCGAATTGTATATCACATTTATTACACTAGCATCAAACATTAACAAAAAATAGCAAACCATCTTGTGGAACATAAATAATCTAGTTTAATAGTGGTAACTTTTTGTGAATTTTGTAGTGATCTGTTATTGAATAATAAAAAAAATGAAAGCACAAAATGTACTGCAGCACAGTAGTTTTAATAGGATGACGGCTGGTACTCTGGTAAAAAGAGAAGCTTTTAATGATTCCAACTTGGATCATTTTCTGGCAGAAGCTCTGCACTATAGTAGTCCACAAAACAAAGTATGTCTGGCTTTTGACAAAGGTTTTGGACTGGGACCAAACCAGCAATTTTCAGATGTTCACTATGTTGGTAATTGTGGTTTTATTTTCAGAATTTCAGAATCCTTTATTGTCATTACAATTTAAAATTGTAACGAGAAAAAAAAAAATTGTGAGCAGACCTCTGCTTTTGCTCAAGCCTTTTTTAATCTGGTTGCTACAGTGAACAATCCGGCTAGTTAGCTTGATGACCGCGTCGGGAATTTGCAAGTGTAGCCAGGATTCAGTAATTACCAGAACACAGCAGTCCTGGATGTAGCTGTTTGCCACTATGTTGGTCAAGAATTGAATTTGTATGATTTTAAGAAAATTAGACAAAAAAAAAGAAAACAGATCATTGGGTAGCAGGAAAAGCTAGGTTTCAATATTTATGATCCTCCTCCCTCCTCGTCTTTGTATATGTTTTATTTAGAAAGCACTGATTCAAATACAAGACTGCTTAAAGACCCAGCCCAAAAAGAACAATCATCAAGGCATGAAGGTGTATACATAAAGACAGATGTAGTGACAATTCAAATGCATGATTTATCAAGCCAGGATTGCTGAAATTTGAAAATGTAGTGTAATAGCAAACTTTACTAGACATGCTTAAGTAAGAATACAAAGAAACAAAACTTTAATAAAGCAGAGTACCTGACAAGAATTACCTGAAAACATGACACTTAAATGCACTGAGGGGCATTAAAAGAAGTGAAAATAGCTAAGATTATGATGAACATGAACCTGGTGTGACTGGCAGGGGGTTAAATCAAAACAAAACATGCCCAAAAACATGACTAAAGCAACAAAGAAAATAACTATTGACACATTATTTTCTAAATACAAGTGGCCAGTGCTAAACTCTTTTCTTGGCTGCACGAACCCAGAGGAAGGGTTAGGTTTATTAATGGTTAGGATTAGGTTAATATGTGTAACCAAAAACAAACCTTTAGCCTTGGACGCATTTAAAGGGAATGCAGCAATGGGTATCTATTAGATGCAGCCATCATGAATTTCCATCAGTTTTTGTGCTGGCCGCATGTAAATATATGCGGATAACATCAGCCAACACCAAACTACAGTGCTCAGTCCTCGCAGGTGCCACAGACCTTACAGAAATTGTTTTGTTTTTACTTCAGAAGATGAAATTTACATGAAGAGACATGGTTTTAAGTTTAAAGTGCGGCTGTCAATCAATTAAAAAAAAAAAAATCAGATTAATCACAATGTTTTACTAGCTAAATTTCAAACGGCAATATGCAGCTTTTGAACAAAAAAAAAACTTTTTTTTTCCTTCATTTTTGTTGTCTGAAATGTTTTAATTTGTAAAATGTTAACTCAAATATCCTAGAAATGTAATTTCTGGGATATTTGATATTTGGCACAACAGTAAGATAAGCAGAACTGTAAAGACATTAATGTCTGCAGTTTTACTCCAAGAAAACAAAGATGCTGATATACAGCCATAAGGAACTAACATTGTGTTTCTGCACTTTAAATGGTCCAGTTGAATACTCGATTCTGATTGGCTGCTGGGTGTTGACACAAACCTAAAAAAAGAAGTTCCGATCAAAAAGCCCATGTGTTCTATGTTACTGCACAGGCTTCTTTAAAACAAACTTTTTGCTTCATCTTCTGGACAAGAACAAGCGGCAAGAGGTGAATCTTCTCTCTGAACCGATGCTTTATTTAACTTATCATGACGATCAGAATATATATCACTTTCCTTTGCCGTTTCCATCGAGGTCAGCGACACTTTGTTGTGTTACCATGACAACGGGAGGTAACAACAATCAAATGGTCCGCTTTGTGTTAGAAAGCGAAGAACAAGGTACTGAAAATCGATTGAATATTTATTTATTTTGTATGTGACGATGGCATGAGTGGGATAGTGCCTGATGAAGTGTGTATTTTCAGAAACTGACGCACGCTGCGGGCAGAAGATGGCCACTTCGTATGTGTAATTAATGTAATTAATCTGCATTAATGAATATTAACACGTGCATCAACACATTAATGTTGACATTTCTAGTTTGAAGCAAGCATGTTTTTCTTTCTTCGCGGTAAAATCTTGGAATTCCCAACAGAAAGTTCTAAAATTAAAAATTTTAATTTATTAAAATAAAGAAACCTGAGGAATATGTTACTTATAGTTAGTGCTGGGTGTAGTGGCAGGCGGTAAGCGCCATCTGAGATTGTCTCTCTTTTTCTTCCTTTAAGCTGTGATTTGGAGACATAAAAGAATAATTTCCTCCTTTTCACTGCTTCTTTCCAGTCATGAAGATAAGTGTTGCACTGAGTGTGTTAATGCATTGTGGTACTCTTCATGAAAGGAACAAGAAGTAATTCCAAATATTCCAGTTTATTATTAGACCCGGTCATCACTAAGGTTAACCTCTACATGTTAGTTTTCCAGCCCTGTGCAGACACAGCACAGGCAACACCAGATTGCTGGGAAGACTTAGCAACAATTCCAACATAATTATTATACAGCCATTTCCCACACCTGAAAAGTAAAAAATAACCCAAACCAGCAGCCAGGTTAACTTTATACCCAGCACTCCTTGTATGAGTACAATAGTGTAAAAAGCCTTCCTCTTGGGCCAATCCCCCTGCCTTTTGCACCCGCCTGGTTTCCCCGGACCTGGTTGGTGTAAAACATAGAGAACTGAAGCGCTGCAGAAGGAGACGACTGTTACAGATAGAAGCAAGAGGAATAAATCGACCATGATGAAGGTGCTTGTTAACAAAGACAAACCCAACCCCATAAAACTAAACAACCAGACACAACCGATGGTGATTTTTCTAATCCTGATGCCGCCGTCTGTCCTTAGGCTCAGGTAGGTGATGGGATGTACCACTGCAAGGTAGCGCTCCATGCACTGTAGCATGTGAAGGAACAACTGTCCCCACCAGGTGAAGGAAGACAAAGATAGGCTCTTGTTGAGTATCTCTAAGTCCCTCCTGTGGATGCTGTAACAGGATAGTGCATCTCTTAAAACAACAACCAGGTCCAAAAGCACCATGTGGTAGGTGAAGCAGTCGGAGTGACTTGGGGTTGCTAATGAGAAACAGGGTTGTTTCTGGTGAGCGTAGTAGAAAACAAGAAGGCATACAGGAAGAAGGATGACCATATCAAGAGCGACGAATGTGCTGTAGATTGAGGAACCAGGGCTGGAGAAGATGCATGTTATTGTATCATTTATGATATTGTTTTCTTTAAAAGAGTCACTGGAGGAAGAAGAGTTCTCCATCATGTCTCTAAAAAGAAATGAAACAAAAACACAATCAATAGATGAACATCTGCACTGTCTTTACTGATAGTGAGTTTCCTACCTTAAAAAGTTCATTGAAATTGAACAGTGTCAAACCTTTAGGGGGCATTTTCAATTAAAGATCAATTTACATCAGATCTTTTCTTTTTACGGAAATCTAGAACAAAATCAAGTGATCTTTTACATTTGCAGTAAGAAAAAAAACTGTTGTAGATATGCAGTCATTTTTGTGCTAAATCTTCTAATGCTGCGGCAATGTGTTTGTGCATGTGTTTATCCATGTTTGAGCATTCATGTTCAAAACTCTTGCGTTCCCGGCGTTGCTATACAAGTCCGTTTTCAGGCTCTACATACATAAAGCACGGCCATTGACCGTGAAGTTAAACCACATTGATGAAGCAAAGACTTGGTAGTGACGAATGGATGGCATCTGTTTCTTTGAGGGAAGTGCCAACTATTTGTAAATTGATCATGCATGACAAACTGTCACAGTTTGTGCCCGGCTAGACTTATACGACTCTGAGTCTTTCATGTATCAAAAAAGAGCAGTGAAAAAAAGTCTGGAGCAAAATTCTCAAGATTTGCACCAGTACGACATGTTGCACCAAGCCTATTCCAACTGTGAGTACATGCTCTTGCATCGGCTAGCGGCAGTCGAGTGTGAACGCCGCCTTTGCCTAAAAGTGTGTTCAAGAACATGCATTCAGTAACCCGTGTTCAGCGTGTTCTGACATGCTCAGTGTGTACATAGCATTAGTGTTGCTACAAGATTACTTCTGATCACGTTTGCATGTTAGAAAGCTTTAAACCTTTTCTGATCTCTGACAGGCACCAAACAGGTTTGTTTTCTACAAATGTCTTTCACACATCTGATAATAGAAACCAATGAAGATTCTCTGTTGCATCCAAAAAATATATATATATATTTTGAAGTACCAAGTATTACATTTCATTCCTTACCGTCTTATAAAAATGCAGATATTTTTTTACTAACCAATCTGCAGTTGCATAGAAAATGTCATTTCTCAAAATGTTTAGAACGGTGTAAAAACAGAAATATTTTCAAACTATAGACTGATCCGTCCATTGAAAATGTTTGAGTTTGCAGACACAACAAAACATTAACAGTAAAAAGTTCTGGATCTCACCATTGTCATGTTCTTTCGCTCATTAAGCTTTTACTTTTTATCTAATCAATAAGTTTGTTAATAACATTGAAGTTGTGTTCAGACTTTATCCCTAACATTTATGCACGTTTTTAAAAAAATGATCACGTTATTTAAAAAGATCCAATTCACTGACCTCATCAGTTTTCTTTATGAGCCTCCTTTCTCTTTATCAGTCATCTGCACAATGTTTGCCAAAGACGTGAAGGACGATTCAAATACAGGCCATTTGCATTGGAAAAACAATGTCATAATGACAAGTGTTTGGTGAATGAATTCGCAAATAAAAGCATGTGGATGACAAAACCAGTTTTTCATCTTTGGTTCAGAAAAGAAATGAATAATTTCTTTCTTAGCCTCTCATTTCAGCAGCAGACCTTTGTTCACATCGATCAATAGTATGATCAAAACTCTGCATGCTGTAGTCTAACATCTGTTTATCACTGAAACTCTGATTATCTACACATTTTATTGGTGAGTTTTAAATTTGGTACTGGTGGTACTGAGGTACAGCGGTCGACCTCTGACCTCTTGGAAAGTCGTAGGTTTGGTTACTGCCATGTCGTTCTATGTGTTTAAATCAAAGACTCTGAACCTCACATTGTTTGTCAGGAAGCTTTGTCTGAAAACAGACTGTTGTTCGTTATTCTGAGGTTGCTGGTTTGAAGCTGGCTCAAAGGACCCTATTATTTCACTTTAACTTTTTCTAAAAATGCACTGTAAATAAATGTTATCCGTTTTTACCAAGTTTTCCAGGCATGCAAAAAGAGTCAAGAGTCAAAAACTTATCTTTTAAAATTTTATTTGCAAGGAGTGAACAGAAGACGGTTACATTCAATCTGCGCACTGAAGGTGCATTTGAAAAGTCAGTTATACTGTTATTCTGGACAAACAAAAGATTTTCTGCATGTCTGTAACCTTGGGTTCTCCGGAGATGAAGTCAGAGTCAGGTTTATTTTGGAGTCGCTGCATTAAGGTGCAGACAAATGTCTGCAAATTTGGAGCAACACATTTTTCCTTTTATTTTCCTTATTAACAAAAACAAAGGTAATGTCGTTTCTAACAATTCCATCAACTGAAAACTATAGAAATATGAGTAAAAAAAAACATCATAAACAGTCAGCATTTCTACGTAGTGATTTGGTATGATAATATAATTGAAACTAACCAACTCAAAGACTTTGAATACATTAAAATATACTGTTTCAACATTGTTCCAGGTGGTTATTGCTTCTCTCAAGGCAAATGGCCTTTAGGCTAGATACAGGCCATCTGTGGGCAGAAAAAGTGTATACTTATGTAGCACTTTACTACCTTCTTCTGAGTCCATGACTGGGATTTTCAATTGTAAGAGAAGATACAAGTGAAACGCAAGTTTGATATTTGTTTCAAAAGTGTGCTGGAAGTGTGCTGCTATAGCTAAACCAATAGACATTCAAAGATGAAGTTGTGCTGTAATCGTTACTAGTCTTGACCTGAAACATTAACGTAAAATGACCAAGCAGTTCTGTAGCCAAATCAAGATGTGCGCACACGCACACACACACGCACACACACACACACGCACACACACACACACACACACCCACACACACACACACACAAACACACAAACTGTCACTATGATATTTCTATTGTTACTTCTACTGTTAACTTGATAACAAAAGGATATTTGAATTTTAGTTTTGTAGGTCATAAACTTAATCTTCTAGAAGCCCTGAATGATTCCATTAAAACAAACTATAATACCAAGTGGAAAGAATACAACACATCTGTCAAAATAATGACCTAAACAATAAGCAGTGACCCATATTGTCAAACCCCATGCAAATCATAAAGTATGGGTACATGTTCACAACGGTGAGGCTCACAGGAGCATTGTCAGACCTACGGGAGCCTGGAAGGTAATTCAGGAGACTAGAAGGTGGGTAAGTTATGTCTAAATTTCAATTCAATAATGTCCATTTGTTTATAATGTTTTTTAACTATTTTAAACTAGTGGGAAAAACTATTTAATGTTGATGAAAGTTCTTAGAGTTTAAAAGAATATTGTCCAACATTACAGCAGAAACTGGAACAAGAGACATGACTTTGGTTTTAATAGAAGCACAGAGCAGTCGCTCTGTTGTTAGTTCCATTTGGAATTGTCCATGTTTTTCAAAGGTTGAAAGTGAGCAGATGCCAGTCCAAAGTTGGGCTGCACCAGAGTCAACCTTGTACTGTATGTGTGTATTACTGTTGTCTGTTTTGTTCTGGCTTGTATTGAAAACAACTAATTTCCCTTAGGATCAATTAAGTACTATTGGATTGTATTGTATTGTTCCATGCTTTAACAAAGACAGGAGCTTATAAATCATCATCACTGTCAAACCTTCGTACATTTTGTCAATCTCTATATTGCGTGTTCCCTCTTCAGCGAATCCTCAAATGGCAGTCAACTCTTCAAACGACACCTGTCAGCCTCCTTCTCCCTCGTCGTCCCTCAGCTTCTCTTTTTTCCTGCATGACTGCTTCAATTCAACTGTTGGTTCTATCAACATCATTGCCTTCGCCATCATGAGTGCCCTTTTCCTCCTCCCTCTCTACGTGTTCATCTTTTTTCTGGGTTACCAGCGATGGCGGCGACTTCCGTCAGTCAGGAGCACAAGCCACTCCGATCTCTTCACGTACCATATGGTGACCATCGAGCTGATGAATGTTACGGGGTCTGTGCTGTGCAGCATTGGGATTTTTGCAGGTTTTCCAGGGTTACTCACATTGGGAATCTACCTTCTTCCGGTCAACCTAACAGGACAGACAGTGTTTCACATCCTGACTTGTATAGAACGTTACATGGCTGTGATTCACCCTGTCACTTATTTTGGACTAAAAAAGACGAATGGAATCAGATCCAGAAATGTTGCCATTGGCTGCTCGTGGCTGCTGTGCATTGTGGGTATTTGCCGTGTCTCCGTAACAGAGCCACTCTCTCTACTTGTCATTTCCTTATGTGTCGGTGGCTTTTCAATGATTGTAATCTTGTTTTGCAGCATTTCGGTTCTTTGTGTTCTTGTTCGTCCTGGGCCGGGGGACAATGCTGGGGGCCGATGGGGGGTCAGTCAGTCAAAGCTTAAAGCTTTCTATACCATCATCACTATACTAGGAGTGCTGCTGCTGAGATCTGGGGAAATGATGATTACCAACGCCATGTTGGAAACAATGCACCTCAGTGGAAGAGTAAAGTGTGGTTTGTGGCTGTCCATCATCTGGTTTTGTATGCCCAGCAGCCTGGTACTGCCTGTATTGTTTCTACACAGAGTTGGAAAACTGACTTGCAAGAAAACAATTATCAAAAGTTAGATTATAAAGGAATGATTGGAAAAATCAATGACCTTCAGTGGATCACCATGTACTTTGTTAGACACTACCTTTTCTTTGTGATGATGGTGAAGTTCAAGGAATGCATCTATGGCTTAATGTTAGCTTCTTCTAGAATTGTCTAAGCAGTTTTACAGGAAGTCCTCAAATAAGTATTTCTTTTTGTCTCCGATAAAGATGATTTGTCCAGAAATGCTGTCAAACTGGTATTCAGCCAAGACCACCTACTTAAAGATCATATTGAACTGAAGTCTAAGATTAAAGGGATGCCCAGGATTCCACTAGGTCCAGTCAAGAACATTTAGCCAACTGACGAAGATCTGTGTTAAGACTTCTGCTCGTCTGCCTCAATGATGGAAAGGACACAAAAAGGAACCTCAGTTTATTTAGTTTATATTGGTTGGATAACCGGATGAACTTGTATTCACATGTCAGTTTTCATTCAAGATTAAAGAGATTTATTGTCATCAATAAACATGATTTAAGCTATTTTCATGTCATTGTTCCCATCTGCTTTTTATCACCAAACCTGCTTATGAAAGTTCACTGTTTTAGATCTTCTAGATCAAATCAGACTGTTCTATTTTGTTTTGTCTTTGTTCTGTTAGTTTATAAGCTTATTAAATAAATAACCAGCTTTGTTTCAGTTATCCTGTCAACGTTCTCCAAAATTAGGTTCTTCCTTTTTATGTCATTTGCTGGTTCTCAGCTTTCTGTTACATGTTAATGAAATACGAAGGTCAGTAAGTAGCATGAAAAGGTGTAAAAAAAAAAAAATCTATTTTTACTTTTGATGAATTTATGTAACGATCACGTTGCAGTTAGAAAAGCGTTCACATATGAAATATCTAAAGTCTTACCTTTTTATTTTATGAGTTAATTCACACAAAATGTAAGTCCCATCTCAGATGTGGAGCCCTTAGTGTTTGTCATGGCAGATCATATCGAGATCGAAGAATAAAGCGTTCTAAGTATTAGAACAGAAGAGGATGTTTGTTCAAGATGCAAAGTTGACTCCTGTAAAACACATTTTAGCACAGCGGTGGGACGGCCATGCAGATATGTGAATATTAACAAAACAACTGTCAAAATAGTGTGCTCTGTCTGGGAAAACACATAACAAATGGGTTTCCTTCATCATAAACTATGCAAATCATACGTCTGCACAGAGCATGTTAAAAGAGGTTAGTGCTAAAGTGCGCAGTCAGAGCTGCAGTGGACAAGTGACCAACTCCGAGTGTAAACTCCTACTGGGTAGGTACACTGTGGTCTATTCCGAATAATTTATTAGTTAAAATAAACTCAAAATAAAGTTAGTTATTTCCTTCTCTTGAATAGTAAAACTAAAAATACAAAGGGGAAGGTGATGTTACAATATTGAGATTCAAAGCCTGTATCTTGAATGTTGTGCCTCTGTCCCCTTTACTGTGTTTGCTGCACAGATGTGACTTCTTTCAACACTATAACCTGGAGCCCTCGATTCATTTCACAACTTGAATAAAGGTTTTTAAACATACAAAGCAGAGTTGTATATGTATTTCATGTTAAATCTACGGTGTGGTTGTGTTTTCTTATATACTTTTGTCACTTGTCACTTCAGGGTCTCACTTACGCCAGGTAGTCTGTACCATGCCAGACTATTGGGCAGCCGTGGTGCAGCGGTAGGGTGGTCGTCCTCTGATTGGAAGATTGCAGGTTTGATTCCCATCTTGCCTGCCCATGTGTCGCAGTGTCCTTGGGAAAGATACTGAATCCCATATTGCCTCTGATGGAAGCTTGGTGCCAGTGTTTGGCAGCAGAGCCACCATCAGTGTGTGAATGGGACTATGACTGTAAAGCGCTTTAGGCCTTCAAGAAAGGTAGAAAAGCACTATATACGTATACGCCATTTACTACGTTTCACGCCAGAGTACCATTCTTTGGTCAGTGATTGTTCTATTGTGTACTTGGATGAAGCAATTGCTACTATTCCTCAGCAGGTGGTGTGTGAATTGATCAAACGTGTAGGACAACAGTGTAAACTACAATAATATTGCTCTAGTACATTTCTGTAAACCTTTTACATTATTTGGTGGTTGGTAAACCAACAAACATTAAAGTTTTTGCTTGAAAAAAGTAATTAGACATTAACTTTTAGTATTGATTAAATTAGAGCCAGATTATAGTTTCTGTTGACTAAATGTGGAGTCAAGCTATTATTTGAGAAATGTCTGAAGTTTATGGACCAAATGTTCTGAAAATCTCTTCTGTTTTGTTTGCTTTGCTGCTTTTACAGATTTTTTTTTTTTTTTACTCGGACATCCATCATAATGAGACCTAACTCTTCCAATGCCAGCCATCTATCCTCCTTCCCGCCCTCTTCCTCCTTGATCGGCGTCAGCGAATTTCTATATCAATGTTTAAACACAGCTGTTGGTTTTCACACAACAATGTCTTACGTGATCACCATTTCTCTCGTCCTCCTGCCAGTCTGTGTCCTTGTCCTTTGTCAAGGTTACCAACGACACTGGAAGCAGTTTTCAAGCACCACGATCGGTCACTCTGATCTCTTCACCTATCACATGGTCATGATTGAGCTGACAAACATCATTGGCTCCACATTCTGCCTCTTTGGTATATGCGCTCAAATCCCAATAATGGTGAAACCATTTGTTTTTATTTTACCTTTCTACTTAACTGGGCAAACATTTTTTCACATCCTGACCTGCTTTGAGCGCTACCTGGCTGTTATTCATCCCATCACTTATGTGAGCCTTAAGAATGTGAAAATGATCAGGATCAGGAATGTCATCATTGCTGGTATTTGGGTTATATCTGTTCTGTCAATGGGATCTGTTACCCTTCCATTTGGACCTTCTTTTTTGAGCGTGTCGTTTTTCATGATTGGAACATCTTTACTTTCCATTTCATTCTGCAGCATCTCCGTGCTCTGCTCACTGATCCGTTCAGGACCAGGAGACGGAGATCGGCGACAGGTCAACCAAACAAAGCTCAGGGCATTTCACACAATTTTATCAATTTTAGCAGTGCTGTTACTGAGGATTGCAGGATGCACATTCACAATTATCCAAGGGGGATCCATGAATCAGAATGAAGAGTGTGGTCTCTGGCTGTCTGTATTTTGGTTCTCTCTGCCAAGTAACTTGGTTTTGCCACTGCTGTTTTTACACAGGTCAGAAAAATTACCAATCTGCAGAAAAACAAGATAATTTTGACAACTGATCCTATCAAAGTTAAGTCATGGCATCAGGACTTATTTTCTTTTCATCTTGAAACATTTCATCACTCTTCCTAGTTGCTTCCTCAGTGTGTTGTCCTGACTAAGTCACACATGCCCCAGCAGAGAGTTAACCTGTGCAAGTACTGTGGATTTTTGAGTTGTCTGGGCCCTTGAAGGGTGATGGCAGTCCATTTGTATACAGCAACCTCAGGTTAACCAGGTTAATTAACCTCAAGCATGTGGTAAATGTGTTGAGAAGTATTTGTAAGGATCATATGAGTAACATGCACTCGATGTATGGGTGATGCTGATGTGAGGTGTCCGTATGCCTCTCTAGTCATTGACTAGTCATTAATAAGGTGCGATTACTGTCGCCTTACAGATTTGTGGATTGCTGCACACATGAGGTGTACACGTGACAAGTAAGTGTCTGAAGGATGCCCGTGAAACTGTTCTCTGATTGTCGAATATCCAAATTTTTAACAGTCAGGCAAGAAACCTGCAAGGATTTGCACTTATCATGGGAACAGCACTAACGGGATCCTAGCGCAGACAGCAGGAGGGGGAGACGGGATGAAAGAGAGAAACATTTTTATGAATACATGTATTTTATTTTTGTTTTTCTTTTGCTGGGTTAGTTTTTAAAGTTTTGTGTGTCCCTCATTTTTAGAAGTGGCAGAACCACCATGACGTAAAATGAAAAATGTTTTATTTGTTATCTCATTGTTGAGAGATCACAACGGTTTAAAATTCAATGTTTAATGAGCCTCTCAGTTTCTACTTTATCAAGGTTTAGCAGTTATTTGCTTTTTCTATTTGTCTACAGTGTCATTTTTGTTTGTTTCTCTGTTTTTAACTAAGTTTAAAAAATGAGTTTTTTTTTTTTTTGACTGTGTTCTTTTGTCTTAATTTAATAAAGCCTTCTGGGTTTTGGTGTCTTTTCTTTGTGTTTCTAGTCCTTCTATAAAAGGTAAAGAGCCAGAATTGAACATCTGACCTATTAAATATGGTGTGTAAATGCTGTTTGCTTATTTAGTGCTTTTCTACTGAAGCGTTTAACAGTCACAGTCCCATTCGCCCGTGCACACACACATTCACACGCAAATGGCAGCTCCTCTGCCAAACACTGGTACCAACCAATGACCACCAGAAGCAATAGAGCAATATGGAGTTCAGCGTCTTACCAAAGGACACTTCAACACATGGGCAGGTTCGGTGGATCACAAACTGAGGTCTTCCGATCAGAGGTCAACCGCTCTACTGTTGCTCCACGGCCACACTTACCCTGTCATGTCAAACCACCTTACAAACGTTCATACTATTGATTTTCTATTTACTGTTCCATCAAATTGTGGATACTGTTCTATTTCTTTATTCAGTTAAATAGAGATATTTAAAATATTTAACATGACTCAGTTCCATCAGAATAAAAATAACCAACACATTTCTTAAAACGTTTTATTGGTTGTAAAAGAACAATAGGTAAAGACAAACCAAACTAACGCAGTAAAGTTCATGTCTTTTATATATTTGTAAAAACCTTTATAGTACATTGAGTTTTTTCATTAAATCCTTTATTGTGTCCAGTCTTTGCCTTGACCCTTGAAATCCGCTTTAGACAGATCTATGCTTGGACTTTTCAGTGATCAGTGTTCCAAAGAGGCGATTATTCTCTTGAGGATATTGTACCATTTTATCTTCCAGATGACCAGGTACGTTCTTGGTAACTTTATTGTTAAAAAAATAAAACTACTGGAAGTTTTGTCCCACAGGAATGACAGTGGTATATTTTGAATCTTTGAAACGTTTTACTCTCAGATGGGAACAAGTTAAATGTATGACTTGAAGTTATAACAGTTAAGGAAGCGCTGGAATGTGTGTTTGTTTCTCCATTTGCTTACATACTGGAATTGTTGCCTGTAAATGAAATACTGGCCAAGTTAAATGCAGTATTTTGCTGAGTTTTTTCCAGTCATTTTAGTATTCTTCATGACAGGATTGGACTTAAAAAATGGTTTGAACATTTTGATGTCAATAATAAATGAAAAGTCTTTCTTTTATTTGAATCAGTTCTCGAAAATCAGAACACAAATCCATGAAGGTACAAAAACCACCCGACAACCAGTGCAAGGGAGACGAGGACTTATAACCAGGAGGAGAGGATGAGGTAATTGAAAACAGGTGTGCCAATTAAGGAAGGAGGGAACACACACCAGGAGGGAAGTGTCAAGAGACCTGAAAAAGCAGAGCTGAAACACAGGAAGTACAACCAACAACAGAATAAAACAGGAAGTGAAACCCAAACACAACAACAACCAATGTCCTGGGTCCATGACCCCACATTTGCTGAATTTATTACATCCGTCCAGCCCCCACTGGAGGAGGCATCATTTCCAGATCTATGTCTTCTTAGGGCAGAAGAGTTTGCCTTTCCGCTGCAGAAACATCAGAGGTAACACCAGACTGCTGAGCAGATTAAACCAGTTACCACAGTCCATTCGGACACAACCTTGTCCTTCTTCCCACATGCTTGTCAACTCCCAAACAATGTTCCAGGCAAACTTAACTGCCAGCACTGCCAGTGTGGCTGCAATCATGTGGAATGCCCTCTGTTTTGATTGGTTGATCCTCTTTTTTGCAAAACCTTGCTCTGCTGGTCCTGGATGAAGTAAAATATAGAGAACACGCAGACTACAGAAAGTGGTAACAGTTAGGACTAAAATCAAGAGGCTAAAATCTATTACAATAAAGTATCCAAGTGCTAGACAAATGGCTGCTACAATGCTAACCAACCATATACAAACAATGGGGACATTTCATGTTCGAATGCTTCTCTCAGTCCTCAGTCTCATGTAAGTCATGGGATGAATAACTGCCAGGTAACTCTCAGTTCATGAAAACATATGAAATGAAATTTCGCCGACCAGGTAACAGAAAGAACAAAGTTTCCCACCAATATTGTAATCAGACTGTGCACACAGATGCCACTGAGGCAGACGGCGCATCCCAAAACACCAGACAGCTCCATGATGACCATGTGGTAGATAAAGAAGTCTGAATGGCTCACTGTGGCTCCAGAGGAGCTGGTGCTCCTTTTCCACCATTTCTGAGCACCGTGGTGAAGGATGAAGGTGCAAAGAGGAACGAGGAAGAAGATTTGAGTGATCAGGTATGTAGAGCTGATGTAAGAACTTGGTGCTGTTATGTAGCACAGCAAGAAAGGAGGAAAGTGGAGGACAGAAGGAAGTAGATGAGGCAATGACAGATTGGAATTTGATGGCACGCTTACTGACATGCCTGTAAGACAAGAAGACACGCCAAGAAGTAAAAGTCAGATTTTGTTTAGAGTATTGCAATCAACTGTACAGCATACCAAGAATTTCTGTTTTTACAAAGGTATTCATTTCTTTAGATTATACTGTTTGATATATGTGTAATATATGTGTTAGGGCTAATTTAGTTCACCTTTAGTCAAGGATTATATTTTCACAATGTTCTGTCAAAAACTGTAACTGTAATATATATATATATATATATATATATATATATATATATATATATATATATATATATATATATATATATATATATACAAGTACATGTTGGTCCTCTCATTTCTATCTGAAGCTTTTTTGTGATAATTATGTAGGCCTCTTTATACCTGACTTCCCAACATTTAAATGAGCTTTTGTTGAATTTGGACGTGCTATTTGTCAGTCAGTTTTGACACTGTATGCAAACAGACCAGATTTGAATTTTATTTGGAGATAAGCACAAACGTTGAGTGACATTGTTCCCAATCGAAGATACAAAGGCTTACGTAGAACAGACAAAGTGGAGGGAAGCTCCAACTACAAAATCTGAGCAGGTTTGTAACTTAACTTTATAGAAGTCTTCTTATATGCACAGAATTTTAGAATGTTATTTAAAAAGTAGGGTGGCAATAATAACCAGTAAGACAAAAAACATCCTTAATGATCATTACTTTGAAAAGTGAGATGTAATTGCGCCATAGTCATAAAATCTGTGTCGCTCTGTTACAATCTGAATATTTATTGCATTCACTAGATTTTCATCATTTTAATGAGATTTAAAACATTTTTATTTAGGATTTATATTTCCTTCAGAAATGTCAACCTAAACATTTCCTGCGTTGACTTTAAACTTTTAAAAAAGACGAGACGGTTTTAATGGAAAGTGAAGTATCCACCAACTAAAGATATAAGAAAACTTTGACTACATTTCTGCAAACAGACGATGGTCAGAATGATGATTTCTAACTTTATTCCTTTGTTATTTTACACATTAAAGCAGGTTGGGCGTGTGACACGATGAACTGAAAAATGTATAACTTTACAGAAAATAGTTGTAATTTGTCTGTGAAGATTTTTGGAGTCAACAGGTATGTTTGTGACATTTGAGTGTGTGTGTGGACAGGCCCCGCCCTTTAGACTAACATCTACACCTGACAGTAATGATGATAAACCTTCAGTGACTTGTTGCTTTGTGATTCTACCCCCTCCTGCTTCTTCATCTTCCTCCAACTTCCTTAACCCCTTTTTCTCTCCTCTTTCTTTTTGTCTCCCTTGTCTAACAATCCACTCTCCTCTTTTCTTCTATTTCATCCAGTCCAACAAGCAGTTTATACAAACATAATTAGTATAAATAAAGTTTAACCTCAAATACAAAAGGAATTTATACATATTATACAGCATGTATTGTGTGTCTGAATATTCATTACCCCTATTGTAACAATAAAGTCTGTCCAACACAGGAGGTCTTCATCTCTGACCTGTTTGCTCAGCTGATGGACAGAACAAGTTTAAAACAAGTTTCTATGATAGTCAGTCACATAAACCTTGGTGTTTTATTGTTTGCGTCAATACCTTTATTATGAATTGTTGTATCAACTACTTGGCACATCTTGGTGTGAACACCTTGACATGTCATGGTGTTGACACTGATTTTTGGCGACTGAAACCTTTGCGTCAAAACTTTCGGCCCATCGTACATGAGCTTTAGCTCCAGTGTTTGACTATCGTAACTCCTCAACTGTTTTCGCCAAAAAATGAACCTCCAGCGGATTCTGAAGCAGAGAAAAGCAGCTTTGCTCCATAATGAAGGACTTTACCAGCTCAGTGGCTTTTTGGTAGAGTGTCCAGGTTGCAAGTTCAAATCCAGGACGTGTCATGTCAAGGACTCTAGGTGCGTGGAATGGGACTTTAACCTTAGAATCAGTCGGGATTACATTAATTGGGTAAATTGTTGATAAGTTACGGTAGTTCAAATAAGGTCAACACTTGAGAGAATGTTCCGGTATTAAACGGTATATTGATAAATTCCTTAAAACTCACCTTTTCTGACTTGTATACTCCTTTAAAAAAGTGCACTAGCCCCTCAAAACATTATATTTTTAACAAAACATATGTTTTGCTGCCGTGCTCTATAAATTTGTGCAACCTGTCTACCAACCGAAATCTGTTTGTAAGGTCAAATTTGTTGGAATTTTTCATAATTTCTTAATTCTTCTTTTTTTCAGAGTTCCGGGAAGTAATATGTCTTCCATCAGTATGTTTGACAACCATCCAAACCTCTCTGCGGTTCCTTCCATCTTTGTTTCAGGGATTCAGTGCTTCTTTTCGGAACAAAGCTCAACAATCATGGCTGGTTTCTTCATCACCTTCATACTCATCACCCTCCCACTCTCCTTCCTGGTTATCTGCCACGGCCTGCAGGAATGGCGGCAGAAGCGCTCCTCTTCCTCAACAACAATGAGGCACTCCGACTACTTTACGTACTACACTGCTGTTATTGACCTCATTGGTGTCTTCGGCGCTGCCATCTGTTGTTGCTGCATCCTGAGAAAAAAAGCTGACATAATGTTTCTGGGGGGATTTATTTGGTCGAGCACTTGGTACGGACAGACCTGTTTTCAGATTTTGACCAGTCTGGAGCATTACCTGGCTGTGGTTCACCCAATTACCTACCTGAGCCTGAGGAATGAACGAGGGATCCGAATCAGGAACATCAGTACGGTCTTTGTCTGGATAGTGACCTTGGCGGGAACAGGCGTGTTTTTTTCTCAAATTTTTTCTTTAATAAGTATGCTCATGTTGATGATTGTTATTGCAGTGCTCTCCTTCTGCAGCCTTTCTGTTCTTCGTGTTTTAACTCATGCGGGACCAGCAGAGCAGGGCAGGGGAAGAGTTTCTCAGTCAAAAAAGAGAGCGTTGTACACCATTGTGATAATACTCGGAGTGTTGGTTTTGAGGTTTACTGGGAGTATAGCTTGGTCAATTGCTACTCTATCAAACATAAATGATAATTGTGTGATCATGTCTTCTATGATCTGGGGTTCCCTACCCAGCAGTCTGGTGTTGCCTTTGTTGTTTCTGCAAAGAGCAGAAAAAATGTCGTGTTCTAATAGCAAGAATTAGATTTGCAAAGTCTTTCCACTGGACTGGTGGAATGTAGAATCAAATCCTAAATGTTTTCCAACCAGTATGCTCAGAAAAAAGGACTCAACAGGACTTATGTTGTCTTTCAGTTTGTATTTGAATGTCAATAATGTTTGTAACACATGATTTTCTGACCCTTTTGTTTTTTGGTTTCCTGCTGCACATCTGCAGGTGCACCTGATGTGCTCTTGACTTCTCAAACTTATATTTTTGTCAAATAAATAGTTTCGTTTTTCATCAAGTCTGCCTCTAGTCTCTTGAATTGGTTCCATTGAAGACCTCCATCCGTCTTCCAAAAACCTCGGAATCCCGTTCAGGGTCTTTGGGCTGCGATTCCCGCCTCTGTCGGGCAAAGGCGTGTTACACCCTGCATGTGTTGCCAGCCTGTCAGAGAGAACCGCCAACATTCCTTTCTTTTTAAAGAAAATGATTGGACTCCTTAGGAAAAATTACTTTTAAAGGCATACAACTAAATTTCAAACTTTCTCACAAGCACAACATCCACAAATGTTGATGTCTTTGATTTTAAATAGAGCATTTGATTCATGAATTTCTTTATCAATCTAATAACATGTTTGTAAAACATTTATTAAAAATGTGTAAAAACTCTTTCACTGGTCTTTATGTTAGTGTCTGTGTGTGACTGGCCTACACAGGACAAAGCAAGTATCCATAATTGATGGATGGATAATTTCACTAGTTTACAAGGAGTGCATTTGTTTTGCAAAGATATCAAAAATGTTTAATGTCCAAACTGACCACTCATAGCGACTGATAACCATTTATATAACACTAAGTTCTGTTTTTGCATCTTTTGCATTCCGTCTGCTCAGCAGCAGTGTTATGCAACATGCAGACATGCATACAATTCCAGGACTTTGTAATGTTCACAAGCGTGCAAAACACACTGACCGCTAAACAATGACCTCACAGGCTGCACGCATGCAAATGTTTAGGTGAACCTGAGTTTATGTGGGGGGGGTTCTAATGGGTTCTCGTTAATAACTCAGCTGTTGATTGATATATTTTTTTTTAAAAGCCTCTTTTAAACTAAGCTGTCAAAACTAGGTGGGGCAACAGAAAATGTCGTATGAATACATGTTCAACAAAGAGAAGAGAGGCCTGAAGAGATCGGCTGAACACACAGGTAGTGTTTTTTTATTCATCAATGAAGAAACAAATATATTTCTAAGAATGACTTTTAAGAAAGTTCTAGGGAAGAAAGCACCTTTACAGGATTTGCTGTTTCATTTAGTTTATGCAGTGCAGGAAAACAAACAAAAATACTGTGATTTTCTGTGATTAACTGCATTGCTGACTGCAAAATGTAATGTTTATGTTGTCTTTGATTGAAATTTTTCAATTCAAATGTAGTTTTGCTTAAACAAAAACAAGGATAACATTGTTTCCTTCATTGTCCAAACAGCAATCAGAGCATAACAGTCACTGACTGGTCACCAAGATGTTAACGTTAAATGATATATTTATATATAAATAAAGCCAATTCCTGTTTTTTTCTTTTTTGTCTCAGGAAAAACCATAAATAAATCATCCAGAATCAGTGAAAAGTGTCCCTGTATAAAGAGACTAAAACCTTCACAAATAAATAAAGTGGTACCTGGGCTGTACCACTGCACCTGCTGTCTAAGTACTGTCTGTCCCCCCACATTTTTCACATAATAGCACAGGCCGAGTCTGTCCCTGCATGGTGCATCTACTAAACAAGTTACATCGGAAACATTATACCAGTTTTATGTTGAGTTGTTTTATTTATTTTTTTATGTTGTGTTTGCTTTCATTGTCCCAGTGTCCTGATGGAAAACGTGTAAAAAACATGAAGGTTAAAACTGCATTTCTAAGCATTTCATTATTTAAATCGTTGGGAATCAGGAGCAGATGAAAAAATGCAACTGGAAAAAGCTTGTAGCTATGATGCAGCTACTACAGTCAGCAAGCCTACAAGCTCCCTGTTCTGCTAAATTCTGATACATCCACTTGTAGACTAATAGATCATCATTCTAGTGTTGTGCTGTTTGCATCGCCCTGCTGTTTTATTGTTGTAGTGTTTGTACATTTCTGTGAGTCTTAAACTGACTGTCGCTGCCTCTTGGCCAGGCCAGAGAGGCTTTTGTTATCAATAGAAATATCCTGGTTAAATGAAGGATAATTATTAATAGTAAATAATAATTATATCATAATGTATAATGGGATTCGGCCATTTTTTTTTATCACAACTAAGTGTTGGTTCTTAGAGTGGGTTCATTTGCAAAAAACACAACACTCAACCTGAGTATTCAAAGGCAATCAATAAAATACTCTCGTATTAACTTTAGAGCTTAAAGTGAAAGTTCACAACAGTCATTAAAACAATATAAATCCTGATACATTGATTGGGAGACACTGGCGTAAACCGTCAAAGAGTTATGGTGTATTTATGTGTTGCTAAAAGAGCTAATTTTGCAACAAAAAAAACATGTAATTAAGAGATAAACTCTTATTTTAACCTAGTTTTGGACCCATTGAAAGTACTTTTATACGATTTACATTACAACATTAAAACTATTGCAGTTATAATAGGAATCTGCACTGGATTTTTGACAAAGACCATATATGAGCAAAAAGAAAGAAAAAAAAAAAAAAAGCTCAAGGCACGTTTTCATGAGCAGATCCTAATCTTCCTAGTAACCTCTAAGGAATGATACTTTAAACGACTTACTGTCATGAAGTTGAGCCATGACAACTGGACTTAAAACCTTTTCTCCTTCGGAAAACAATAATGTACAAGAAAACAAATGACTGTACATTATTTGGACGGCTGCGTTCATGGATATAATGTTTGCTTTAAAAATGTTTTGAAAAAGTATTTTAACTGACTTTTAAAAAAACTTTTACTTTTAGGAAAACAATGTTGAGAATGTTTCCATTTCAGGATAGAAAAACAGGGAGGAAAGGATTTTTTTTCCACTGATGGGTTTACAGAGGGGTATGTACGAAAGGGACTACAAAATATGTTTGTCATGTGATCTTCATTGGTGGTCTTTTCAGTGTAGAGTCAATCACTGGTTAGATAGAACATAAAAAAATATAACCAAATAAAATTGTTGTTTAATATTTTTCTTTATTTTCAGAAATGCTGGAAACATCATCATCCACAAATGAATCCTTTCTTCCTTACTTAACCAACACATCCCTCCATTATAAACTCTCTTGCATGATGGTCAGACCAAGTTCCTTCATCTTCCTCAGCTTCTACTTGACCAACATTGTCTTCTTTGTCCCTGTCTGTATCACCATCCTCCACCATGCGTTCCGACAAAAAGGCTCCCTTGCAACAACGTGGAGCATCTCAGACTTCTTAACCTACCACCTGATCACGATGGAGCTGATTGGAGTTGTTGGGTACCTTCTGTTTTGCTACGCTATCTACCAACAAAACACAGGCTTGGTAAATGTCGGTACCTATCTGTCATCCTTTCTATGGAATGGAGAAATCTATTTTCACATCCTATTATGTTTAGAACGCTACTTGGCCGTAGTTCATCCCATCAAGTACCGGAACGTAAAGAAAGTACACAAACTGAGAATCAGAAATGTCTGTGTCGGATGTGTGTGGCTGCTTTCCTTTGCAGAGTTCGGTTTGCTGTTTTTAGAACATTTTCTTATCATAAATTGCTGTATTCTGATTTTAGCCTTGTTGGTGGTGTCCCTGTGCAGTTTTTCTATTCTGTGTACTTTGACTTATCCTGCTCCAGGGGATGGTGTGGGCACCAGGGTCTTTGTTGACCATGCTAAACGGAAGGCCTTTTACATTGTTGGGACCATATTGGCAGCTTTGGCTATGAGGTTTTCTTGGAATTTTTATTGGACTGTGCTTTTTTTGTCAGATAGCAGAATTGGGTGTGTGAGTTTATCATCTTGTGTTTGGCTTAATTTGCCAAGCAGCCTAGTGTTGCCTCTGCTATTCCTACACAAAACAGGGAGAAACTTGTCCTTGTGTTGTGTGAGCAATAAACAGTAATAACATCTGTCACATTACCTTTAAAACCATTTCTATAAATTGTAATAGAGTGATGTTTTTTGCCCATTTAATTAGTTTCTGCCCATTGGGACACCCTTCCTGACTGTTCTTTATTTACTTCAGAATTGATGCGTAAATGAACGTAGTTGATACTGTTAGGACCAAATGCTTTAATTGTGTTGTAAACAGAGTGGACCACAGGCTTTATTTGGCTACTAACTATGTTGTATGTGACCTAAGCTTTAATAAAAATAGACAAAAAGATGCCTTTTTCTCAGTAGCTCCTTTTTACGCAGGTGAAGCCATCTTTCATTGTTATAAATCATCTACCTATGTCATTCCAACCAACCATAAATGTATGACCACTTTTTTCATGTTTTTGTATGTAATTTGAATGTCAAATCATGTCTTGACTTTCCCTATTTAGTGATAGACTGTATCTTTTAGGGTTCTTCACTAACTACGGTACTAAATCTGGCCTTCAAATAATAACTTTAAGAAATCAACTTCATTTTTACTTTAAAAATACACCAGCAGTTGTACAAATACATATAATGATTGTCCTCTAAAATGTTTTTTTCAGCCATAAAGAACCGGTATTTCCTTTGTTATTGGATGTTCATGGTGCAAAGATAAAGCAGTTCAGGAAATTATTGATATTGAAAAATGTTTACGTTGTTTATGTTTTTGTTTCTTTAAACGTTTATTCTTTTCATTCTTTGTGATTTATATATTTTTTTTATTTATCTATTTATTTATTTACTTATTTAATAATTCACAAACCTATTTATTTTGTCAATAATCTCTTTTTTAACTCTACTTTTTTACTTGTATGTATTTTATTCTTTTCACATTTTGTTTTAACTCCAGAGTTTTCCTCAGAGGGACCTCTAAAGCAGTGATTGTGCTGTTTTCTTTAGATCCTATGTTGGCTTCCTCTGTGAACATAAGTGATGGGTCACTGATGTGGACAGGATCCTAACATATTGTTTCCCCACCAAGTGTGTGTTGGGGGTTGTGTGTGTCGGGGGTGGGCTGCATTGTATATGTGATAATTTTGTCTTGCTGTTTGAATTTTTAATTTCAAAATGCTTTTAATGTTTCCTTGTTGGAAACGTATTCTATACATATATAAATAAAGCTTGATTTGATTTGATTTGGTTTGATTTGAGCTGTCGACCTCTGAGTGGAAGATTGCTTGCCCACCCATGTGTTGAAGTGTCCTTGGGCAAGACACTGAACCCCACATTGCTTCTGGTAGTAATAGATTGATCACAGGCCAGGTATGGCGAGCAATTTAATTATCTTTTAGCTGATCTGAATGCTGTTAGAAACTAGTAAAAGTGTAAACCAATTACCATTTAATTGTGTTCTGTTTGGCAAACTTTGCAAAAAAGTACGTCCTCAAAAGACAAAATGAAAATCAACCAACCAGTCTGGCTCTCGAGTTGTACACTTTGAAAATTGTGTGTATTTGAGCAGGACCCCCGACTATGTCTGCACCTTCATCCCATTCTGGTGGAAATGACATGTTAATATACCAACAAATCTTTATTAATGTTAAAATGTTAGGATTTAATGCCTAATTTTGTAAAATAAATAAAAAAATTTGAATTTTATTTTATTTTATGTTATAAGGGACTAAAGTTTATTTTTATTTTTACGAGTTTTACTGACCTTAAAGTTAAACCTGTGTGTTGCTGTGTTTCATTTTGTCACTCTAACTCTACATTTGCTTTCTGTCGTAGGAGAAAAGCAGGAAAAAGTTTGTGTTCACCTCAGCATGATCTCATACTAAAGTAACATGAAAGACAGAGGAAACTTGATGTTTGTACAAATGAACAGTGTTTGATTTGAATATTTTCAGAGACAAAAAAACAAAGGTGGAGCTGCAACAGTCAACAGTTTGTGTGCGAATGCATTAATCCACAGTTGAGAGACAACAGCGGAATGAGCTGAGAAAAACACACAACTACTAGGTTTGTTCTGTATTCAGTTTGTGACATTAATTAGTTGTAGGTGTAGTAAAGAGTAATTAAATCGATTTCCAATTAAAAATACAAAACGCTGCCTCTGCAAGATTAAAAAAGACTTGTGCTTCATTGAATCCAGTTTTCTTCTTCATTTTCTAGAAGCTCAGGGATTTACAACCCTCTCAGGATCCAGAAGCTGGTAAATATTTTCTGTTTTTGACATTATGTGAGTAATCAAATATTATTCCCAGAGAGGTATTAATATTATATTATTGCATTATTTTGAATATAATAACAATTGTTTAAAGACTATTTAGTAGAGTTACTTTAATTGGTTCTTCTTGTGGGTTTATAAAACAATTATTTTATTTTTTTCCACTTTGACTCACTATAAACTGCGAGGTTTGAACCATGACAACTGGACTGTACATATAAGGCGATGCTGACATTTTTAAAATAGATCTAAAAGTTCTCAGTAAAACGTAAGTAAAATCTAGGTACATTTTGTGAACGTATTCGTTTGTCCTTTCTGTGACTCTTCTTTAATTACTACAAGTACTACATTGTTTAATCCTTTAACACTGGAGCCGCTGGCGGCAACAGCAAAATAACAAACTCCCAGGGAACAACCACGACTCTTTGGTCCTTCAAGCAAATAACCAAATTCAAATGGATTCTGAAACTGAGAAAAGCAGCTTTGCGCCATGAAAGTGTTGCACATCAGTTGGTTTTTGACAATTGCATAAACACTTTATTAGTATCAAGTAAGGATGTCCCGATCCGATTACCCGATTGGAAATCTGGCACATTCATGTGGTTGATTACACGATCGAAAATCGGATGGATATTTTCTTTGTTTATATTATGATCAGCGCTTTATATTTCAAGCTCGTTTTTCTCCATAAATAGTCTACTAGAAGTCTGCATGTCATGAACGAATCACCACAATTTATTGCGGCACCAGTTTGAGCAGGAGGCGCACTAAAACATGTCAGCTAAGATGACCTAAGCTAAGCTAGCAAGATAGTCACAGACTTTCAAGATCAATAACTCTTTAAACAACCTTATGAACTCATAGCGACCATCTCTATTGGCTTGTCTTGACGCAAACAACCACCTAGAAAGACATTTTAACAGAAAAAAGACCTGGTTTGAAAATAGCTATGTCCTGCTGCCAACAGACTGATGCCAGAAAAGGGGATTTCAGAACTTAAGGGGTTTTTTATTCCTCTTTGACAGAGCTCCAGTTCAGCAAAAACAACTACTGTGGGAATTAAACCTGAAAATGTGACATGATGTCCAAGAACGTGGACGCCAGCTCTTAAGAGGTAAAATTAAACAATTCCATATCCTCTTAAAACAACCAAAACTACTAAATGGTTAAAAGCTAGTCATGAATATTCATCATCATACTTATGCTACAGAATGTCATTTATTTGTCAGATTTTTTAATGGGGAATGTACGACTCACATCTGATTAAAAATGTTCAATAGTTCTGAAGATACTAAACTACTGTCACCAAATGTTTTCACATTAATAATTATCACCTTTTTTTTCACTAGTTAATAGTTGTTTTTACTTGATTGTTAAAGCGACTTGACAGAAGTTCTCTGTTTACGTGTTAAACGTTGAAAGAAGGTTAATTAAAGAAAAAGAGGGGAAATAAACTTTGATCTGTTTTTTAAAAGCATCGGATTGGAACAAAATCCAATGACTCGGAATCTGATCGGGGCCAAAAATAAACTGATTGAGACATCCCTATAAAGTGTAGTATTTTGGTGAAAAGCAAATTTCTCTGCGTCAGAACAATGTGATTTACGTTATTTGCGTAAACTGAACTGCAACGCATTTCATGTTAGTGCAAAGCTGCTTCGAATTTTTTAAACGTTAATGGCATAAAATTGTTTTTCTCTGCATCAGAATAAGCTGATTTATGTTAATTGTGTTAACACTTGACCAAAGTAAAATGTCACATAGTAAAGCTGCTTTTCTCAGCTTCTTTAGAAAAAAGTCAATTGTGTCACCAGTTAAGTGTTAAAAGGTTTAAACAACCTCATATTAGCTAATATTTTGACATTCAAGAATTCTCCTTTTTAATTATAATTACATGTACATTTGTTGGATTTTTAAAATAAATATTTCATAATAATCTTTTTTTAAATGAAACAATTCAAATTAAACATTATTCCATTATTATTCCTTTTCTCTTTTTTCCAGACATGTTCAACTCCTCTTCCTCCAACGAGTCCCTTCCTCTGCCACACGGCGATGACGTATCTTCACAGATCTCCTGCCTTCTGACCGTCCCCAACATTTACATCTTTAAAACCTTCCACGCCATCAATTCTGCCCTGATGCTCCCCCTCTGCCTTTTCATCATCCACCATGGTCTCCAACAGAGGCGGCAGAAGACTTCCTCTACATCAACGATGAGTCACTCTGACTGCCTCACCTACCATATGGCTTCAATGGAGATGATTGGTGTTTTGGGAAGCTTGTTGATTCTTTTTGCCACCAACACTGAGAATTTGGACTATTTTGCTGTATACCAATGCATGGCAATCTTGATTGTGCACGGACAGACCCTGTTTCATCTCCTCACATGCGTGGAGCGCTACCTGGCCGTCATTCATGCCATCGTATACATGAGACTAAAAAATGAGCGAGGGGTCAGAATCCGAAACATCAGCATTTGCTGTGTGTGGTTGTGTTGCCTTGTATCAATGGCTTTATTCAGGTATAACAGAGTTCTGGTCATTGTGGAATTCTGTCTCATGGTGATCTCCTTAGCTGTCGTCTCCTTCTGTAGCTCTATGGTTCTCTGCGTTTTGGTTCGTCCACGACCAGGAGAGCAGAACGTGAACCGAGATAAACTCAACCAATCAAAGCAGAGGGCGCTCTACACCATTGCATCCATATTTGGAGCTCTGCTGTTGAGGTTTTCAGCGAGTACCATTTGGATTGTAGTGCAATTTTTGGACACAGATCTTTCCTGTCTGGTAATGATGATGGCCGTGTGGTTTCCGTTGCCCAGCAGTCTGGTGTTACCACTCCTGTACCTGCACAGAGCAGGGGAGCTTGGGAATTGTAATAAAGTGAATACTTAATAACATAATTATCGTACAGAATTTTCCGAAATTTATATATATTTATATAAATATTTTCATTGTTTGGGCAGAGGTGCAGCTTAAACTTCTTTGTGATTTTTAAAATATAAATAGGCTCATATATTTGCTATTTTTCCACAAACAACCGGTTGTCCCTTTGCAGTAATTTCCCACCACTAAAGAGCACAATAGGTATCTGTATCTGTATTTGTAACTGAGAGCAACCAGAAGAAGAATCTGATTGTTCCTCTCCTGTAGCGTTTTTGATGCTTTTATTATTTGCATCGAGACATTATTATTCTTGTTTTTTTCTCCCTCTGACTAATGCTGGAGAGCATGTCATCAAACTGGGTTACAGAGAGAGATGAAAGAACAACTTATAAGTGCTCCAGCAGAAATAGAAGACTGAAAGACCACATGAACTCAGACATGGAGACGTGACCACTGATGCTTTTGTAGAGTTTTTCAAAATAAATAAACTTGATCTCTCAACTTCATCTGTGTCTTCAATGTATTGTAAACGAGATATACAGTCAACGCTTCCATGTGGCGATGAGGCTTAAAACTTGATGGTAGATTCCCCTTCACACGACCGAAGCAGCTAGTTTATAAATGCATTTTTGGACAAGAACTGAGCATTGAATTGAATCCGGTCGTTAGATGTGCATTTATTGCGTGATCAAAGAGGCAGTTGACGCAAATTCGACAAATGCATCACGTTTGATGTGAACGCAGCATTACACTGGGCTTGATGGTTCTGTTCAGAAGTGTTGCGCTTTTGTCCCAAAAGTGCGACTTTAAATTCCGGAGTAACTTATTGTCCAAAAAAAAAAAAAAAATGACACTCATCTTTGTGTAAAAGTGTGAAAATTATAGACATGAAATCCTAAATTGGAATTTAATTCTTTAACTTTACTTTAGTCCATCTTTAAAAAAGAAAAAAAAAATTCCAATATCCATATGAACATCTTTTTTTAAACAAATATATTCTGTTCTATTTTAAAATGTATCCTAAAAGATATTAGATTTTTTTTCTTCTTGCAGTTTAATGCACTATAGTCAAATGCGGCACAAGAGTGGTGACATTTTTTAACGAAAACCAATAAATGTTATGTTCTTGGAGAAAAATGACTTCAGTTCCTGTACACCTGGTTCGTGTAAAGGTTTTCATTTCCTGAAAAACAATTCTAGAAACATTTTATAACAGAAAGTCATTTGATTTGTGTTTTCTTAGTGCTAAGTTCTGGAGGAAGCTGTAAGATGGTTCATGCAGGCATGGTAAAAATCAACAGTACTTTGTGATGGATACATGTTGTCTGTCTTTTATATTTCCTCAAAGCCTGTAGTGTTTTACAGTCTTGTTATTTTAGCCTTTTCCCAAACACACATTCATGCACCGTCGCTTGTCAAACCGGGTTTAGGTGAGCCGAGCAGGAACCAAACCTCCACTCTGAGGTTGACCACTATTCTTTGCCATGGCTGCCCCAGTTTTTTCAGTCTGGGTCTAATTTGATCAAATTTGCATATGTGCAAACACAA
This sequence comes from Oryzias celebensis, assembly GCA_014656515.1. Lineage (NCBI taxonomy): Eukaryota > Metazoa > Chordata > Actinopteri > Beloniformes > Adrianichthyidae > Oryzias > Oryzias celebensis. Next base: position 3,270,060 of record BNCR01000016.1, read on the forward strand.
TGGCACACAAATACCTGCACAAGGCTTTGGAGAGAGGAATTCTTTTTTTGCTTGATCAATACAATGCATCAATACAAAGAACATTGGGTTGAATATCCTTTTTGTAGAGCTAATCGTGGGAGTTGGAAGAAGCCGTAGGGATTCGGATTCGGCCGTAGTTTGCCGTCTCTCGATGGGTGGAATGCTCCTGCCCCAGGGGGAGGAGTTTAAATATCTTGGGGTCTTTTTTACGAGGCGTCTGCCAATATGAAGTCGCTGGTTTTAATGCAAATTTCTCACTATTTTTAAGGGTTTACAAACAGAAATTTACTTTTTTGGCATCATGTTTATTTATGTCTACAGGGCATAAAAAAAAATTAAGTTACAGAAAAGAAGAAAGAAAAACAAAGATACACAGAGAACATTTTACAAACATTTAAAGGGGCCATACAATGATTTTCTTAAGCCTTTTAAAGCAAACATTGTCTTTGAATATAACCATATATTACCTTTGGCACACTAAAAAACAAATAATTTATGACAGTGGTTATTTCTGTAGACTCTTTTCAAACACAGAATTAAAACGACTCGATCTCTTAGGCTCCGCCTTTCGCTCTTTGTGGGTGACACCCGAATCCTGAGACTGTCTCAGCAGACTCTGCCTGGAAGGGGCTGTTCTCACTGACCTTTGTCCACGGTGAGGACCTGCCCGTTTTTGTGGATATGAGGGGGGCTGCGGCTAAGAGCAGTGGTTTTTGGAGAATAACTCAAAATTGTGTTAATGGATCAAAATATCACTTTGGAGATCATTGTATTGAGGAATGAACAGTATAATACAATTAGAAGCTCAAAAAGTTTATTTTTCAATGTCATGCCCTTTACGAATGCTTTTAGAATGCTGTCAAACCCTTTAAATGAGAGAACATGTAAGAGCCTCAACTTTTAAATGTTTTTCCTACAACACACCAGTTTTCCTGCTCTGTTAAGAAACAACAGAGGCAACACCAGACTACTGGGAAGATAGAACCACATGTCACATGTCATCATTACACAATCAATTTGCTCTCCTGACAGATACATTTTGACCCAAACCAAACCCCAGACAAATCTGAAGAGCAGCACTCCAAGAATCACCAAAATGGTGTAAAACGCTCTCTGCTTTGAGTGGTCAACCGCCTCTCTGCCCCCGCCCTCTTTCCCTGGAACCGCTCGAGTCAGAACCCAGAGGACAGACAGACTGCAGAAGGAGATAACTGACAGGGATACAATCACTATACAGAAATCTATAGAGATGTTGGAGTTTACTTCCATTACCAGAAGCATCAGAACACACGTGGTCAGCCAAACACAGACATTAACGATGTTTCTGATCCTGATCCCTCTTTCATTCCTAAAGTTCATGTAGTTGATGGGATGAACGACAGCTAAGTAACGCTCCAGACAGGTCAGCATGTGAAAAAGTGCCTGACCATCCCAAGAGAATGTCAAAGGGTAGAATCCAACACCCAACACATGAACGTCCTCTCTGTAAATCCCAATGCAGCAGATGATGCAGCCAAGCAAACCAATCAGCTCCACAAAAATGATGTTGTAGGTGAAGCTGTCAGAGTGACTGACTGCTGCTCTTGAGGATGAAGAGCGCGTTTTCTTCCATTTTCTGAGACCATAGTAGATGATGAAGGTGTACAGAGGGAGGAGGACAAAAATATTAGCCATAAAGAAAGTGATGTTTAGGAGAGATCCTGGTTTTGTTAAGTAGCAGTAAAAATCTGAGGGAACGGAGGAGTTGATGGAGGACAGGTAACGGAGAGGTGCAGACATTTCTGAAACACAAAAAAAAAATGCTTCTTTTAGCAATCATAATTAAACAATTCCTACTCTTTTTATAACATATTTGTGAAAAATAGTTAATTTTAACTTTCTCATTTTTAATTTGAAGCATAAAACTTTTTTCCCAAGTATTTACTCACAACTACTGAATACGATCATCTCCACACTTTGTCAGCACACTAACCTTATCAGTGTTTGCCTACAGGCCTCCTTGCTTTGTGTGCTTCTTTCCCAGAACCTGTGGTGTCTGCCCTCCTGATGTCCTCAATGGAATTTTCTCTGGAAATTTAATGTTGAGATAAATGTAGTTTATTTGCATTAAACAAAATGTGTCACAATTAATCATTGATATTTATGTAACATTTCAGTCATCGGCCGCTGCGCCCAGCGGTATTTGGCACACTATACGACCAACTGTTTTCCTTAAACAAAGAGCTGAATGGAAAATATGAAGTTACCTGTTCAACTGTGTGTTCAACCGGCTGCCTGAACACTTTCTTTGATGTTCAGGCAGCCGGTTTAAAGATGTCACACTGGTCCGTCTGCGCTTTATCTCGTCTTGCGTTGGTTGGGGAGTCTGTCTGAAGACTGTCAGTCAGTTTACAGTTAGTTCTTTCAAATTCTGAAATGTTGCTCCGTGGAGTTTTGTGAAACTGTGCAAACAATCATGTGAATTCCTGCCACTAATTGGGTCCAAAAAAAACCAGGCTAATATTATCTTCATGTTTTTACATCTGGCCAAGATCTACATTATTGCTACGCCTGCACATGTTTTTAGTTCGTTCAACCCTAACCCTTCCTCTTAATCCATGTGGTGAAGAAAAGAATTCAGCGCTGGACACACATATTTAGAAGATTATTTGCAAATATTCACGTAAAAAAAATAATATAAAATAACAGTAATAAACGCACGCTCAGAAGATCATCTTGCTACAGGCTAATAGCAGCCATGTTTGTTTACAAAAGAACAGGCGGTTTATGTATTTCAATCATTCTCCTCATGTCAAAATTCTTATTTCCAATCGAACGTTTGGCTGATGTAAACATTTGTTATTTTTGGATAACATTTTTCAGGGCCCATGTACACAGTTCAGTGAAGACATTTGGCACATGTACACGCAGCTCGTGTAAACCAGTTGATTCTGACGCTTCTTTTTTCCATGTCAGAGACCGTAGAAATGACGTTAATTGTGTTAACTAGAAGTGGGCAATACAGCGAATTTGGGTTTTGATCCAATACCAAGTTACAGGGCAAATACTGCTGATTTTAATACTGATTTTCATTAAATGTTTGATTATAGGATAATTTAGTAAAAATACATGTTTTTGTTAAGGAGTTAATAATAAAGGCTTAACTGACAAATACTGCTCCTCCTGTTCTTCTCATCTACACTAGAAAATTCAAAAGTAACTGATGGGTGTTCAGGTTTACCACTTGCCTATTTTGGTCTCTATCATTTGAACTTCTGACTTTCAGCGTAAATATATTAAAAACCTTGTTTTTCCCTTCATATGTAGCATGTAGCTTTGGGGTTTTGGTGGCACATGTTATGATCCTGGTTTTTCCAATGAGGCTCTGGTGTGAGGCCACAACTAAACCAGAAGGGGATCGACTGACTCATCAACCCGTGCTTTTTTTGTCTGGTTCTTGTCCTCTACATTTGTAACCAACAACACTCCACACACACAGTGGACAGATTCACAACCAGAGTAAATAAGGGACAAAGAGATGTAGATGTAATGCCAGCTATTGATTAAAAAGTAGTCTTGAGGGTAAAATAAAAGTGTCAAGAGTTTCCACAGAAAGAGAAGGTTTTAGCTGTCCTGAAATGCTATTTTAAATTTGCTGACTGGGATTTGATCAAAATGTGTGCGATTGAAAACATGAATAAAAGCAAGTTCTGCTTTAATATCACACAACACACAAACCGACAACTACTAAAACCATTGCAAAACATGTAGGACACTGGCCCGAGAGGCCTGGAGTTTGACACTTGTGGCTTAGTAATAAACTCAATTCGTCAGACTTGCATTTTGTAGTTAATATTGTTCTATAATGCAAATGAGGTTTGGATGATTTGAATGTTTTCCCAAAGAAATAAAGATTAATAGTGGAGCTGAAACATATGACGGTCTTGGTGTTCAAAGCAAAGCTTGTTTCAAAGGAGACGCAGAGGGAGAGGGATCAGCATCCCATTGATAAAAAGGTAGATGCTACTTTCATTCCATTCTCTCAATTTGTGTAATTTATTTACACTTTTTTACTTTTATTTTTGCGAGGGGTTAGGAATTTATTTATGATAAATACCTATAATAATAATACTATTATGTAATATATCATTTAATCTATTACATGTGGTCCAAGTGTATTTCTTATGTATATAACACTGATCTTAAACACAGTCAAATTCATGGAATTACATGTAATCTCTTCTGCATAACTTTCTCATTTCCATTTCAAAAGTATATGTACACTAAATGTTGATGTGTAAATACAATGTGAGCTTTCATTCTGTCTTTTCTATCATGCACAATTTCACAGAGAGCACTAAAGTCAGATGAATTTGTAAAATCAAGACAAAATTTTGGCACAAATGAAACATTTTTAATGTGACGAAAAAAGTTATTTTGTCATGTTTCCCTCAACATCTTGTGGAATTCAGTCCGTGTGTTTGTGGTTGTCGCCAACGGCATCACAACTCACCGTGTGATGACAACAGAAACACTGCATGTGAAGGTTTTCCACAAAATATTAACAATTCAATACAAGAAGTATCAGATTCTCCGTTAGTGCGCTGTAAAATGCATTTGCCATTATTTCATGGGTGTACAAATCCAAAATTCCAAAATCCACTGCCTTCCAAGTTTCTCCAAAGTCTCTGTGAAATGCCAGTGTGCATCAATGCTCACTAGATCCACGAATATAGGCCACAATGCATTGTGTTTGAGCAATGTTTCACTTGAAAATATCGATTTCAATATCATTTTTTTTTAATAAGTCATTCAAGTTTGCATCATCAGAACACATTGGATTCATAAATAGTCTTCATGAAAATGTTCATATTTTACTTTGTCAAATGGCTGCAGTGGGCAAGTGTTGAATTGCTTTAAAATCCGGGGCCCTGGACTTTCACGGGTGAGGGAGCAGTGGTTGAATATGGACATTGCCAAAGATTTCACCCCAGAGCGCAGCTACTTCAGAGTCTGGAATTTCCTAGCTGTCCAACTGTTCGAAAAGTATATCATTCTGTTTGTGTGTTCCCAGAAAATAAACAGATGACAACCTAAAACATGTTTATATTACCTCATTTTTCAAGCTTTTTCTTAAATTGTTATTTTTTCCTTCCAGAGACTATGTTCAACTCCTCATTCATCAACGACTCTGATCTCCTGGCAAATACTCCCTTCATCAACAATAACCTCTCCATTGAGCTGACCTGTTTTCTCAACCCATCCAACATCCTCCTCTTCCAAGTTTGCTACATCATACACATATTCCTCCTTCTCCCCATTTCTATTTTCATCCTCTTCCATGGAATCCAGCTGTGGCGACAAAGATTAGCTTCCGCAGCGACGATGAGTCATTCCGACTGCTTCACATACCACATGGCCTCCATGGAGTTGATCTACATCTCTGGTATTATTGTCTTTCTGTTAGCCCTTAATGAAAATCCCAACTTTTTCTCTGTGTACAGCAGTGTGACAGCTTTCATTTGGCACGGACAGACTGTGTTTCATCCTCTGACATGTGTGGAGCGCTATCTGGCAGTTGTTCTCCCCGTCTTGTACATGCGGCTAAAGAACCAAATGGGAGTAAGAATAAGAAATATTGTCATTATTTGTGTTTGGTTTCTTTGCGGGTTAGCAACAGTGTTTCTGAATATCCAAAAACTGTCAGTTGTTATTTTTGATTTCTGTCTACTGGTATTCACCTTAGCAGTTGTTTCCTTTTGTAGCGCCGCGGTTTTATGCTTTCTTGTTCGTCCAGGTCCAGGAGGCCTGAAAGCGAACAGGCACAGGGTTGACCAATCAAAGCAAAGGGCGCTCTACACCATTGTGTCCATAATGGGAGTTCTGCTGTTGAGGTTTTGTTGGGGAATGGCTTGGGCCTTTGTGGAAGTGCTGGACAACAGTTTAAGCTGTGTGATGATGGGGTATAGCATGTGGTTTCAGCTGCCAAGCAGTCTGGTGTTACCACTCCTGTATCTGCACAGAAGAGGGATGTTTAGGATCTGTAAAAACACCGATGTATAATGAAGCGGAAATATAAACCAACGTAAATTATATCTCTTAAACAACTGACAGATTCTCAACTTAAAACAAAATTTGAATATTTTCCTTCTTATTTCAAATGAAATCAAAAGGAAAACACGTTTATGATGAACAAAAACCAACATAGAAAACATAGATAAGAAAAGAAAATCTGTCTTAACAGTTCTCTACATAAAAACACTACTACTAGTTCTGATATGGTTTTCACGTGTGTTTTTTTGGTGGGGGGTACGTTGCTGGTAGTTTTGCTAGGTTCATCTGTTCATCTGCTACGTTAAATATTTACATAAAATAAAAGACAAAGCTGAGACTTGTCAGGACATTTTAGAACACGTAAGCACTGCCTGGTATATTGTATAAATCAATGTGATGTATGTTAAAACAATAACATTTAAATATCAGTCAAAATGTAATTAATGACTCCCCAAGACATGTGATTGTTTATTTAAAAGAGTCAACTCATGGAAACTTATTTGACTGTCAAACAATGATCTAAGTTAACAACCCCGACTAGTCATCCATCACCAACACGTTTGAAAGAAGTTAGGAATTCATTAATGAAGCTGATTTTCAGCTGCTGTTTGCAATCAGAAGTGAAATGAGACAAAAAGGATTATTGTGCTGACTTGGAACTTACAAACACTGTTCTTCCTGTTGTTACTTTACCAAAGTATTTAAAACAAACTTTAGTTATTCCTGCATTCATGTCATTTTCATGTCATATTATTTATGGAGAGCACTTATCGTACCATCTGCCCTTCTTGACTCTGTACTACAGCAACATTTAAATGACAAACGCTAATTGAACTATTGTAACTTTTTGATGCATGTTTTACTTTTGGCCATCCAATTATTGCAATTTCAACAGTTTTCTGACTGGGGGAGCAGCCTTGTGTAAGGTGTAATGTAAGGTGTTCCACATTGCCGCAAAGCTGCTTTCCTCAGCTTCAGAATCTGTTAGAATTATGTTCATAGTGTAAACGGTCAAAAAGTCACAGTAAGCCAAAGAATGAAAACACTGCAGCTAAAGCATCAATGTTGAAGGAATAAGCACATTTAATCAAAGATTAGTGTCACCTTTTTGTGATTTCATGGTGACCATGATGCCACAGATGACATTTTCTATCATGAATTTTAAATAAACTTAGTTGTTTATTTGTGTCTTCACTGTGTTTCCCTCTGGTTGATTGGTGTGCGTTGCAGTAAAAACATTGTTTGATGCAAACGGGTTTCGGCCACACACTAAAATCACTTCTTGCCTAAATATACATCAAAAGTATCCCCACTGAAATATTTCAACAAAACTTGTGTTTTCTACAGATACTCCCCAGGATTTCAATTGAAACAGCTTTTTAGCAGAGGTGTAATGCCAGAGGAATGCACGTGTTTGCACGTCAACCAATTTCTTAACCAATGTCTTTTTTGCTTACACGACTGTAAAATTCAAAGTAAATGTAATGTACTGATGTTATGTAAGTTTAACTACAATATCAGCATATAATATGTTGCATTTAACAGCTAAAACAGAAGCTTGTTCTGTAGAGTTTATGTCACAAACTGCCTTTAAGGCTAACAGACTGTTTCTACTATAAAACAGGCGGCAAATTAATTTGTTGGATGGTTTTGCTCACAAACAGAACACACACAATACATGAAAGTACAGTAAAAAGTCATATATTTGGAACTTGAGGATTTATCTACAGACCTTTTTTATTTTTACATTGTTCTCTTGTTTATCAAGGTATTTGTGTTCTAAAAATAACCCAAGATGCACAAAGTAGTTAACTTTATAATGTATCCTAATTCTAGACAAAGCAGTAAAACTCCTCACCACACATTTTATACACTTTTCTCAGACAGACATGAAACTTTTCAAACTTTTCTCATTTTTTTGAAGCCATTAAAGTTCTTCATAGAGAAATGATTAGAATAAAATCAAAGATCTGCTCGCAATTAGAGATTTCTCTTTACTTTTTTTAAAAATGATTTTACTTTATTAGTTAATCTGACAGGGACATTGTGCATTAAAAAGCAAAAGCAGCAGCGTTAGCTAAAGCCGATGTTTCATCTGTTGTCCCTGGATAGATGGTAAATGTGGCCCTAAAAACAAAATAAAATTAACAGCAAAAATACAATATAAACGTAAATGACAATCAAAAATATATACCACCATTGTAAATCACTTAAACTATAACATGACTATAAATGAGCAATAGACATATTTATTATTATATTTATGGGTAAAAACCATTGATAGTATGTGAGAAATGGTGCGAGTGAGTGTGACGTCCCCCGTGGAAAACTGCTTACTTTCGGCTCAAACTAAATGAAATTAATTCAGTCATTTTGAACGCTAGACCCCCAACTTTAAGTGAGGGACCCGATTTTTAGTTTTTACTTTAAATATTTTACCCTGCAAAAACCTATAAAATGAAAAGAAGGGGATTATCAAGTTATGTTACACGTTACTAATCTTACATGTAAGTTACCTGTTTAAAAAAAAAAAGGTATCAGAGCAAGAAAGGTTATTTTGCCAAATAGAATGATCGAGTAACCGCTGTTTATTTCTCTATAGAAATCTAAGGGATTTTGGCTTCGTGGAGCCAGTGGGTACTTCCTGTTTGGAATGTCAGGGGTCACTCAGTCCAGTTCTCTAATGCAGTCATTGGTAAAACACACTTTAATATGTGAGAACACTAGTACATTAGTATCAACATTGTAAATTAGTAAAGATACAATGTAAGCTAAACACAGTAGAGATAGATTTCAACTCAGAAACAGAAAGATTTTTAGCATATTTTTTTTACTATTTTACAAACTTTTTTCTACAACACACCAGCTTTCCAGCTCTGTTAAGATACAGCAGAGGCAACACTAGACTACTGGGCAGGTAGAACCACTTGTCACACGTCATCATTACACAACTAACTTCGTCTCCTGGCAGATAATATGCAACCCAAATCAAACTCCATAGAAACCTCATCAGCAGCACTCCCAGAATCATCAGGATGGTGTAAAACGCTCTCTGCTTTGATTGGTCAACCGCCTCTCTGCCCCCGCCCTCTTTCCCTGGACTGGGTCGAGTCAAAACCCAGAGGACAGACAGACTGCAGAAGGAGACGATTGAAAGACATGAAACCATCAAGCAGAAATCCACAAAAATTCCCAAATCTGCAACTAATATCAGTAACACCAGAACAAAGGTGGTCAGCCAAACACAGGCGTTCATGACGTTTCTGATCCTGATCCCTCTGTCGTTCTTAAATTTCCTGTAGGTGATGGGATGAACCACAGCGAAGTAACGCTCCAGACAGGTCAGGATGTGAAAAAGGGACTGTCCATTGGTGGTAAAAGTCACCGGGAAGAACCCAAATACTAACACATTGAAGTCTTCTCTATGAATTCCAAAACATAAAACAATAAAACCAAAGATACCGATCAGCTCCACCAAAATGATGTTGTAGGTGAAGCTGTCAGAGTGACTGACTGCTGCTCCTGAGGAAGAGGAGCGCATTTGTTTCCACTTTTGGAAACCACAGTAGAGGATGAAGGTGTACAGAGGGAGGAGGACAGAAGAACTAGCAATGTAGAAGAAGGTGTAGATGATGGAACTGGGCTTGGTGATATAACACTGTAATTCTGGATCAGAGGAGTGGTTCACGGAGAAGTGGAACAAAGAACTGGATCTGTCGGTGGATGAAAAGTTCTTTGACATCTGAAAAATAAAAATCAAGTTTTTACAAACATAAAGAGTTGATTGTTTTAATGCTCCTTTGTTTTTATTAAGTTCCATACATACAGTTATGTTTTTATTCTTTGTTTATTCTTTTAAATTATACATTGTAACAAAAATAAACAAGTAGGATGAAGTTAAGGTTCCTAAAACAAAAGAACAAAGAACAGGCAAATGTAACATTGTGTGTCTATATACTTACTGTCAAAGAATTATGATCAAAATGGTAAAATCAATAAATCAGACGATTTATTTACCATGTATAGAACAAGTTTTTTGATATAAGTACAAACATAAACATGGGTTAAAGGAATAAAAGTCATAAAACACAATGGAATCAAAACATTCAGAAAACAAACATAAGATGGTGAAGAAGGTACAGTACAGGTTTAAGGATAGAAAGGATAATAAGTGTACAAATGATAAACCGTAAAAGCCATGACATCCTTAAATACAAATAAATAAATAAGGTCATTAAATAATTTTATGTGGAAAAAACACCAACCTTGTTGACATGATTTAAAGCTGCCATCTGCTAAGTGTTTCTCCATGGACCCAAGCTGGATCGCATGTGAAACGCTGCTCCATAAAACTGCTTGCTGTGCTCAATCTTTTGAAAAATTTAAATGAGCCTTTTTGCGTAAATGAAAAATGTGTCATGATGACAAATTTTTGTTTTAAAATAAACAAATAAATAACATTTATGTTGACACTAATTATGGAAAAGGCAAATAGAATCAATAACAGTCACAGCAAAGCAAACACAAAACCATAAAACAGGAAAACATTGTCATATAAGATTTATTTTGAAAATATTGGGGCTTTAAATGCTCTAAAATCAGTCTATAGAACTACAGACTCCCTCCTTCCCAAAACAGCCTTTTTTCTTGAGTTTAGCTTCTTTCAGACGGAGCTCGGAATCTCACTGGAGAAAATCATGAAGTATTAAGACTAATCAAGCCACAGGAACACGGTACAGGACCCGGCAGTCTAACTGTTTTTCCCCACATGTCACCACCATGCTGCTTTTAAACAGGAATAACATGAATTTCTGGATTTATCAAGATGCTTCAAAAAAGGGTTTTTAGTGTAAATGTTTCCTTTCAGTCAAGCTACTCAGGCACACGAGGAAATAACAATCTCTACTTTACCTTTCAGATAGTTTAAGAAACTATTAAAACCCTAAATTATTATTGAATTTGAATTACCTTTATTTAAACAGGGAAGTCCTATTGAAATTAAACATTTCTTTTAATGCCTCACACCTGGTCTGACAGAGCTAGCAAGCGCCGCTGAACAGGGTTTAGCAATGACTCTATTGCCCTGTTTCCACTGAGTGATACGGGACGGCAATGTCCGGTATTTTGAGTGTTTCCGTGATAGAATTGACCCGTTTAGCCGGACCAAACTGTACCATTTTTGGGGCCCTGTTGGTTGTAAGTCTATAGAGACCATTACTGGACCATTCTAAAGCGGACTGGGCCGCTCAGTGGAGAGGAGGTTCATCTGGGAACACTAGTTGGTTACAACATTCCCAAAAGAAAAAGAATGTGCACAAACATCTTTACTTTTCTGGTTCTCTTAGGGGTCTGTGATCTTGACATTTCTTACGGACTACCGGCGTTCCTTATAAAGTTTCTGCACATCTGAAGAGGGTTCGGTTTTCTGGTTCTGTACAGAAATAGGAGTGGTAACACCAGACTGCTGGGGAGGTGAAACCACGTCTCACAGGTCATCAACACACAGTTCATACTGCCTTCTGACTGAAAAATTAAAGACCAAGACAGACTACCAGCAAACCGGAGCAGCAGTGTTGCCAGTATGAGCACGATGGTGTAAAAAGCTTTTTTCTTCCCTTGGTTAGCCCTTCTCCTTTCCTCCCCCTGTTCCCCCGGACCTTTGCGAATCAGAACCTGGAGAACAGACAGACTGCAGAAGCAGACTATGATGAGCGACAGCGTCAAAAAGCAGCAGGAAATGACGAAAAAGACACCTGACACAGTCAGCAAGCTTGTCAGAGCCGAGGAGAGCAGCCAGACGCAGCAGACTGCAACATTTCTTATTCTGGTCCCTCTTTCTTTTCTCAGCCTCAGGTAGGTCAGGGGATGAACCACGGCCAGGTAGCGCTCCACAGATGTCAAAATGTGAGACAACGTTTCTCCAAAAGTCGCGTTGGAATAAAGAACCAGACCCAGTGATAATGTGATGACCTGTTTATCTTGAATAGCACAAATGGTGATCACACATCCAGACACACCAAGCAGCTCCATGAAAGCCAGGTTGAAGGTAAAGCAGTCGGAGTGACTCAGTGTTTGTTTCTGCCGCCATTCTTGGACAACGTGCAGGAGAGTCAGGATGGTGAGGGGGAGGAGGATGATGGTGTTGGTGGCAGCATAGGAGACGAAGATGGACGTGCCAGGATCAGAGAAGAAGCATTCAATTCCTTGAGTGGCTTCATTTGTGGAGGAAAAGTTTTGGAAAGTGAAGTCTGTAGATGATGAGACGAAGATTTCCATCATTTCTGAAAAAAGGAAATAAACATGACCGAAATAGTTCTGCATACGCTTTTTTTCTCTGCTCACACAAATGCTCCTATCTTTTAAATCATTAATCTCTGCGTAAAACATAGTCAAACATGTAAAAGTAAACAGCTGGTTGTTAAACAGACTAATCTGAACAAACATCTCTACCCTTATACCCTCCTTCAAAGTGAGGAAAAACTCATAAGGAAAACCCTATCTTTTTTTCAAACTAAGGGTTCATTTGGAACATGTTAAAATTAACCATATTGTATGAATATTTCTTTTTTAAAAATAAAGATTACATTACTCGACCCATGCCTTTTCATTTGAATTATGGTACCAAAAACATTGGTAATTTAAAATGCAATTGACTTTTGTTTATTAAAAACTTGCCTTTTAAAAATGTCAGATTGTGTTGAATTGTTGTCAATATAAAATGCCTTTTCTAAATTGCTTGATCAAGTTGCAAACCGAATTGTGATTTGAGAATGTAATCACTTTAAATTATGAGATAAAAGAACACTCATAGTTAAAAGTATACTCACCAAAAAATCTTCAAATGTGAAGCTTGTCTGATCTTCCACTTAATTAAAAAAAACAGATTCAACATGTTTTATAAATGGAAATTAATTTACACATTTGTAACATTGTCAATGATAATAACATGGAGAAACATGAATGCCGACCTCTTTGCTGTTTCAGTCTGAATTTTGTTCCACACTTCTGCTGTTCTGTCTGTAAGTTTCATTCAGGTTTTCCTGGCTCTCAATATGCGATTCAAATATTGTTTATTTGCAATAAGAACACAGACAGACTGATATGCAAATATGTGAATTGATAACTGGACCTCAGACAAAAACAGAACCAAATAAACAGATTTTTTTTGACTGGAAATAAAGTGTACACAATTTCATTTAACAATAGTATGTACTTATAGTGAATACATCTGCATGCGTAATACAAAATAGTACAAATTCAACTTTAAACTGTACAGCTAAAAACATTCAAGTTTTAAAAACTATTTCAATTTAATGCAAACAAAAAAAAAGATTTCAAACATAGATGTACATGCAGTGAATCTTACTGAGAAATCCCACCACTAAAACCACCCGAACGATGGGTCAAATATTCCGGTTAGTCATTGGAGCTCCAACTTCTGCTTCTGTATTTTTCCCAAACCAGGAAGCATCAAATGTTGCAGTTCCTCAAATGACAACTGAAAGCGAATGGCAGAAACCATATTAAAAAATTAAAATTTCAACCAAAAACAACCTCATTCCTTTCGCTTTGATTTGGATGTTAGTCATGTCAACTGTTGTTAATCAGATGCTTTGATTGTATTTGACTTCTAATTCGCGCATTTTTAGTTATGTTTTTTCTTGGCTGGATGGTAAATGGTGTACTTGTATAGTTGTAATCTATAATTATAACACTATAATTGTACTTTTCTGCCTTGATTGACGGTCCAAAGCACTTTACAGTCACAGCCCCATTCATCCATCCACATTTACACATGGATGACTGCTGCGCTGCTGAACACTGGCGCCGACCTGTAACCAGGAGCAATGTGGGGTTCAGTGCCTTGCCCAAAGACACCTGGATGATAAGATTTTCAATAAGACAGACCTCCAGAGCTTCCACGTAATTCTTGTTTTTGAAAGAAATGCTGTGTACTTTTAATATTATAGGTGGGGGCCGACAATGGAAAAAGCAAGGTTACCCCAGTGTTTCTGATGTCCTAATCTTTTAACACCAGAGCATTAGCTCCAGTGTTGATCCTCTTGATTTACTGTAACTCTTTAACTATTTGCACAAATATCCTCATTCCAACAAATTTGGAAGCCGAGAAAAACAGCTTTGCACTGAAGCCACACTTTACAGCAGTGAAGTGCCTATGCAGTTAATTATGTTAATTCCATAAAAGGTCATAGAAAAATAGTTGTTCAAAGAGCGCCTCATTTTGCTGTTGCTGGCGACAGCGCTACTATTGAAGACTTTAGAAAACAAAGAATAAACTAACTAGAACCAGCCACCATTTCTACCATCCCTCATTCCTTTTCTGATTTTAAAACAAGTTGAACCTTGGACAGCATCCTCAGTTGTCTCAGGAAGACAATAATTGAAGATTTTGGACAGAAATGTGTTTTGTTTCATTGAAATAAACAGTCTGAGTAAAGGTTTTTCTAAATTTAGACTGAAGAGCTACCTATGAGAAAAGACTACACATACACAGTATTCAAATCTTTTGTCTTTTGACTTAAAATTCCTGTCAGATATGAGGCTGACAAAAACCTCAACAGCATTATCTGTCAGGCTGTGCATCTTTGAAAGAGGCTCAGTTTCCCCTCTTTCTGCAGAAACATGACAGGTGACACCAGGCTGCTGGGAAGTTGAAAAGAAAGTTCTAAGGACAACGCTAAGCAATTCATCTGTCCAACTGCCTGGTACAGTGCAGCCCCGACCAGACCACAAAGAAACCTCAACAGCAGTGTTAACAGTATGGCCAAAATGGTAAAAAATGCCCTCTGCTTTGACTTTTCTATTTTTTTCCCACTCAAACCCACTTCTCCTGGACCGGGACGGATCAAAACGCAGAGGATGGACAAACTGCAGAAGCAGGCGATTGTGAGGGACAATGTTAGAAAGACGAATGTCACGATGAAGAAGTAGTTGTGCAGCAAAGCTACGCATCCAAAGCCAAGGAGCCAGATGAAGCCAATGCAGACGTTCCTCAGTCGAAGTCCTTTGTCTTGCTTCAGCGTCAGGTAGAGAACAGGATGGACCACAGCCAGATAGCGCTCCACCGATGTCAGAATGTGAAACAGCGTCTCTCCGTAGAAGTTGCAAGAAAGGAGGAAGAGGCCGACCGGCAGCGTCTCATACTGATTGTTGTAAATTGCAGAAAGGCTGAGGAGGCATCCTGACACGCCGACAAACTCCAGTGTGGCCATGTTGTAGGTAACACAGTCATAGGGACTCAAGGCTGCTGTGGAAGAGCTGGATCGCCTCTGCTGCCATTTGCTGAAACCATAGGAGAGGATGAGGACGGTGAGAGGAAGAAGGAGCGAGAGGTGGGCAATGAGGAAGGAAGTGGAGATGAAGAAGCCTGGGTTTGTAAAAAAACAATCAAGATAGGAGCTCTGGTTGTAGTTGGATTGAATTTGTTGAAGATCAGAGCCATTGGAGGGAATGATGGCGTTTACCATTGTCTCTGGAAGAAAAGACGGTGAGAAAATGACCTTGGAGTGGTTTAACCCCACACAGCATTGATGAGCTTCATTGACGGTTCCGGTCCGCGCCCTTAAAGGGCCGATACCATGCTTTTCTTAAGCCTTTCAGAGTAAACTAAATCCATATAGATGATCATAAATTACCTTTGGTGCACAAAAGAACAGATTATTAATGAAATATGAGTTATTTTTGGGAACTTTTATGAAGTAAGACGCCTCAATTTCTGAGAAACTGCCTGCAGCTCCTTGTGGGTGCCACCTATTTCATGACGTCGACCTAGAACGGGTCTCGGCTGTATGTCCTGTCTTCTGTTTTTCATACATACACTATGGTCGACTCCAGATGAGCGATTCATTTATATATTTATTTAGTGTTATATTGTAATGTGTCTGAGATTACCATAAAAAATGTATGATGTCTTCTATTGATAAGAAAATACACATCCATCCAACCTGTTGGTCAGATTGCCTTGTCTCTTACAAACAAGTCTGTTGTTTGCTGCTGTTTAAATGTACTTTCTGGCTTAAATGCAGAAACGTAAAGGGCAGATATATTACTTAAGAACCATTCTTTGATTCTAACCTATAAAGCTCATGTACAGTAAAATAAGGCTAAACTTCACTCTCTTTATAGATTTAAAATGCATCTCTTTGAAATAAATAATAGGGACAACTTACAGTCTGCATTATTTAAAGTCATCATTAGGGTCTAGAGACAGATTATTAAAAAGGCTTTGTTCAAATGATTAAGTTTAATCTAACACTGTCACAACATTTTTGAAGAAGACACAAAGACACTTACTCCCAGTTTATTCTTTCTCACTTTAGAAATAAAGATGAACAGACATGACAAAATCAGACAAAAAGAGCAGTAATGCAGGTGTTTTTGAACTGTCATACAGGAGAAAAAAACTCTGCAGTTTTGTAGTTTGACTATCAATCCTGTTTGACTATCAGAAACCCTGTTCTAAACCCAAATGTGAGATCCTTTGTCTAAATATCTTATCAAAACTGAAGATATAAAATTGAACAAATCTGTTGTATTATAAATACTACGATTGGTTCAAAATCAACTGTAATTTTAATAGTTTACTAGTCATTTCTCTGCCAGAGAAATTTCAGTTTTAATTTTATTAGCTGCAGTACAGTCATCATCCTACTTCATTTGTACCTAAAGCATTCTTAAAACAAAGCAGCTTAAGGACGGTATTTTTGCTTTCTTTCTGATGTGACTTTTTTGCAGCTTTACCTTTATTTAAAAACTAAAAGTATGGCCTTACTATAGCCTGTAACGTAAACTAAAAGTGGATTCATTTTCATAAAACGTTATTGTTTAAACTTCTCAAAATATTAAATGTTGAACATTACACTTGTAAAATTAACTTTATTAAATTAATCATTTTTTTCAGCACTCACCTTTTTAATGTTGGTTTTCAAGCTTGATCTAATGTTTCTCTTTGTCACATGTTGGTCTATTTGTCATTTTTTTAATATATATATACTGCGTTGGTGTGTCTCATTATGTAATTCAGAAATATTTGTTTGCATGAGAACATTATCAAAGCAGCTGACAATTTGATGAATAGTCAACTGCTGGACCTTAAAAATACAAAGCTTATTGTAAAATAAACTTTTATTAGCTTTGAATGAACAATTGACTTCATCATTTTCCACTGAAGACATGTAAACCACTCTATTCATCAATCTAATGTCAAATAAGCAATTTATTAGTTTATTTCATTTAAATTCTACTTCTTAGAACCAGACGGAACATTCAAATACAGTCTGCTGTGTCTAAAACAGCCATTAGTCAAGGCATGGAAATATTCACCAAAGGGGGAAATTTTATGACTCAGCTCTCACATCCAGACTCTCAATGTCTACATGAACACAAAAAGGGCTCATAAAACTATGATTCACAACTAGTAAACATGTATTTTACCTGCACTTGCATACATAAATATTTGTGATAGTGGAGGGGTGATCTGGAATCTGTGCTCAGATGAAGCAAGATTCAGAAGATTTCATACCAAGCGTCTTCTATGAGGACATGCATTAGTATCCGATAGCGGGAGTCCAGAGTGAACATCATATGTTATAGGCCAAAAAACCCACGTTCAGCGTGTTCTTGAATGTGGCACAAATGCCTGATGTGTACTTAGCATTTTTCAAGTTTTGTGTGCCTTACAAGTTTGAACATAGATAAAATCATTGATGGTGCACTCCATATTTCAGAAAATATGTTAAAGTAAAAGCCCTCAGACATCAACTGGAATAGAAAACAATATGATCAATGCTGAAGACTAAGTATTACTTGATTATACACTTCAATGACCCAGTGAACCAAAGATATGGATCGGTCCATCTGGGAGGAGCCACAACCAACCGACACAGAAACCAAACCAGAAGTCAACAATAAAAACTAGAAAATAAAGACTGAAGATGCAAATATTGATACAAGAAGCCTGCATAAAAATCCTGCTTCAAAATTCTACGTCTGGTTTAATGAAAACAAAGTGTTGGAGGGATTATATCATGTGAAATCCTAAAGTTGTGTTTTGTGTATCGTCACCATTTCTTCTTTGTGGAGTACAAGCCAAAAAAAGCATAAAATGGATTAGATAGAGAGAGAGAGATGGATGGATAGATAGATAGATAGATAGATAGATAGATAGATAGATAGATAGATAGATAGATAGATAGATAGATAGATAGATAGATAGATAGATAGATAGATAGATAGATAGATGGATGGATGGATGGATGGATGGATGGATGGATGGATGGATGGTTAGTTTATGAACTTCTTTTCTTCCTTAGACACACTAACACATTTTCCTTGTTCATGTATACCAAAGGTAACACCAGACTGGTGGGCAGATTAAACCAAATATCCAACGTCATTACACGACAGTTAAAATTCTTTTGAGTAACAAACATTATGCTCCAGAACATGTTCAGAGTAAATCTCATTACCAGCACTCCCAGTATAACCACGATGGTATAGAACGCTCTGACCTTTGAATGGTCAGTTTTTTTCTTCCCAACAGCCTGTTTGGCTGCAGCGGGACGAATCAAAACACAAAGTACAGAAATACTATAGAAGGACACAGTCAATATAGATGAAATCAAAATGGTAAAATTAAAGACCATGTAAATGTTTTCTTTCTGTAAACCAGTCACAACACAGCAAAGGAGCCAGGCGCATGCAATGCTGGCGTTCCTGATCCGGATCCCTCTGTCACTTTTCAGGGTTAAGTAGAGGACAGGATGAACCACGGCCAGGTACCGGTCCACACAGGTCAGAACGTTAAAGAAAATCTGCCCGATCCAAGTTAAAGAGAAGCAATAAAATCCCACCATGAATGAGTTGATGTGATCTGTGTGGATGCCACAAACGATGAGGAAACATCCGAAAACACCAATCAGCTCAATGGAGACCATGTGGAAGGTGAAGCAGTCTGTGTGAGTCATCGATTTTGTCTGAGAGGAAGAACGGTTTCGCCTCCACTGTCTTAGACCACGCAGAAGGATGAAGGTACAGAGAGGGATGAGGGTGATGATGTTGATGATGAAGAATGCAGTTAGAACAAAGACATTTGGACTGGACACGTAGCAGCGAGTGTCTAAAGGAAGATCCGAGTAGTTGTTTAAAAGGAACGAATGCACAGAAGCGTCTCTGCTGGACAAGTTCATGTCTGTAAGAAAGAAAAGGCTTTGTTAAAATGTTTAGTTAACCAATTATAATCAATGAACACTTAAACGCAGTAGGTTTGGTTCCAGTGTTCTTTGAAGAACCGTAACTCTTCAACTATTTACACAATTAACATAATTCTGACCGATTGTGAAGCTGAGATAAGTAGGTTTGTGCACAATTTGAAGTAGTGAAGAGTTTAAACAATACATGTAGATCAGCTGATTGGGGCCACAATCACACATGTATGCACACTCACATCCACACCAAGAGACAGTTTAGAGGGACTAATTAACCTATAAGATGAATATTTATTATAATAAAA
The DNA here is from genome assembly GCA_014656515.1 of Oryzias celebensis. NCBI lineage: Eukaryota > Metazoa > Chordata > Actinopteri > Beloniformes > Adrianichthyidae > Oryzias > Oryzias celebensis. Next base: position 3,289,645 of record BNCR01000016.1, read on the forward strand.
TTGTATATCGTTTTTAATATTATTTTATGTAATATAAATATATAATCAACTGGTAAATGTTGTCTGTTGATTCCATGTCAATAACCTTTTTAAGAATATGCCAACTAGGTCCTCATAGGTAATGCATCACTCCTGTACATGAATAATATACATAAGTGTATGTATCTATCTATTCATTTTCTGAACCCGCCTTCATCCCAATCAAAGTCACAGGGATCTCAGAACCCACCCAGCAACTGACGGGCAGTTATCAATATGGTTTTTCTTTTGTTTGAAATCAACATTACTTGACTTTCTTGTTATTTGTCCAACTTTTAGGTAAACACACTTGCATAAAAAAAGAGCAAAACACCTTTAGAGAACAGACCAGAATATAATTATGTGGGAAAATAGCTAAATTAGAGCACAAACCTTCAAACTCTGAAAGCTCCTCATGTGTCTTTGTGTCTTCTATGGAGATTGGTCGAAATCAAAATGTGCCAACTTCAAATTAAAACTCCCATTCAAACTGAATTCAAATTTGCTATTTTGCATCAGAAATGTGTAAGAATTCAAATGGCATTAACAAATGGCATAAAATTGACACATACACACACAAACAAATAACATTAATGGTGAACTGTAAACCACAGCAGCTGCATTTTACAAGTATTAACAATCTGTTAATTGCCATGTTTTTAAAAGAAGACATGCGGCCTACCTTTTTAATCTGGCTTTCTACTTTTAGTTTATGTTTAAGCTATTTGATGTATTTATAATTGGTTTTTATTATGTTTCAGAATAAAATTTGTATTAGATTATTTATCTACTCTTGTTCCGAGACAGTACTAACTTAGCCTACTGCAACTTTACAGTAAGACGACTGGTTCTACGACAATAAATCTTGAATATCTTGTTCCCAGTCATGTGGTCTTGAAAATATTCTGTGTTAAGAATACCTCTTAAACTGTTTTGTTTGTTTGTTTTACTTTACGTAAGTGAGGATTGTGCAGTCTAGTTGCTTTTTTCAGTGAGGTCTTTGGTCATGTTTTGAGTTTCCTGTCAGTCACTCCAGTTTTCATTTCTGTTAATCGTCCTCATACTACTGAAGTGTCTGCTTTTCAGTTTGTTAGTTGCAGATCATCTGCCTTGCTTTGTCATCTTGTTGGATCTCCATTGTTGTTCATTTGTAAGATTGTTTAAAAAATACTTAAGCTTCTGCCACCAAGCTTGGTCTCCTGCATATTGTGTTCTATCCAACGATACCCAATGACAACGTATCATTTTCTTGAGCAGAAGTTGTAAATTGAAAGTGAGCTGTGCTGATTCAACAAACCGATGTGGTTGATTTAGAGAGACTGGGAAGTTTCATTTGACTTGTGACAGTAGAAATGCATTTAGCAACAGCAGGTTGCAGATGGTCATGTATATAAAATCATATTCTGCTAATCTGTGCCTTTTTTTCCAGCTTCACTTATTCTTGTAGCACTGAGAAATCTAGTCTTTCTGAACCTTGGGTCCAGAGTGAAGGACATAATGCTCATACTTTGTATGCAATATTGAAAAAGGTACATAGAGTTTTGGGGGTTCGTGTCAACCCCCCCAGGTGACCTTTGATAGGAAGAATGTGGAGACATGAAACCAAGACCTACCCTTTGACGTGGGGTGGGGATTTTATTGGTAAAGCCTGTTGGGCTCTACGACTTCTGGTTCCCATTTGAGGTGTATTTTGTAGGACCTTCCATTCCAGAGTTCCAGAGTTACAGACAGGTATTTTTATCCCACAGAAGCATAGAAACAAGTGGTAAAAATATCTGTAAGTGCTTAGAAAAGTTAGGGGTTTTTTGTGCGATTATATATATATAATATGAAAAGTTCTAAGTCAATCATTCATTGTACTAATAAATAGTACAGTGCACATTTAACACCTTGACACCTGAATTTATGGGAAAAAAAGGGTGTTTCGCGTTCATGTAGTTCCTAAATGAAGGTGATTTTGTAGCAGACGCGGTTTGATGCCTATTTGTATCAATAACGTAGGTTAAAGTTAGTTATTTAGCTGTAAAATATTTTGAAGTTCAAATACTTTCAATTGTTTAATGGAACATATCTCCATCTTTATTTAATGTGACAATGCTTGCTGTAATCAAAAACAATGATGACTCACTTCTTTACCATGAAATCCAGATTTACTGTCCCCTGTTATGTCACTGAGCACTTATTAATAAGCAGGATTTTAAAAACTAGAAATGCAGTTTTTAGAAACAAACAAAAAAAATCATAATTTAGATTGGGATGTTAGTAAAAACAAATTGTTCAACGACTTTACAAGATCCCACAGCTACAAAGCTTTTAAAATCCAACCTGACCAATTCCTTTATTGATTCAAAATGAAATCAAACTGATTTCATGTAAACATTTTCTTTCCTTTCATTTGTTTTTGTGCATGTACAAAAGGGGTAACACCAGACTCATGGGCAAACTGAACCAGAGATCATATGTCATTGCTAGACAGTCTAAGTTTTCTTTTGAAACAAAAACTACAGCCCACAGGAAACTCAGAGTAACTCTAACTACCAGCACTCCCAGTATAACCATAATGGTACAGAACGCTCTCAGCTTTGAATGGTCAGCTGTCTTCTTCCCAACAGCCTGTTTGGCTGCAGCGGGACGAATCAAAACAGATAGAACGGAAATGCTGCAGAAGACCACAGTTATAAAAGATGAAATCAAAATAGTAAAATTAAAGACCATGTAAATGTTTTCTTTCAGTAAACCAGTCACAACACAGCAAAGGAGCCAGGCGCATGCAATGCTGGCGTTCCTGATCCGGATCCCTCTGTCACTTTTCAGGGTTAAGTAGAGGACAGGATGAACCACGGCCAGGTACCGGTCCACACAGGTCAGAACGTGAAAGAAAATCTGTCCTAAACAGGTGAAAGAAAAGCAATAAAAACCCACCAGAAAAAGGTTAAAGTGATCTGTATGGATGCCACAACAGCTGAGGAAACCTCCGAAAACACCAATCAGCTCAATGGTGACCATGTGGAAGGTGAAGCAGTCATTGTGATTTGTTGACGATTGCTTCTGTTTCCGTTGCCTGAGACCATGATGAAGGATGAAGATGCAGAGAGGAAGTAAGAGGAGGATGTTGGTGATAAAAAATGCAGTGACAACGAAGGAGCTTGGTGGGGAAATGAAGCAGTAAACATCTAAAAAAAGGTCCGAGCTGTTGGCGAAATGTCCACGTCCAACGGCTTCACTGTTGGATGATGAAGACATTCCTGAGGGACAAAAGAAACACTGTTGGTAAAGGCTTTACTGAGAGTAAGATGTTCATTTAGAGACCTATGTAAAATATAAAAATGTATGTTTAAACCTGCATTTCTGAATTTTTTTATATTTTTTGAGTCCTTTAATATAGACGGATTTAATTTACACGTTTTACTCTTCTCAACAAGCTTCCGCTGTTGGTGACTCTACTCTTTCAACACCCAATCCCACCTTTCAGGCCTTTCTATTGAGCTCGTACATAAAGTACATTTCTGTTGTCCTACATCCTTCTGTACACATAAAGAATGTGTAAATTATTGGAATTCAATCTTCTGTTAAACTATAACAAGCGTTTCATCACTTCTGACAGTCATTTTCACCAAAATGTAGAAATTTACCCAAAAACTGAACTTTTTATGTCTTTATCTCTTCATTTTACTCTTATCTGTGTAAATTACAGTCTTTGCTCTTCCTTTCAGCCATGTAGAGTTCTGATACATAAAGCTGTACATTTAAAGAAATTCAGTCATGAAAGAATAAATTATTTATAGCATTAGGAAATGATTCAATTGAGAAGTCATCAAAATAAATAGAAATGTCATGTTATCCAGGATGGTTCAGTTTTTTGACTTGTACATTATCATTTTTCTGTAGTTATTAGATCAGTTTTCAACAATACATTTATCATAGCACCAAGTTTGTTATAGTAGAAAAAAAGGAGATCATAAAATTGGGTAAAATTCAGAAACAAAAGTAAAAAAACCAACCGTTGAATTTTTCAAGCTTTCTTTTCTCTGTGCTTCAGCTCTTTGGAATCTCCTCAATCATTCTGATTGATTTCTGTGCTGAAATCCTCTTTTATATTTTCCATCCATTCAAACTAATTCAAATTAACTTTATTTGCATAAAAAAACAGGGCCAGAATGTCACTTTGATAAATATGAAAACAAACCTGTCTAAGTGTGGGCTTTTATTTTGACATTTACTTCCTGTTTTTGTTTGTTCTGGTTTTCAACTGTTCCAGCTTCGCAGCAATCAGATTTATTTTTAAGCAGCATCAGCACTTCAGCTGCCACCTCAGTCTGTTTGTTTCCGTCTTGACAGAAGTCATCTTCAAACAACTTTTTTGTTCGTTTTTTACATCTGTCCATTTCTTAGATTTTTTGCGATTCAATGCTTTATGTTTTAAGCAAAACCTTGATTCTGGATTTCACAGAGGAAACTGTTTGGCATAGTTGAAGGAAAAACGCAAGCAAAGACGAGAGGGAGAAGGATTTTAATTGGCGGAAATTCGTATTTCCATGTTTTTAAGAAGGTTCCTGAGTGGTTCATTCATAGATGTAGCTAAACTTGCTGAGTGCGTCACTCTTCCAGAGACTTCTCCATAAAGATACAGCATAATCAAGAAGGATACCTCTTTTCTAACAAGTGACCCATGCTCAATGTGCGGTGTGAGCGAGTCCATTCAAAGCGTTTCCTATCGAAGGGGCATTTGATACTTGTTGTGCTTCTTGGATCTGGGCGTAACATATCTTGCAGCGCAATCTGTAGCTTTTTCAACACAATCCCTCAAACATTCAGAAAGTGCAGCAGCTTTGTGTTATTAAGACAAGACAACCTTTGCAGCTTACAATGAATGACTCTTACAGTGGGTAAGTAATTCTTTTGCAATCATAATCTGTACACACTTGTTTTTGAGTGAATCAAACATTTTATTGAATAAATCATTGTTGCCTTTCCTTTACAATTGTGATTGCAGTTTTAAGGAAAAACATACAAAATCTGCATTATTTTCTATCTCAGCATAATCTTAACTGAGTTGATTGGAAATATTAAGATAAAAAGTGGCCCTGCCTTCTGTTTTTCATTTATCTATTTACACATTTATTGAATTGATAGAGATTTCAATGCATTTCAATGAATACAGCAATCCTTCAGTATCTGCTGGTTGGGTTGTCTCTGTGTGGTTTCCTCAAGAGGAAAAACTGGTCTTTCTTCTAAAGGTCCAAACTGATGTGGGATTTCCTACTAACGTATTCAAGCATGTTAACACGTTCTGTCAAAAGAAAGCATGGATAGAGGAATAACCCTGTTCCAAAGGGGGAAAAATTCTCATTTGATAAAAAATACCCACCATGTGCTCCGAAATTTGACACAAACCAGGAAGTACCAGATGTTTGACGTTCTTCCAATGGAGGCTGATTACAAATAGTTTTTATTTGGTTTTTCTAATCCATTATTTTTATTTTATCAGTGCATACATTTGCTGTTAGATTATCCATCTGGTGAGGTTTATGATGCCGTCAACAAACTTGATTTCTAAAATGGCACTTTTTTTTTTCTGTTTCAGAAAAGTTGCCAAAGTTTTCCTTCTTCACTCGAACCTCAGTGCGGTTCATTTTGGCCTTCCATTTGGCATGGAGTGCTTCCTCACTAATGAACAGTCCTTCCTCTTCATCTCATTTAACCTGGCTCACGTCTTGCTTGTCTTGCCTCTCTGCGTTTTCGTCCTCCACCACTGTTTCCAGGAACGATGTCAAAAGCGCTCCACTTCCTCAATGTGTCACTCCGACTGCTTTACCTGCCAGCTGTCCTGCATGGAGCTGTTTGGCGTTTTTGGATGCACCCTGAACATTTGTGCTGTCTTTAGCAATCACGTTAGCATGTTATTGTGGGGTATTTATCTGTATACTTTTGTTTTCTTGGGAGAGATTTGCTATCATGTCCTGACATGTGTGGAGCGGTACCTGGCTGTGGTTCATCCCATCACATACATGAGCCTGAAGAATGAGAGAGTGATCACAATCAGGAACATTGGTACTGGCTGTATTTGGCTGCTGTCTGTGGTGGTGACTGGGTCATTGGGGTTCACTGAAAATGTCTTCTTCATTTTGAACTTTGCTATCATAGTGCTGGCTTTGATTGTTGTGTCCTTTTGCAGTTTATCTGTTCTCTGGGTTCTGATTACGCCGCGCCCCGGTGAACTGGGTGCACGTCAGGAGTGGGTTGTGAAGTCAAAGCGAAGGGCGTTTTACAACATACTCGTCATGCTAGCATTACTTGTAGGTAAGTTTTTTTGGGACATGATCTGGGCTAGTATACAGACATCAGAAAACAAAAACAACTGCACACTGATTTCGTTAAACTTTTGGTTTAATTTGCCCTGCAGTCTGGTTTTACCGACTGTCTTTGTCTTTAAAGTTGGGCAAATTCCTTGCTGTGCACTTTAAAAAGCCTTTACAGCTCAGTAATGCATCCCTTGCTACAGTAACCATAAACCATAGCATTAATGGCTATATGGAATGAAGATAATAAACATTCTGGCACGCTTTTGTTCCCAACTTCACAGTATTGGAAACTTCGACTGATGAAAATGTGACCACGTTTGTAACGCTTGCCAATGAGTCTGTTTGCATGTATGCAGATGATGAGGGGCAGTCGATCATACAGAGTCAGAACTTAAGACTCAAGAGTGTCAGAAGTAAACTGCATGACTTAGTTCTCACATACACACACTAACAAATAGTGTGGACACAACTATTTACAGGTTTTAGATGCATTCATACCAGACAGGTACACCCAAGATTTCCCTAACTAAAATGCATTATCCATGCCCATATTTGTGCCAAAGTGAATAAGGAGGAGGGTTGAATGAATGTGCTTCTTAGTACCTCGATCACACTGAATACTCCAGCAAAGGCAGATAGGCCACACCCCTGAGCTTGTGGCAGACTGTGCAGCAGCCCAGCAGCCAGATCCAGGCCTCCAAGAGTCCACCTCATCAGACAAAGACCAGGGAACAACCACCCTCACGCACACTAGACCCGGCAGCCCCCCGGCCGAGGACTAGGAAGAATAAAGAGTGTGGCGCCCCCAGCAGGGCAGTGACCTGCCCCACCCCAAGGCACTCCGGACACAATGCCCTGACCACACAAGACCTGTCACTGCCCGGCAGAGACCGACAGGGAGGGGGACACCGGTGACCATCAGAGGCCCTTAGAGGGCCAGGGGGCGGTGAGCACAAGGATCAGGATCCACTTGCCAGGAGCAACGATGTTGAAATGCTTTGAAAACAGATTCAAAGATGATCGGAATGTTTATGTTAACATTCTGATTTTTCAATAGCTTATTTACAACTTGATTAAAAGTTAGTTTGAACAACACTTTAGGCTTCACTCTTATCTATGCCGTTATAGCAAATGATTGATTGTTATGTTTAAATTGTACAACACTACATATGTAAGTGTTATAATAATGTCTGAAATATGACGGACAGATTAGACCAGCTGGGCAGACTGTCAGTTTAATCTCAATAAACTCATTTGAGGTTGTCTTTTGCATGAATTTATTCGGGATTTGGAAAAATTGCCTTCTTTATAGCTTGCGTTCAAACTTATCCTGTTTTTCTTTCTTACACTTTCAGTGTTTTATGACTTTTTCATTTGTGTTTTCTGATTAAAATGCATATTTGCTCAAACAATAAGGTTTATTTTTACCATCCAGCTTTAGCTATTACAAGAAAAGCTAATTATAGTAAAAATGATTCAGGAAAGGAAGTGACTAAGAAAAAAAAATCATGCAGCTGGAGATTGTGTCATATCTGTGACAAATATATGAGGGGGGGTTACCTAAGCTATAGGACACAACGGCAGAACACAAGAGAAGGAACAAAAAGTTCACACAAGAAAGGTTTAGGTTTAGGTTTAGACTCTTGACACTCTTCAGGTTGGTGGTTTTTATTATTGTCAATTTCTTTGGAACGTCCAAAAGGTTTTTAATTTTTACCAGAATATTTGTTAACAAAATTATTCTACAATTCACTTTACATACTCGGAAAATCTGCTTTTCATTTTGACCTTTGAATTTGTAAGTAGTTCCTCTCTTTTTGTCTCCAACAAGCAACACAAACATTTCCTCTTCCAGGTATGATGGCACAACCCTCCACATCCTCGGAAAACTCCCTTCGGGAACAGCATAACTCGTCCTACGACTCCTTCTGGCCTTTGGAGTTACATTGCCTGATCTCCAGACCCACCTCGGACATATTCGTTTTCCATCGCCAGCATTTTGCTGGTTCTTGCGCTCAGCACCCTCATTCGGCACTGAGGTTTTCAAGAATGGTTCCACATGCGCTCCCCAGCAGCGCCGAAGAGTCACTCCGACTGGTTCCCCTTCCACGCAGTTGTCATGGAGCTGCTGGGTGTCTTTGGTTGTGTTATCTGTTGTTGTGGCACGTACAGGAATGACATGTTGGTCTTGTTGGTGGGAGGACTTCTTATTCAGTTTTCTTGGTACGGACAAACATTGTTTGAAGTCCTCACATGTTTTTAGCACTACTTGCCCGTTTTTCATCCCATTTTCTACTTGAGCATGAAACGAGAAAAGGGGGTCAAGATGAGAAACACTACCATTGGTTGCGTTTGGCTGATTTGCTTTGCAAGATTGTGTTTAGACATCATGACAGAAATCTCTATCTCGGTGGATCTCTGCCTCCATATTGTAGCCCTCCTGACGATTGTGTTCTGCAGTCTCTTTGTTCTCATTGTTTTGATGCGTCCAGGTCCAGCGGAGCAGCGTAAAAGGACTGACCAGTCAAAACAGAAAGCCTTCCACACAATTCTGACCATCCTGGAATTGCTTCTGTTCAAGGTTCTTTAGGATTTGGTCCTGTGAGCAGTTTTCTTTATTCAAGGTAGGTTCAGCGGTGACATCATGGCATGTTAGTTTTGGGCTAACCTGCCCAGCTTCTTGGTGACACCTAGGACCCACAGGACAGCGATCAGGTGAAAAACAAAACTGGGGAAAGCTGGATTTGCATAAACTGACCAAGAATTATTTAAAACTAACATGAATATTTTTCATTCGTACCATGCTCCAGGTATACACTCGATTGGCTGAAAGATGTTCTTTAAAAAGTGATAAGAGACACCTAAAAAGATAATTCCGGTAATATAGCCTGAATGTTTTATGTGATTACTTTGCCTGTACATAAGAAAAACTGTAAATGTTTTTGTGTTTTCAATTATTATTATGTCAAAAAATATTTGTACAGTATGGAGTAGGAAAAACTGTAAAATGTCTGCTTTTTAAAATAAATCCAAGTTAAATAAATCTTATTGGTTTTTTTTTAAACTAATACTTTAAGCCTTTATTTATAAATAATCCACATATTAGGGCTATGTGTGTTTATGTCATATTATTTTGTCATGCTTGAGCCAATAACTCGTTTAAATTTTCACAATATTCTGATAAAAATGTGCGAGGAAAAAGCCACTTTTGCAAGCTAACCACACCAATGCTGCTTAAAATCTACAATTTTTTTTTTTTTCCAAGTAGTTTCCCAATGATGCTCGAAAAGTTAGAATGCAAGGGATCAAAATTGCTCTGAGGAGTTTAAATTTGTAGAAAGTACTAAAGGTGATTTCTTTTTGTGTTCAAAAGGCAACGTGTGTGTGTGAGTGTGTGTGTGTGTGTGAGTGTGTGTGCGTGTGTGTGTGAGTGTGTGTGTGTGTGTGTGTGTGTGTGCGTGTGTGTGTGAGTGTGTGTGCGTGTGTGTGTGAGTGTGTGTGGGTGCGTGTGTGTGTGAGTGTGTGTGCGTGTGTGTGTGAGTGTGTGTGGGTGTGTGTGTGTGTGTGTGTGTGTGTGTGTGTGTGTGTGTGTGTGTGTGTGTGTGTGTGTGTGTGTGTGTGTGTGAGTAATTCTGTAAAGATTGCTCAAACTAAAGTTTTTGGTTTCCATTGTGTGCAAAAATGTGAAGATTGAAACATTTTACACTTTGCCCGAAATTTGCCACCATGCCGTAGGTGCTGTGGACATCCCATAATAACATTGAAACTTTCATTGGATGTTTTGGTTTCTTTACTTGATTTTTAACTTTTTTTTTTTTTTTGTCTTGAGCCCCATAAGAGATTTTGGGCCTATTGATGTTTTGAACCAATAATAAAAGCTGCCTATAGAAAAACAAAGGAGTTTAAAACCCAAACCTCCCATCTTTGTGCAGAAACAATAGAGGTAACACAATAGTGCTGGGAAGATTAAATATAACACCAATTATCATGAATAAACAGTTGTTATCCTGTCTCCACAGGAAAATAATCGCCCAGCTCAAACCTAGGACAAATCTCACCACCAGTACTCCCATTATGATTATAATGGTGTAAAAAGCCTTTTTCTTAGAGGGGTCAACATTTTCCCATCCCCCTCCCTGTGCTCCTGGATGTGGACGGGTCAAAACACAGAGGACGGAAATGCTGCAGAAGCTGACCACTACAAAGCACAGAAAAAGCATACAGAAATCAAAAATGATGTAGCTGTCCATCAGGACAAAAGCCAACCCGACCAAACAAAGCACCCAAGCACAGGCAATGCAGACATTTCTGATCCCCGCCCCTCTTTCCTTCTTCAGGGTGAAGTAGGTGATGGGATGAACCACAGCCAAGTAGCGGTCCATACAGGTCAGAGTGTGGAAGAAGTCTTGTCCATACCAGGCCAAGGAAAACAAATAAGATCCTACTTGCAGAACTGTCATGTCAAACCTTTGGATTCCATAGATGGAGAGAATGCAACCAAAGGCGCCAATGACCTCTGCAAAGATCAGATGACAGGTAAAGAAGTCAGAATGACTTATCCTAGGAACCGAGGAAGAAGAGCCCTTTTTCCCCCAGTGTAGACTGATAGAAGTGACACAGATGCTAAGAGGAAGGACCAATAGGATGTAGGCAACGCTGAATCCAGTGAATATTGTAGACATGGGTTTTTTGCCAAAACAACTTGTGAAGGAGTGCAAGCTTGAAACGTTTTGACTGAAAACGGAGCCATTGGAAGTCGATGGTTTTGGAGATTTTTCTAAGAGACAAAAGAGTTTTTCGAATAAATGTTAAATCTTTGTGTCTTTAAACAATTACTTTACTCATCTCTACTGTTGTTTCAGGAAACTCATTTTAAATGTGCTTTTAAATACTGAATGATGGTCGACAACCAAGGCCTTAAGCCAGAGTTTGGTTTCACCCGTATGGGGTTTGACCAGTACGGCCACCTTAAGGGACAGCATGAAAATGGGGCATACCATTGTCGTTGCATGCAAGGCGTGCACACTTTTGTAAGAATTGCTTCAGGGAATCATCCCTTTCTCCTGTATCGTCACTCACACCAATCACCTTCATTTCCTCCTTGAATTTACCCATGTAACCTTCCTCCACTTCACCTCTTTCCCATACTCTGTTCTGACCCCTAGTTCTTAAAACTCTAGCACAAATGTTGCATCAGACAATTCTTACAGCTGTTGGAACGTCTCCTTTTTTGTCACAATAGAACACATAAATAATACAACCTTATAGAAATTCACATGTTAAAGTTTTGATCAATTTGATCTGACATTGACTGGTTTTAAAGGAGTTTTAAGCAAAAGAAGATAAATAATATAACGCACATTTCCCTTTCATACAATATTTTAACATATTTTATTCAAACTTTCTTTTTTTCTTCAAATTTTAAAGTAAAAAATTATTTGATGACTTACCCCAAAATGAGTCAACCACCCATTCTCCTGCCATTTGGAGCGCAAAAGCAAAGACTAATCTGTGATAAAAACATACGTATTTGGCAATATTTAGAAACTACAATCAGTTTTAAAGTTAAAATATTTGAACATTTTAATGTGAAAAAACAGACCAAGACTATTAAGGTAAAAGCTTAAGTTGAAACTTATCAAACATCAGTTGGATGCGTTAAGTAGTGTTGAATACTAAGTAAACTTTAATGGTAAATTGCAATGGAGATGTTCACAATAAGATTAAACCAGACTTCCCACAAACACAAGCAAGTCAGAAACACGTTTTCCTTAACAAAAAACACATTTGTGTTTCATAAATGTAAAAACACTGTTTGTTATATGTGAATGTTTGATGAAAGTCAAAAATCTTACACTAAACGAAGACAAACTTTTATTTAACAGACTCACCAACCTTGTCAGCAACTTTGGCTGTGATCTTGCAGGCAGGAAAATGCAATCAGATTGGATTTAACGCAGACAGGAAGCAGGAAAAAGCTTCATTTGCATTTCATATATGAACTAGAAAAACAAATTCATTTTCCACCGTCGTCCTATACATAATGTAAACCACAGACAGCTTTGTTTGGCAGGTAATACTCTTGGAAAACAATGTAGAAAGAAATGCACTAATAATTTCTTTTTACATTTTTAACATTTAAGAAGGGACATTATGATAATTAAACCTTCCAGGTGAATGAAATGCTGTCAAAGTAGTAAATGGCTTTTTGTTGATCATATGAAAATATCCAGTCAGTAAGTGACATAAGCTAAGAAGAAGTTTTTTTTTCTCATCTGAACACTTTCAAAAGGTTTTCCCAAACAAACAACCCAAAAATGAGCAACAATTAAAGCAGTAAAAATGTCCCTAGTCCAAAGAAGAAGTCAAAAATGTTTTGGAAAAAGGAAAGGAAAGATTTCAGGAAAACAAAAAAAGCAGAAGCAGTCTGAAACCTCAACAAGATGTCCGACACAAAATAAGAAGCTTTTATTTGGCAGCGCTAGGAATAGAAGAAGCAGATGAAGGTAATGATGAACATGCCAGCTCACAAAAAACATCCCAAGGCAGAAATCTGGTGGAAAAAGAAGTAATTTAACCCTTTAACACCAGAGATGTCGCCGGTGACACCTGAATAACACACGATCTTTGACATATCACAATTCTTCAACCGTTTATGCAATCAACATGAGTCAGTGATTAGGAGCTGTTGAAAAGCTGGTTTTCATATTTGCTTTGTGTCGTCATACGACATTCACTGAGCAGAACGGCTTTTTTCCATGACAGAACCAGCTGTTTTTTTGTTGATTACGTAAATGATTGAAGAGTTACGGCAAAAACAGGCCCTCTAAAAATATTCAAGACATTTACTTTAAATGAACAAAAACTCTTATTTTGAGACCAAAAAATCCAGTCACAAAGGTAGATTTCTCAAACTAAGATTATTTCACAAATCAAAAACCTTTTAGTCAGATTTTTCTTCTTGCGAGACGGAATATGAGACGCATCTTTCTACTTTCTTCAGTTTGCGTTTTTGCAGTGCGGTGTTCAAGGGTTAACATCAAGAATTCTCATCAACATAATTGATGTCCTTTCATTGTTGTAACTGCAAAATGTGGCAAGCCAGCAGGGAGCCTGAACAAATGACCAAGGGGTGGCAGGATTATGGCATGCATGAATACAAAGTGAATAAAATAGAGAGAATTCCAGTCAAATTGCTCCAACATTTGTCAAGAAAGTGGTGTTCAGACGCACAAGTAGAGCAGGGACTTCCAGCCATAATCTCCTCAAAACTGGATCTCCTTTTCCAGCCGTACTTGCTGCTGATCACTTGGATCAGATGGATTCAATCAGAATGAGGCATGACCGATCCAACTCATTAGCGAATGAGCATGGAAATGAGCAGGTCTGTGGAATGTGGGCTCCAGAGTTGGACAGCGGAATTCTAAAAGAATGTTGGTCCACAAAGATCCAGAGTGATGAATTCATTGGTTTTATTTCTATGCTTTTAAAATCTCAGGTGTTTTTTCCATGAAGAGGAGTTTATGAATCTAGAACAAGTGATGATAACCGGATCACTGCAGCTACTGCTGTAATGGAGACTTGGAACAGGTCTGTTGGTAACAAACAGATGGATGACAGACAGGTGGTCTGACCCATGAGTGGCAGCATTTAAAAAAAAAAAAATAGAAGAAAAAACTCATCTATTCTTTATCAATAGACACACCTGCAACCTAATCCACAGGGTGTTTGAACTCATTTTATATTTCCTGTATTTGGCTCATTCAAATAAAAATGTTCCACAGTGCTCTTTATGGATGATTTTTCCTGCCCTGCCTGTGTTGTTCCAATGCAAATAATCCATATTTGAATAGAACATGGAGAAATCAAATCGAGGAAAATTATTGCTCTACAAAGGATAGTTAGAACAAGAAGAACAGAAGAATAAATAAACATAATAAAACGATAACATATGTGAAGATATGTTATCCTTCCATCTTAATTATTGACTTTTCTTTAAAGACAATTCATTAAAGAAATAAGGGGAATAGGCATTTGACCCCATTACTGTCGCCTTTGGGATGACAAGGTCATAAATAGGAACCCTCAATGACTAAGTCTGCGGACTTCCACCTTCACAACATTCCTTCCCCATTCCGTAGCCCCCATTCTACTGCAGTTCTTGTCTGCAACCTCATCACTTCTCAGCTGCTCTTTCTCCATTGGATTTTACTCACAAATGTCTGTAGAAACTTTAATGGGTCTAGAACTCAGCTGCTAACATAACCCCCCAGAACCGCCATCATCCATCGTATCACTCCAATTTTCCAGCAGATCCAACATTAGTAAAGGGGAGCGGCCACATCTCAAGATGAATGCAGGTGTGTCCTACAGCTCTCTTGAGGTTCATATGAGCACCTCAAGGAACATGATGAAAATGAAACATACAGTTGTTGTTGTGTGTGTTCAGTGTACTGTGAAGTCTTCTCTTAAAATATATCTGCATGAACATTTTCACTCTACGGACTCACAGAGCGGTCTACTACTTTAGAGGAGGGTATTTCCCGAGGGCCACCTGTGTACCCCGTACCCATTTTTCACCCGCAGACAGCCTGTATCCACTCGTAAGAGTAGTTGGGACTAAAGCCTTAAAAAGAGCTCAGGTGTTATTTTTGACAAAGGCTAAAGCCAGTAAACAGCCTTGCATCTCACGTCTTTGCAGAGAAGAGTTTCAGCTGTTTTCCTCCTGGGATCTGGAACTCACTTCAATCTGATCCCAGAAATGTCACACTTTTCACTCTCATACACAAGACTCATCCATTAAAACATGCTTTCTCTTCATAAACATAACAGCAATGTCTCATTTTAACTCATTTTTTCTGTTTCTCTAATTATTGGTTTCATTGTTGTTTTGAATGATGCCTCAGAGTGCCAGAAAGACCCCTTCAAATAAACTATTATTTATTATGTATTTAGTTCTATACAGGTCCTGTACTTGTGCACAGTCAAACAGTTTCTCAAAATGTTGATCTTCATTCATTATTTTATTTTGCAAGTCGTGTCACAATGCAAATAATCTCCATTTAAATTAAATTCTGGCACAAGAATACAAACAGAAGGAACAAGTTTTGCAGGAGATTGAGAAGCAAGACGCAGAAACGCAAAGGAAAGAAATAAAATATAAAGTAAGTGCTTCTGCTTCTTTGGTATTTCACCGTTTAAAACTGTACATGTATATGTAAAAATATCAGTGTTCAAACTTAAAATCCAGACAAAATATGTGATAAAATGTTCAAATAGAAGATGGGAGCATCATTGATACCGTTTGAAACTAAACATAAAGGTAACCAAATGTGAAATTGCTTGAAATTAAGCAATAAAATTCAATATTTTACCAAATAATACACAATCTTTTTTTGTTAGCTTTTTTTTTTTCAGCTAGACATTGCTAGTTCAGCAATCAGATTTGGTTAGAAAACACACATTTGTTAACATTTTGAAAGGAAAAATGTTTTAGGATCATGATTTTTCTCAAGCAATGTTTGGTTTCATCACTTTAGTTTTAATCTCCTCTCTTTAGCAAAATCTCTAAATAATTTGTGTTCCTTTTACTTTTTTACTTTTCTGCTGCTCAGACTTCAATTAACTGTTTTTAAGAGGACATAGATAATCTAACTATAGCTCTCCATCTCGGTTTAAGTTATTTAGCATTTGGTCACCACTGAGAATATGTAAATCGTTTTGCATTCCCTGCAGCTCTTTCAGCTCTGAACGTCACTTCCAGAGGCTGCAGTCCGGAGCGTGAATGTTGTGCACTGATAAATTACATTCTGTGCAAAGCAGACCGAGTGACTTTATCAATTGATCAATAAATCAAAACATCAGGAAACAAAGCAGGTTCTACCAAAAAAGACTTCTATCAGTCTAACTATCTGTAACAACGAAGCAATCAAACAAATGTTCTGCAGAAAATGTTTTCAGTAAGTTGTCTGTTTCTCTTCCAGACATGTTGGTAAACCTGTCCTCCTGGAATGACTTTCTTCCTCCAATCAACATCGACATCTATTGCTTCATTGATAAACAACAATCTAACTTTCTAGTAATGAACGTACTTCGTGTGGTGATCCTTCTTCCCCTCTGCATCTTCATCATCCATCACGGCCTCCAGGAAAGGTTTCAGAATCACTCCACTTCCTCTGCCGCCACAAGGAGTCACTCGGACTTTTTCACCTTCCAGCTGGCCATCATTGAGCTGTTCGGTTGTGTTGGATGTGTCCTAAACATTTCCACTGCCTTCAGCAAGCAGGCTGACCTGCTCTTCATATGGGGTTTTAGTCTGATGACGTTTACATTTGTTGGGGAGATGTTCTGTCACACTCTGACATGTGTGGAGCACTATCTGGCTGTGGTTTATCCTGTCACATATCGGAATCTGAAGAATGAAAGAGCTATCAAAATCCGAAACATCGGCTTCGGCTGTATCTGGGTGCTTGACGGAACAGCCACTGGTCTGTTGGAGGGAATTGAAATTGTTTCCTTTGTTGTGAACATCATTTTGATCCTAACCGCTTTGTGCATTGTTTCCTTCTGCAGTGTTTCTGTCCTTTGCTCTCTGATTCATTCTGGTCCTGGCAAACAGGGTGGAAGTAGGAAAGGGATTGACCAATCGAAGAAAAGGGCATTTTACACCATTGTCACCATTCTGGCAATCCTCATCATTAGATTTGTTTGGGATTTGCTTTGGACTGTGTTATATGTGTCAGGACAGAGTCAGAATTGTATACTCATGTCATTTAAATTTTGGATAAATCTTCCCAGCAGTCTGGTGTTACCTCTACTCTTTCTCCAGAAGGCAGGTTTTATTACGTGTTGTCGGAAAGCCGTTTTTGGAGCAGTTGCCTTGATCATTTCTGGATAAATTGGAATTGAAGACTCTCCCACTTTTAGATTATTTTCCTTAGATAACAATCAGATGCATTAAAGAAGTTGTTACAGAAGATGGGGCTAAATATTTAAATGTCATGATACAAAGAAATCCAATTTTCTATTAACAAAGAAAGCAATTGTAATTAGGATACATGGAAAGGCCAGTGGTGCCAATTTTGGTGGCTTCCACCCCAAATGGGCAGATTTTTTTTTTCTGACTTTGGGGGCAAAAATTGCTTTGGAAAAGGGAATATAATTTCGGCAGGTTTGGGATTTGTTCCGCTGTTTTTAGCTCCTTATTAAAATATGTTTTAGGGAAGGCAGTGCCTCACCTGTCATCATTAAATGTTTACCAAAATTACAATAAATGTGTTGTGTTAAAAATGTAATTTTTATGTATGATTCCAATCATTTTAATCCTAAAAATCACTGTTGCTTATTTCCTGTTCAAGTGAGATGATGCGGCGCTAAGCTCTGCAAACCTGTTTGAATGTGTATCTTCAACTTACTCAGTGTAGCTGCTTATATGTCATGCTTTTTAAAAAAAATACATTCTTGACATTTTTATTACATGTCCTCACTTTCCATTTGATTGAATGATTGATAACCTCACTAAAAGAAAATATATGTAAAGCCTAATATGACAGAATGTACAGCTTTCTTATTTAAATACCATTGGTTATTTTTTCTCTTATATTCAGCTCAGTAGTGTAAACTAAAATGAATAAATAAATAATAATTATACAAATTCGAGAAAGAAAAAAAAATTAAGAACAGATTCATGGGATTAATTAGAATAGGATTTCTTGTTTGGTCATCCCGACAATCCAAGCATGAAAAATCAAAAACATTTCTACAATTGCAAAAAGTTAGTATCTTATGAATGAGACAAACGAATTTGTCAAAGAGGATTTTGACAACGTAAAAAGTACACGGTCACACCTTCCATTCCCAAACGTTATTTAAACCAGAAAGTACCAAATGTTGCAGTGCTGTAAAAGATCACAAGGGGTAAATTATAGAACAGAGCAATTTCTCAAGGACTGTCATGGTAGAAATGCAGACTTTATGCAAAAGAAGGGGAAAATTTACAGTCTTTTACATGCATAGTGTCATTCCTATTCATGAGAATGGTTTAAAACCTTTTGCTTTGATTTTGTCAGATCTCAAACTTGTATACTTTCAGCGTTTCTTTTTTATTGGAAGTTGGAGGAAACCAACAGAGCTTTAACCCTTCAACACTTTTACCTGAATAATGGATATCCAGCATATTCGGTTGTGGAGAAAAGTGGCATTGAGCCTTTATAATATGTAACACAATGTCATGTAAAAGTAAAAGGTTAAGTAAAAGTATGTCATGGTTTGCCTGGTTTTCTATCAAGCCCATGTTTTTGTTTTGGTCTTCTTCTCAAATATCTTTGTCTTTCATTTTGCTTTGGGGCAGTTGAGTAGATTTCTTTCTGATCCACAGACAAATAAATGAAAATCCAAATTAGTTAAAATAACTTAATCTCTGTAGTTTTCTTGACAACATTTGAGCTTTCTGAGCAAAACACTAATATTATTCAATGGGTGCATTATGATCTCCTGATGAAAGCAGAAAAGGTCCCCAAGTCAAGTCTTCAACTGAGGTGAATAGAAAATCTAACCCCAGGACCCCCTGAAAGAGGTTTTTGCCTGCAGTATTGTTGTCACAATTTGAAAAGTGAAGACAAAGCTTTGCATTATTCAAATCACTTGTCAAAAGAAGCCTCTTTATGAGGGCCGTTGTTGTTTTTAAATTCATCGTGGCCTGCTCTAAAAATCACAAACACTCCATGATGACAGATTACATAAAACAAACAAAAGCTTTGAGAGGAATTCTTACAGCGTTTTTAGCCAATAGGTAGAATGCGTTTACATGCATTTTTAAGTTGTTTTCACTGAACCTTTTGCAATTTATTTACTGTAACAATATAGTTCATCAACAAAACAAACAAAAAAAATAGACATGAATATTTAGGAGTCCAGGTTTTGTGTGCCAGAACCCAGTTGATTAAAAACAAACTTCAGTAAAGGTTTGTTTTATTTACTGTATCTTATATATACATATATTTATATATTATCTATAGATAGATAGAGTTGGATTAGTGATTGACAGCTTCCATAAATAATAAATAATAACTTCATTTAGCAACTTTGTTTTCTTGTACAGTTAAAACTCATTGAAATAATATTTTTTTATTATAATCATTTTTTAAAACACAACAATTTTCCCGTTTTGTTGAAATAAAGCAAAGGTAAAACCAAGCTGCTGGGAGTATTTAACCAGGCTGTACACGCCATGATCAAACACCCAGAGCTTATCTGTGACGTAAAAATGATGGTCCAGAACAAAGACCCAATGAACCTCAAAACCAGAACTCCAAGGATGCTCAAAATGGTGTTCAAGGCCTTCTGCTTTGATTGGTCTATCCTCTCTCTGCCCCCTACTTGTTCCCCTGGACCTGGTCGAATCAAAGCTCGCAGAACAGAAAGACTGCAGAAGACTGTGACTGTTATGCAAAGTGTCAATAATGAGTAATCAAAGATAAACAAGATGTGACTTCTGGCTATAAAACCAATTCCCAGAAAGCAAAGCATCCAGACGCAGCCAATGGTGACATTCCTGACTCGGATGGCTCTTTCACTTCTCAGTTTCATGTACGTGATGGGATGAACAACAGCTAGAAAACGCTCCACACACGTCAGGACATGAAACCATGTTTGTCCATACCAAGTAAAGCTTGTTAAAACAAACCCCGAACTCAACAGCGGGAAGTGTTCCCCAAAGATTCCGATAAACATGAGGAAAAACCCCAAAACTCCGATCAGCTCCATTATGACCAGATGGTAGGTGAAGCAGTCTGAGTGGCTCAGTGATGCTGTGGAAGAGGTGGAGCGCTTTTGCTGCCAGTCCTTCACACCATGGCGAAGGATGATGATGTAAAGCGGAGCCAGAAAAAAAACATTACTGACAAAATACACAGTCATGAGGACAGAGCTGGGCTTGACAACGAAGCAATGCAAATCCAACCCAGACGTGGCCAGAGAGTCGTTGAGTGATGTAGAGTTACCCATCATTTCTGCAAAAATAAGAACATGTGTGAATATACATGTTTTTACTAAACAGTCTTTGTTAGAATTAATACAGGACTATCTAAAACTAGACAAAATGTCCAGATAAAGCAAGTTTTTGAGCTACTTTATGCCATTACAAAGAGGAGAATCTTCATTCATTCATTTTCTGAACCGCTTTATCCCTTTCGGGGTCACGAGGCTGCCGGAGCCTAACCTGGCTATTCATGGGCGAAGGCAGGGGACACCCCTGGACTGGTCGCCAGTCTGTCCCAAGGGCCACAGTCACACACTCATGCACACTCACATCCATACCTAGGGACAATTTAGAGTAACCAATTAACCTATAAAGCATGTTTTGGATGGTGGGAGGAAGCTGGAGTTCCTGGAGAAAACCCACACATGCACAAGGAGAACATGCAAACTCCACACAGAAAGGTCCCCATTGGTGATGCTGGTTCAAGTCCCGGCTGGGGAACTGGGGGCCTTCTTGTTGTGAGGCAAGAGCGCTAACCACTGCGCCACAGTTCAGCAAAACAAACAATGGAGAATCTAAGTCACAAAAAAATAAACGTGTGTTCTACAAAGTAAAACATTGAATCATTGTATTTAAATTAATATTTGACATTATTAAAAAAATGTTGCCGAGAGAAAAATATACATGAAGCTACAATGATTTTATTGTGGGGGAACTTTATTTGTTTTTTTCTGTCAATCTTCCCCGGCTTTTCCTTCCGCTGTCTCAGCATTCCTTGTGATCTCCCTCTCCATACTAACATTCTCCAGTTCTGCCAGGAGAAGCCCAAGGCGCTCCCCTGTTAGCCAAGAGACATAGTCCCTGCAGCATGTTCCTGGTCTTCCTGGGGACTCCTCGTGGTGGTGCATGTCCATAATACCTCCGAAAGAGGAGGGAAGGAAACTTCTTTCAGCCACTTGTATCCAGAATTTTATACTTTTTCCTTTTGGCTCAGCTTCTTCACAACAACAGATTAATCAACCGCATTGACAGGCAGCTGCTGACTGTCAATCTGTTGCTCCATCCTTCCCACACTTGTGAAACAAGAATTCAAGATATCCCAACACAATGAAAAAGCAGAGATGACATAATGTGGTTTCCAAACCAGACTCACTCTGACAAATGAGTGCCCTGAAAATGCTGTCCATAGAAATTATGAAAAGAACCGATGAAAAAGGGCATCTGTTTCTGGGAGTCCAACATTTGTTTTGTTGCCTGCAGTATGAACAAAATATCTCCTCTATACAGAGACCAAACAGCCCTCCGTAGGTCAGAATACATAATCCAAATCCCAGAGCAGACCCTTCAGAGCACCATTAGAAACATTATTGGACGCTTTCTCCTAATCCACGATTGACATATGGAATGAATGGGACAAACTTGTGAACCCTCAAGAGCTCTGTCAAAGTTGTCAAGGTGATCTGCTGATCAACTGAGACAAAAACTGAACTGAAACTCCTGAATCAGAGGTTTGACCACTGTCCATGCTCTCCCCTCAGTATCCACGAGAAAGCTTTCCTGGGGAGTCCTGTGGTCCCTCTGTAATTGGAGGACAACTGTATTTTTCAACAAATTAAGTTTTGTTTTCCAGAGTAGGTTAGTCAAAGAGTCGTGCATTTTTTTAATACTTTTAAATGATCAGTTTTTTACTGATTTCCACAAACTAACCAACAGCAACATTGAAAAAGCAATTTTTGCAATTTTTTGCTCGATTCTAAGAACCAACTTTTGAAACTTGTTATCTAGTTTTGAAGATGCCGAAGAAAGAGTTGTGTTACAGTAATATTTCAGTTGACAGAGCTGCTGTATTCAATGATCTCTTAAGCAAAAAAAAATGTCAGGTAATATAATAATAATAATAATAATAATAATAATAATAATAATAATAATAATAATAATAATAATAATAATAACACAAATAAGAATAAGAATAACGAAAATAATAACGTAATATTGGTGAAAGCCTTTCACGTTCCAGTGTATTATGACTTAAAAAAAGATCAAAGGACCAACCTGACATGAGTTTTTCCATCTTTATCTTCTTTGCGTTTAAACGTTAGACAATGCTGAAGCTTTTTCTTTAGCCCCACCCTCATTTTTTTCTTTCTCTTGCTTCATTTGCATTGAGAAAAGTACAAATACTTGGTTTCTTTTTACAGTTTAAACATAAAGTCATATGGAAGTTGGGATTTATTAATACTTTATGTTCATTCATTATTAAAAGATAAGAGCCAAGCCAAATTCATGAAACCCATTTGTACCAGCAGCTAAAATGCTGTGCACAACAACAAAAATAGAACAAAAAGGGACATCTGTGGTTCACTGACTGATATCTATAATCCGTCTATTATCAGTCTGCACTATAAACTGAAACTTACACTTGTACATTTTAGAAAGTCCAATAATTTAACCTCAGTCTTGATTCACAACCTTTCCTATCCATAATCATTGGCTGATTAATCTCTGTGGATTCAAGACCACAAATAGAAATCCTTCTGTGCGACCACCACATAAGATTTCTCCAGCCACCTCAACAGTGATCTGAAAATTAACAAGAGGGTGGGACAAAACAATGTTTGGTAAGTCAACATACCTAACTATAAAAAAATATATAATAATAATTGAACAGATTTGAGTTCAACTAAAAATCAAAACATAATAAAAGAATTCTCTTAACAGATGTCCTACATAAAAAGCAACGAAATAGACGTAAAAAAAATGTTGCCATATATGTATTTCAATAGAAAGTTGGACTTTGTAACAGGAGAGAAAGTCTAAACCAACCCCCAGTGGACATTCGATGAACTGCAACATTTGGTACTTCCAAGTCTGGGTCAAATTTAGGAACAGAAAATATCAGGAAAATGGCATAAAACAGTGTCTGTCCAGAAAGTGAAGCTTGACTTAAAAACATAGTTTATTTTTCATATATTAAATCCTTTCATTTCACTTTTCAGAATCTGTATGAGTGAAAATGAAATGTATCCATCTGTCTTTCTAAGAATAAAAGCTAGAACCAACACCAGCAGGACTTCTGAAACTTTCCATGATCTCTATCATCTGCAAGTAAAAAGTGAAACTAGAATCACTCTAAGTTGAATTCACATTACATTGCTTTGCATTTGGAAACCACAAACTGACAACAACAAAATGAAGATAGACAAAAACATTGAGGATATACAACTAAAAAAAGGAAATAAGCACAGCAACAAACTAATACACTCTACTGTTGTAAAAGAATGTTTGGATTTAGCAACTGTTTACTGTGAGTGAAATTTCTGTTTGTACAAGATTAAGGGATTCATTTTGGTTGATTGGACTTTAAATAGTTAAATGGTAATAGTTTACCTGCGTTATCTATGTTTTCTTCTAAATGTTGTTAATTTAATTTGCAGTGTAAGGAAAGAACAGCCTCATGTATGTGGCTTACATGGTACCAATTTTCCTTCTCGTTGTAAGAAAAGCAGAGGCAACACCAGGCTGCTGGGCAGGTTGAGCAACACCTCCATACTCTCCATAACACAATCAATTTTCAAATTCAACAGGTAAGCTATAGTCCAAACAGCTGCCCAAAGGAACCGGATGAGCAGAACTCCTAGAATAGCTGAAATGGTGTAGAAGGCCTTCTGCTTTGAGTCGTGAACCTTCTCCTTGCTTCCTGCTTGATCTCCAGGAGGCTGACGGATCAAAACACAAAGCACAGAAACACTGCAGAAAGAGATGATGGTCATGTTGAGTGTCAAGAGGACAGCATCCACATAGATGGTGATGTTATCTATCATATTCAGCACCATCCCCACAAAGCAGAGGAGCCAGACGCAGCCTATGCTACCATTCCTGATTCTGACACCACGTTGATTCCTCAGGCTTCTGTAGATGATGGGATAAACCACGGCCAGGTAGCGCTCGACACACGTCAGAAGATGGAAGAAGATTTCACCATAATAGGGTAAAGAAAACAGAATGTTCCCCTGTTCAAATAAGCCCAGACTCTTCTTTATGACAGCAGTTAAGCTCAGGAAACACCTGAAGATCCCAATGATCTCCATAATGACCATGTGGTACAGGAAGCAGTCGGAGTGACTCATTGCTGCTGCAGAGAAGCGCCTTTGACGCCATTTTCTGACGCCATAGGTGACGATATAGATGCAAAGAGGAAGGAGGACAACCACGTTGATGACAGCCAACGAAGAGTAGACGTAAAGAGGAGCTCCACTAAATATGCACCGATGTTCTGAAACGGAGTCATTTGAGGTCGGAGAGTAGAAACCCATGTCTGAAAAAAACCAACAACACAGAGGTCATCTCAGAGGAGTTTATGAAAGAATGTTTTCGACTCAGGAACATATTGAATCCAACAACCAAACGGCTCAGCTCATTTAGTTTCTATTGTTTTTGTATCTATTCATGTTATCACGTTTTATCTCCTTCAGTTAAGGGGGTGATGGGGTTGTGGGGGTGGGGTGGGCTATTTTTACATGGTTGTTTTATTTTGGTGTAAAGCACTTTGTCTTGTTTTATATAAAAAGTGATTTACACATAAAAATGGATTGATTGAAGACCATGAAAGGTGAACTCCAGAATAGCAAGAGACCCCAGTTTAAACAAATGCAACGTCTCCTTTTATTTTGCTGTAAGTTGGCCTTCCTCTGAGCCTTACTTTTTGTTATTGTATTGCCTTTTTTTTGGCATTTTGAATTTAGTTTGTCAATATCAAATCCATGAGTTTGCTCTGTCATTTTCTGTCTTTTTTTTCCCCACCGGGCCTGCATGCCCCCCAGACAAAAAAAGGATGCTGAGTCTAGAGCTGCTTGACTGAAGAGTTCAAGAGGAAGACCAAAGAGGAGGTTTATGGATGCAGAACTTTACTGTAAACTACATACAAGTTTTCTTCTTCCAATTCCATACCTCCTGCTTGTTAATGAAATTACTTCTCCTGACTGGTAGCATCAGGTTGCAAATTCTAAATCTTTTAACTTATCTTATCACATCTTCAGTTATTTACACTAAAGTATGTATTTGATCACATTGATTTTCGATGTAAATGTGATCTTTTTAAAAGCAAAATAATGAAAACATTTTGACACAGTTTATATATACAGATAGGTTGTATCTATAGTAAATACTACTCCTAGATTTTACTATAATTGTCGCTTTATTTGGTGTAACCTGGAATTTTTTAAGTCTGATATAGTTAGTAAAAAGTGAAGCCACCAACCTTGTCAGTTTGTGTTTCTCTCGTTCCCGGTCTCATCCCTGATGATTCTGTATCTCTTCCACCTGTGGAGTGAATTCTCTGTAGACCTGATTTGAATCTTGTTGGTTTGCATAAAAGTAACATTGTGATACAAAAAAAAAAAAAGCTTACACATTTTGATTAGACAAAACACGTTTATGAACATTTTCAGTTTTTGCATAACCCCTAAACAATCAAACGTTTCTTGTCTAAGTGCGAAAGAATTGGGCTTTATTCTGGTGAATCAACTGCTTTTTGACTTCGATTTGAGGACCTCAATGGTAACGTCAAGTACTAGTAAACGTTTGCTCACTGTGGAGTGTTCTTCTTTGGGTTCAAAGCAATTCAGTCTATCAGCAAATAAAAGCCAAAAAGATTGACCTCTGCATTCCAATGAGGACAAATGTTGGGAATACACATAAAAGGTCATGAAAAAAGTCCATAATCTTTGGCGGTTCGTCTCTGTGTCAGTGACATCTTTCATCCTGGTGGGATGAACTTGGATAAACCCCAGAACCAAGACACGGATGGTGGTTAGAGGCCAGAAAGCTTCATTCCAGTTGGAGCACAGGGTTGGAGGATGGACGGCTACCTGTCTATACTGTAGAGACAACCATTCATGAATATAAAGGCAAACATACAGTATGACTGTGATTGGCTGAGAAGAAAGATGGCTTTTTAGCTTTTGGTTTAAAGAGAAGGCCTAACTGATAATGATGTGTGGATCAATGCAACAACCCAGCATACCTTTAAGTGAGTTAGATCCTCCTTATAGAAATCGTGCCGAAGCTTCATGGATGTGTGTGTAAGGATGCTCTACGATGGTAACTCCTGTTTGTTTTACCTAGTATGAATGTAAATGCTTTATTGTGCTTCTTATGTAATGGTTGATTCTTGCCCGTTCCAGGACCCACAGTTGGAAATGAACAAGCTCACTACAATCTAAAAATGATGATGTTAATCATTTGTGCAAATATTTGATCTGTTTTTGTCCCCAAAAAGGTTGAAAGTAATAAAAAAAAAAACTCTCTTCTCACCCTCTGCAGGCTGGGTAGTTTTATTTCTACATGAAGAGGGTAATCCCTGTGATTCACCCATCAGGGATTGTTTTATGTCTGGGCTGGTGGGTGTTTCTGCCATTGGGAGAGCTGGTTTTGGTACTCTCCTCCGTGCGCTAGGCCCCTCAGCGCTTCCACCATTCTTCAGGTCTTGTTCTTGTTTGTCCTTGTCAGAGGCTTATTTATCTTACCTTCTTGTTTGGTAAATGTTACCACCTCCCTCAAAAAAATGTAATAAAAACATTTAATAAAATGGGACAGCAACATCAGTGAACTCATAAATGGAAACCAATCAACAGAATGAAAAAGATGTGGCTAAGCTGAAGATTTGGCACCGTTTGAATGAAGCAATCACAGTTTCAAATGTTTTTGTGTGACTGCAAAAGGAGGGAAAACATTTTTTGTTGGATTACATTCATATTATAGCATTTTCAATTCAAACACGTTTTCATCCATGAATAGACTTTCAAATACAAATATTTAATTATAATTTTTTTTATTGAATCAAACTTTATTGATCCCGCAACCAGGAAATTGACCGTCCAGGGTGTACCCCACCATCACCCAACAGTAGTCAGCACAGGCTCTGGCGACCCCATAACCCCGAAAGGGCAGACTGAGAAACTGGATGAATGGGTTTTTTTTAAATCATAACTTTATTTTAAAAAGGGGGAGAGAATAAACAACATGGAAAATGTATAACATAATATAAAACGAGTGTCCAGAGTCCATGAGCCATTGTAGAGTCTAATGGTTTATAGGATGAAAGGTGTAATGTGAGACCCTCCTAACCAGCTTTAGGAAATTACCACTTGCACAATAATTCATGTTCAATTCAATCATTTCTTGAGTGGATCAATTTTTGAGAATAACCTTATTCTAACCTTAAGAAAAGGTTTCAGGTCCTTTTTAAAAAAAATTCCTTCCCTCTGTTCACCAAACAGATTTGTTTCTTAGTATTTAATCAATTTTAAAGAAATAATGCAGCTTCTCGATAAAATACATGTTAAAGCTGTGCTTTTGTCCACCCGAGTGTCTTTCATGATGTTCCTTTTTTGATCTTTTTCATTTTAAAGATTCTCTTCTGTAAATATTTCCCTTTTCGCTGCAGGAAAAGCAGCGGTAAGACCAGGCTGCTGGGCAGATTGAACACAACCTCAGTGCTCTCCATGTAACAATTGATTCCATGTTCAGTCATTTTAATGTGAAGCCAATAGACTCCCCCCAAAAAACGAACCAGCAGAACTCCCAGGATAGCTAACATGGTGTAGAAGGCCCTTTGCTTTGATTCATCAACCCTTTCTTTGGTCCCAACTTGATCTCCGGGTGGTTGACGAATCAAAACACGAAGCACAGAAAGGCTGCAGAAACAGATGATGATCAGGGTGATTGTCAAGATGATGCTTTCCAGGTAGGAGCCTCTGTTTTTATTTACCATCAGCATCGTCCCCGCTAAGCAAAGGACCCAGACACAGGCGATGCTGATGTTCCTGATGCTGACCCCACGTTGATTCTTCAGGCTTCTGTAGATGATGGGATAAACCACAGCCAGGTAGCGCTCGACACACGTCAAAAGATGGAAGTAGGTTTCTCCATAATAGGTAAAGTAAAACAAAACCTTTGCTCGTTGCAGGAAGATTGCGCTGCTTATTATTAAAGCGGCAAAGTTTAGGGACCACCTGATGACACCAATGATCTCCATGATGACCATGTGGTACAGGAAGCAGTCGGAGTGACTCATTGTTGCTGCAAAAGAGTGCTTTTGACGCCATTTTCTGACGCCATAGGTGAGGATATAGATGCAAAGAGGCAGGAGAACAATCACGTTGATGACAGCCAATGAAGAGTAGATGTAGAGAGGAGCTCCACTAAATATGCACTTATTATCGAAAAAGAAGGAGGAGTTGGTGGAGTCTAAAAGAGCAATGGACTCATTTGAAGGATAGAGACGCACATCTGTAGAGAAAGGACATGAATTAGATTCCCAATACAGACTGACATGTATTTCTGACTAAAACAATTAATTTTAAATATAACTATTTTTCAATCATCGCTAAAAATATTCTCTTAACTCTACACAGCCATTTGTGTCATATGACACATGCATTAATGATTCCTTAAAAATCTATTTTAGTGTAAACCCGTCCATGTTTTCTACCCTGCAGTTCATCATCTTTCTCCTAGGGGCAGTAGAATTCCTGTTCATTTTAAAAATACTTTCCCAGGGAAAATCTTTTGCTGATTTTCAAAACTTTTTGTTGAAAATACATTTATTATTATTCATGCTTTTTGACTACGTGCTGTATTAAAATAATTCAACATTTTTATAGTTACACCATGTGTGGATCAAATTTGAGACGGTGTAGAAATAAAGTAATTTTTTTCTTGAACACTCGTGGTCATATATTTGCATTTTAAACTAACTTTGTTGCTGGTAAAGACGCATCAGATTACCCATAATTCATACCTGTCTTCATCTAGTAAAAATGATATTGCTCACCTTTTTTTTTTTTTTTTGTAAATTTCATCAAAGGGTTTCAAAAAACATCAATTATATATCGCAGCGAGCTACACAGGGTCATCCTATCCAAAACTATTCATTTGATTTGATTAAAAGAAACATATTTCACAAGCATGTTGAAGTAAGACTGAGTGGTTTGTTGTTAGCCAGTAAGACTACAAGGAAGTTTTTAATTCTTCAGGACAGACTGATTTCCTAGTCAGTGATCTCTCTTTTAGCACAGGAGTTAAGGTAAAAAAACAACCCATAATAGGCAAAACAAGCAAAAAAAAATCATTAAACATATATGTATATATATCATAGAAGTCTGGTAATATGTAATGAAAACAAAGATCTAATTATGATCAAACATTTGTCAAACTAAAGGTATCTATACAAGGCATTGATTGATAATGGTCTACAGCCAATCAGGGGGCAGAACACAATGCACAATTGCAAGCAAAATCGTACTAAGAAAACATTCACTGAAGAACAAGAACGGGACATAGCAAAGGTCCACTATATTAAATAATTCTGTCACTCTCCCCAGTGTTACATGTTAAAGTTTCCTGTCGAAGTGTGTAAATATGATAAATCATTTTGGCTGGAGACTTTTTCAGATTCAATTATTTTGCAGACGCTTTAGGTTGAAAGTGAAATTCCAAACCTGTAGAGTTTGTGTTTCTCATCTGGGTCGTCTCTATGATGCTACGTCTTCTCCGGATATGATGGAAATACACAGTGAGCGGGGTTTTTTTTGTTTGTTTGTTTTAATAAAAATAACAAAGAGACATGTGAATCCATAAATCAAGATCTTGCATCCATCAACTTAAAAAGTCATTTGCATAAGACAATCAATAAAAAATGGGTACATGTCCATGGGATCATATGAAGAGTAAAATCTTCATAAGATCATTTAGAAAAATGTGACAAGTGGAAAATTTCAAGTTCTTTTATTATGAACTGGTTAAGGCGAGAATACAAGACTAAGTTTTTACATCTTTAAAAAAAGAAGGAAATATGAAGAAAATGTCTCCTAAAGCATCATACTGCTAAATCTACAGGATTGTGTTATTCATTTGTTGCGAGATATTTCAATGAAGACATTTTATTAAAGACACTGATGAAAAAGGAGCTGATGAGGCTTCCAGCTCGGGTTCAGAGTTCTGCAGTCCCAGGCAAAATGAATGCTCTTGGCCCTGAAGTGTGTGTGTGTGTGTGTGTGTGTGTGTGTGTGTGTGTGTGTGTGTGTGTGTGTGTGTGTGTGTGTGTGTGGGTGTGCGTGTGTGTGTGTGTGTGTGTGTGTGTGTGTGTGTGTGTGTGGGTGTGCGTGTGTGTGTGTGTGTGGGTGTGGGTGTGGGTGTGTGTGTAATCTTGTATTTCTAATCTTTATGGGCTAGTTCTGGGACTTTCACACAAATGGCGACACTACTTTTTTCAGTTTAATGAAAGATATTTAGGTTGTTTTTTTTTTTGTAATGTAACTGAAAAAAGTCTTAAAAGATAAAAACTTTTAAAAAATGTTTTTAAGATTCCAAGAAATCTTTAAAAGCTCTGATGAAAATGTTTTTTCTTAACGTGTTCTTGTAGTCTTTCTGATGATGGAGGACATTTATGAAGAAAATTCAGCTTAAAATTGCATTTCTGAGTATTTCTTTATTGAAATCATTGTGAATCAAGAGCAGAAAAAAAAGATCCTCTTTGTGACATAGAAAATACACTGGGCCACAGGCTCCCTGCTCTGCTCCATTCTGATACGTCCACAGACAAATAGATCCATGGAGGTCTTTGTTTGCCTAACTGAATCACTTCTCAATTCTAGTTATGGGTTAATAAAACCTTAATGGCTAAATATTTCCTTGAAAACTTGAAATACAAAACAGAGGTAATCTTTGAAGAAATGGGTGAATCAGACAAATATGAGGAGAAAAAAGGATTTATTTTCTAAAACATGTTGACAGTTTTGTTACTAATATGTAATAAGTCCAGTAAAAAGCCATAAAGAATGAAAATAAATATTTATATAAATATATAAATTTAAGTTTTGACATGTTGTGGCATTGCGCTTCAGAAATGACAATTTAAAAAAAAGAACAACATATAGTGGATTAAAAAAACAGCTAACGCTTGTTAGCATGTAAATGTCTCATGTAAAACGTAGGTTTACATGAGAAGCTTACATTTTCAGCAGTATTTGTCACAAGCACAAACTATTTGACATACATCACACTCTGTCAATACCTACTGCCCCACAGACTTATAAATCATAGCGAACACAAAATGTATGTTGGTATAAGCCCCTTTTGTAATTTAAACGAAACTTTATTAATATTGATTTTTTTTGTGTGTGTGTGTTCTTTTTGTTGGAGCGGACGGAAAAAGAAAGGGGGAAAAGGAGAGAGTTGGGGGGTGGGGGTGGGGGGTGGGGTGGGGGGGTGGGGGGGATTATAGAAGTTAGAGAAGGACTACTGGGAAGGGAAGGTAGATTTGTTAATCTACAGGCAACAAAATGCTGGATCTTATACCTATTGCAATAATGAGTGTTGGTATAAAATGGGCAGGTCCTGTCAACACACTCAGCTGTTACATACCTGCCGGCTCTAAGAGTGTTCACAAACTTGTCCACATCCAGTTCACACGCACACTTGTGCATACCAACCAACACATGTAAAGCATTGTTTGTTTGATTAGATTTTAGTTTTACTTTGAGCTTTTCTTGGGTTTCGTTGTAGGCTGACTGTGACTCCGCCCATTCACCTGTGGATCCTATAGAGCGCTCACAAGAGATCAGGGACATCGGGGACTGAAACTGCACCCATTTTACTGCACAGAAAATGTGTTTTTATTTTCGTTTAAGCTTCATCCTGCATCCTCACCAAATGCGATTTGTTCAGCGAACTTGTGTTTAACAGAGGATCAAATTAGCTGCTAGAAGCTTAACCACAGTGTGTTCATTAACTGACGTTTGGTGTGGGAGGAGCTAAAATTTTAGCTTCATCGCTACATGGATGACTCGGATGATGTTGAGAGATCAGATTTTACATCATGTTTGGTGTGAACGAAGCTTTGCACCCTTTTAGATTGTATGTTGAGGCTCTTTTATCCCATTTAATCATGTTTATGCGGTTTAGATGCTGCCTTTGCCAAACCTGAGATTCCCATGCCGGTGAAGATACAACAGAGGAAGCACCAGACTGCACGGTATGTTAAAGAGGATGCTAGTCATCAGCAAGACGCACTTCTCGCTTCTTCCTGATAAGTGAAAAATGGCCCACAACAGATTGAAAACAAACCTCAACAACTGAACACTCAACAGTGACAGCATGGTATTCAGTGCCTTGCGCTTTGTTGGATCTATCCTGTCTCCGCGAACGGCCTGTTCCCCTGGACCTGGACGAGTCAGCACGCACAGAACCAAAAGGCTGCAGTAACAAATGACCGAAAGAGTCGACAATAGGAGACCCAATTCCAGAATGATGAACAACTTTTCACAATTCACTATGAACATTCCTACGGCGGAAAGGAGCCAGGCACAACCGGTACCAGCCCTTCTGAGTCGAACCCCTCTATTATTTCTCAGACCCAGGTAGGTTAGAGGATGGACCACAGCCAGGTAACGCTCCACACAAGTGAAAACATGAAAGAAGATTTGTCCATACCAGGAGAGGGAAGAAATCAGAGAGCCTGCTGTGATCATGTAGAAATGTTTAACATAGATACCACAGACAGAGAGGCTGTTCCCAAAGACGCCCAGACAGTTCATGGTGGCCACATGGTAGGTGAAGCAGTCGGAGTGAGTTATTATTGCTGCTGTGGATGAGGAGCGCTTCAGAAGCCACTTCTGAAAACCAAGATGGAGGACGAAGACGCTCAGAGGAAGGATCAGGAGGACTTTGAGGATGCTCAACGCGGTACACATGTAGGAACTCGGAGTGGTGATGAAGCACATCAGGTAGGTCGAAGACGTGATGAAAGATACTTGTGGATCGAGAAGGGAGTCGTTGGAGAATGAGGAGTTCACCGACATGGCTGGAGGAGAAAACGATCCTATCAAAAGATAGAATGGAATGGATCGTCTTTATCCTCTGGTTGGTATGAGTCAACACTCCAACTAAATGTTTTTTATCGTAACATTGTTCCCAGTCATCTTTTAATTATGATTTTGCCCTTTTTAGCTAAAATCAAAAGGCCTGTGTCATTTTAAAGGCACATTTTCTGCAGCGCAGCAGGAGTTTGTTAACAAGCACCTCAGAAGTTCAAGCCATCGTTTGCATTGCAAAGAAACGGCGAGCAATATTGGAGCCATGCAGCCATAGAGTTTCGAGCCAGATGACAGTTCAGACGAAGAGAACAAAGATATTCATGTATCTATTGGTCTGCAAGTTGAGGATTTAGAATTGTAACAAAGAAAGAAGACTTTGATCTGCAAAACCTGAGCTTTTCAAACATTCGGTTTTCATCTGCTCCTGATCCAACACCGTTTGAATAGGAAAAGCTCAGAAATGCAGTTTTCATGTCCTACGTTTTAGAAAAATGCTACGAAAACAAGTTGAAAACAGTTTTCTTTGGAGTGGGTGTTTAACAGCGGAGTGTGTAAATGGTAAAAAAAAAAGGGTTATTACAAATACAGCGACATATAAGTTAAAGCTCCAAGCACTCTTTACCTTTGCTCTTTGACCTACGGAGCTTTGACATAAAGTTTTACATATCAACATATCACATCATGAAAACGTTAAATGCCTCTGAAAATGACTTGTTTCCCACTCATTCTGGATGAAATATTTTTGAGCAGAAGAAGAAACTCAAAGGTTTGCTTTCAGAATCAAGAAAAAAACAAGACAAATGAGAGTTAAAGACGGAAAGAAATAGTCTGTTTTAAGTAAGCATGCAGTTCCCAGATAGATTTGACTAAAAGTGAGGAAGGAAGCCATTTCTTTTTGTTAAGCTCTTTTATATTAGTTTAAAAAAAACTCTATTCTGGCTAATTGTTCATTTCTTTTTGAGATCATCTGCAAGAAAGAAACACATCTTGATGTGTTACGACAGCCAAACCCCAACTAGATGCACAAAGGGAAATCAAAAGTACACGTCAATACATTTGCAGTCCTCAGACAAACCAAGAAAAGGAATTCAAGTCTAAAGTCGCCCACCTTCTTCTGACTGATGTGTATTTTTTGTCCTGCCGAATCCTGGATCAACACAAGTGTGAACTACAGGAGTGAGGGTGTCCTCTTTTCATGTCGCTAACCAAATTCGTAATTATTTTTTAAACGGTTCATTTCAGTAGGGAAATGTATCATCCTGGTGTTTTTTTTTTATGAGACGTGATTGTCAGAATAAAGTATCTGCAACTGCCAACAACATTTTATAAGAGTGAAATGAGGCACCTTTCTCAACATCTTTGGCTGTGCTTCTAAACGGTTTGAACAATGAAATTAAAAAAACCCCAAAGCTCTGCTTTCTAATGGTAATTGGTCCTTTAGCCTTTGCTGACTTCTTGTTTTGTTTAAATAACACCCATCTGTAGACAGAATAGGGGTTGGCTCCATTGACCCTGAAAGGGATTTGGCAGAATCAGATGATGGACCCATTTGTGAGGAACAGTTGACCTGAAAAGAAACATTTCAGTTTTTCTTTCACAGGAACTCTCTTTAGCTTACAGACTCTAAACCGAACCAGTGATGAGTTATTATTCAATCACCTTTCATCTCGTTCTTTCATTTTTTTCTTCATGCAGTATGGAGTTAGCCGGTGTAGACAGACACTATTCAGATTGTTTTGGTTAAAGAAAGTGCAGGAGGTTTAGTGTTTGTCAGACTGTTGCTCCAGTTTAGTGGATCTGCCGTCTTTTTATGTGAACTCTGACAGTATCAGAAAACTGGAGTGAGTACAACTTTACTAATAGAAAATTGTTTACTTTTGGCACCAACCAAATGAAGCCAATTCCATTGCCATTTTGCACTGTCAGTAAGCACTGATAGATCCCATTTGGTCTGAGTCAACGTTTCTATGGCAACCACTCCTACTAGTCTGGAGTGAGATTTTGGAAGGCCACACCCCTAAATCAACTTTGGGATTGATGGTGCTCTTAAGGCCTGGTAGTAAAATTCCCCTACAGTGAGAGGTATTGTAACACACTTGCCAGAGCAGCCTGCATCTTCCTAGTTGGTCGCCCTGGAAACCTGAGGAGCACACATTTACACCAACCCTTTTGCTTATATGATCCATGCTTCTGGCTGACATGACACAAAAGTCAACAACAAACTGTGTGTTTGCATACAGGTTTGCATAACAACCATTATACAGGAGTCCTGTTTATTTTCTCAGATGTTTCCTACCAATCAAATCAAATAAGGACGTATTTTGTCTTTCAACTGTAAGAATGACATCAGCCACATTCCTGCAGTCAATCATTTAATAATCCGCCCTGAATATGGTTGTGTATCACAGCTTCGGGAGAGTTTAACCTTCTGTTTTATGGATTATGTGACAAAAAAGACTTTTATAGCTAAAAACAGTTTAAATATTTGTTATATATTCTTCTGTAATATTGGGCCATAAGTTACAGAGATAGTTTATGACATCAAAATGACAAACCATATTAATGTTTATTACAAATAATAATAATAAAGTTCAATTGGGAGTGGCAAACGCTTTGTTGATCTGAGATGTAAAAAATATAACAGACACAAATATGGTTCCTATAAATATATACAAAGATTATCATTGTTTTTTACATTCATTTTTTTAAGCAGAAATTTGCCTCTGAGTTGTGGGTGGGACACTTGGCACGTAAGTAAGCCTCCTTTGATATCCCATCACCCCTTTGTTTATACTCTCTTCCGCTATCCACTCGCACAATTTTTAACCAAACGGCAGCTCAGACTAGGAAAATGAAGATGTACATGGATCTATTTGTCTGATGCATCAGAATGAACCGGAGCAGGGAGACTTTGGCCCACCCACTTTAGTTTCTGCATCCCAACTAGAGCTTTTTAAAATAGGGGTTTTTTATCTGCTCATCATCCATCACGATTTAAAAAAAAAAAAAAACAGAAATTTAATTTTGGGCTTCACTTTTTCCTGCATTAGGAGAAAAAGGACATGTTAAAAACACAACTTTCTTTGAACACTCAAATGTATTCATCAATGATCTCCCACAACCATGTTTCAAAGGCCCCAAAAAATCGTTATTTTACTTTTTCTAGATTTGGGTCTTTGGGGTTATGTTGGAACATTCAGATAATGCAAATCATTGTCACTGAGTGTTTGTCCTGTGTGCATTACTGGGTACTCAGCCTTTTTTTGATTGCATATTCAAATCTGCTCCTGTCATGGTGCTGCCACTAGTCACTCCAGAAGTAAAAAAAAAAAAAAAAAAATCTGATTATTGCTTTTTATCTAAGCTTTTGTGGTCAGTTTTTTTGGTTTAAAATAGTTACCATATCATGAATACTTATGAGGGTTCTCTTTTTTCAAATGAAAAATTTTAAGTTAAATTCTTTTTAATATATGAAGTCTCAACAAATGATTTAGTCAAAGGTGTCTGAAATAATCGTTTTAAAACTTGCAGTCATATGTTGTTTTCTTTTGTTCTGGATTTTAGTTTAAATGTTTATTTCTGTTACTATGATCAAAAACAATAGAGTTCAAAATGATTTTTTTAAGTGATGCATGTTCCTTTATGATTATTTCACTTTTTATCTGACATGTTTTCAAAAGGCATTGTTTACTTTATGCAAATAAACAACATTTAAATGATGAAGATGCTGTAGAGATATGGCTCAGAGTTGCAGGCAGCGCCAACCATCCGAATCATAAAGCAGAAGCAGTGGAAGGAAGCTCTCAGGAGAGGTAAGGTTTTCGCCTTAACCGCATCTTTGCTTGGGTTTTCTTTGGATTTATCCCAACAGCTCAAAAATCTTTGTAAGCTAAATGTTTTTAGTTGAAGGTATGTTGTAGTTTTTGAGATTAAACATGGATAAAGGCCACATCTTTAACTGGACTGATCTTTTTTTTGATGAGTGCCCTACCAAATCCCATGGAAGGAAACAAATGGCTACACCCAAAGTGTTCTCCAACATCATCAGATCCAAAATTTCCCTTATTGGGCCGCTTTTACAAACCCGCCCAAGTATTGAACAAGTGATTAAATTGGCCAATTTATAAATACTTTTGGGATCAAACATTGTCCCATTGGGGATTTTGTAATCTGAGGATGTCTTCAAATAACAAGTATACATGACTCGTGATGCTGCGCTTACAACATGATTTATTTGGTCCATTTGCGTCCGCTGCCTCTGTTTTGCTGCTCGATTGTTTAAATGTGTGTTCATAAACCTGGCGCTACCCCCACGTGTGGGAGGAGCTTTGATGAGTTTGATGACTTGCTATCTGAGAAGGGCAAAAAAAAGAATAAAGTTTTATTATTATCTAAATGCAAATGAGAAAATCTTATAGAGCAAGCAGATTCTCATCCATGCTGGTTTTGGACTCCACCCACTGATCACGTCATCACCCCGTCATAGGTCAATGCTGAGTTCCTGATTGATTAACACAACACAAATCATTTTCAGATATTTGAACTCTGGAAACATGGCGCCCGTTGCTTTGCCACCGGAAACTGATGGCAGCTAGAAAATTGTACCACGCCGGACAGTCAAAACGCACGCCACTGGACCCTTAGATAACTTCTGTACTTTAAAGGGCCTGTGTCATGTTATTCTTAAGCCTTTCAGAGTAAACGCTACACGTATATACAACCATATTACCTTTGGAACACTAAAGAACAAACTCTTTCTAAAAGTGGGTTAGTTTTGCAAGCTCATTTTCCTACCCAGAAGTACGTAAGATGACTCGATCTCTGAAGCACCAC
Source organism: Oryzias celebensis (assembly GCA_014656515.1). Classification (NCBI taxonomy): domain Eukaryota; kingdom Metazoa; phylum Chordata; class Actinopteri; order Beloniformes; family Adrianichthyidae; genus Oryzias; species Oryzias celebensis. Next base: position 3,327,651 of record BNCR01000016.1, read on the forward strand.
CTCTCGCTCCTCATTTCAAAACATCAACCTAGAGCCTGCCTCTGCAACATGTCTGCGCTTCACCCATGAACACAAAGAAAGTCCCAACTTTTGCAAAGATGGATGTGCATATAAAATGAAAGCATTTTGCCAATCACCGGTTACTCTTCCTGGAAGGGGCTGTTCCCCACTTTGTGACGTCACAATGTGAGGACCCACTTGTTTTAGTGAATTGGGAGGGGCTGGTGCTCAGAGAGCAGGGTTTCAGAGGAATACTCAGAGATGCGAGAATGGATCAAAATACCGCATTGGGTTGTTTTACATGAGGAATTAACATGATAAAAAACCAAAGCAAAATTGGAGGTAGAACCTTTAGCCACCAAACAAGTTGATTTTGCATGATGTAGGCCCTTTATCTTAACATAGCAACTGGCCACCCCTGACACACCAATCAGATTAGGTGTGAAGCCACCTTTAGATATGAAGAAACTTGAGGTAAGACTGAAAGAACTGTTTTTTTTTCCCTTTGCAGATATGTTGAAAAACTCCATGTCCTCCTACGACTCTGCTCTTCATCCAAATAATTCATTGGGGATCTTCATGTCTGTGTACCTGCACTGTCTGTCCTCCACAGCGGGCTCTGTCACAGTCACTTCTTATTGTGTTGTGAACACCTCTATCCACTCGACGCTCTCCCTCTTCATCCTCCTCCGTGGTCTTCATCTATACTGGAAAAATCCGTCTGCTTTCTCAAAGACTGCAAGTCACTCAGACTACTTCACCTACCACTTGACTGTAATGGAGCTGATTGGCGCTTTGGGAAGTGGCCTGACCTGCCTTGGACATCAAATAAAAGCTGCAGATCCCACATTACAAGCCGGGATACTCATTAATGGTTTTGCGTGGTACGGGGAGATATTCTTTCACAACCTGACGTGTGCGGAGCGCTACCTGGCTGTGAATCATCCTATTGCCTACATGAGATTAAAGAATGAAAAATGGACCAGAATCAGAACCATCTTCCTCAGCTGTGTGTGGCTGCTTTGCTTTGCAGGAATTACTATAATTGCAAGCAATATTTTCACCATAATTAACTTCACCCTCGTGATCATCTCTGTAGCAGTGGTCTCGTTCTGCAGCCTCTCTGTTCTGATGGTTCTGATTCGCCCCGGTCCGGGGGACCCGAGTGCAGGCCGGGAAAGGGGGGACCAGTTAAAGCGGAGGGCTTTCTACACCATCTTGTCCATACTGGGAGTGTTGTCCTTGAGGTTTCTCTGGGGTCTGTCCTGGGCATTTATGTACTATGGGGGAATTACCAACTGTGTGATGATGACTATTGATGCTTGGTTTAATCTGCCCAGCAGCATGGTGCTGCAGGTTCTGTTTTTACACAGAGCAGGAACATTGATGTGCCATAAAAAATGTCCCATGAGACTTAAAGCCAATTCACTGAACTTGTAAGAGTTGAAGAAAAAACAAATAGTAAATTATATAAACGGAAAAATAAAGTTAAACTTATATTAATGGTCATTTTACATAGAAGAATACACAACTATTCACCTTCAGAACCTGCTTTGTCTCTCTCAGGGTTACAAGATTGCTGGAGCCAATCCAGATATTGTTGGGCGAAGGCAGGGCACACCCTGAACAGATCGACAGTCTGTTCCAGGGACAGACACTCATACTTACACCTTGGCATTTCAGAGTCAACAATTAATGTATGAAGCATGTTTTTGGTTTAGTATTCATGTTTCTGTGGAAGAAAACCCACCCATAAACGAGGAGAACATGCCAACTCCACACAGAGAGGCCTAGCTGGGATTTGAACCAGGGCCTTCTCATTGTGACATGAGAGCGTCCCCAAATTTCCATCAATGTTAATTTATTATCTTAACTTCTTCACAATGTATGTTGATAAGCCAGAATGTACCATTAAATCCAGATCCACTTCATTTTGCATTATGTCAAATTTGGAATTGATTTATTTCAATACATGTGTACACAGATACATCAAACTAAAGTTGATTAGTCTAGATTTGAGTGCGTTGTTCTCACACCAGCTGACATCTTTAATGACCCCCGTGGGTCTCGGGCTGTTGGTTGGTACTAAGGTGGTGATTTAGATTAGAAATGGTTTATAGTCAAATCAATTTCAATGATTCACAGATCAAACCACAATTCTTACTAATAAGCATGTGAACATGTATAAATGGTTTCTGAATGTTTGTCTTTTTATTGTATGAATAACACTTGTGGATCATTTCCTGGAGAGACGCACATTTCCGTCCTTTCCTCAATAATCCATGTCCAAACCAGTTCTCACCTTTTTATGCTCCTGCACCAGGAAATAGTTTGCCTTTCTTTCTGCAGCCGTCTTCTCAATATCTGGATCTTAAAGGAGCCCGGCCACTATTAGAGACCGGCGTCCAACAGGAACGTGCAAGTGTGAGACTCTGCGTTTATTGGACATCAGCATCAATTAGAGATTATTCTATTATCTCTATTATCATTATTATCTAATTATTATTATTATTAGACTGCAATTTAAAGATATATGGTAACAAATAAGAACTTTGAAATAAAGAAATTATATTTAACACTCTAAGCAATGATACACAGTTTTTTGTCAACTTCTTGGTTAACTTCAGCACAAAATAAAACATAAACATCTCTGTTGTTTGGCTCATTTAACAATAAATCCTGAAGATGCTCTTCACAGTTTTCCATCCTCGAAGTTTAGCTGACTCCAGTTCCGGTAGATGGATGACAAGAAGACGGTAATAAAGACACAGCGACACCGCAATAAAAATGGAACAACTAGAAAGTACTCTTTTCTTTCACCTAAAGTGACACGTGTTTACAACAGTTTTACAAACTGACTTTTTAATCTTTAGTGGAAATACCAAATACCTCCTAAAACTTCAGATTTTTACAGACGCGTTCTGCTAGCAGACAGTCATGTGACATCACTTAATTGGTCAGGAGATTTTCACAATAATCTTAAATTTATATTCATCACTTTTTTAATTTAACCTGTTGACTGCATTTAAAACAGAATCTATTTTAAAGAACTTTTTTAAGTAAAGTGAGCTATAGTTGAATATAGTTTTTATTCAACAAAAAAAACGAAAACACTTGATGGCTTTACCTTGAAAATGAGAATCCTCACTAAGACTTTATTTCGAAAATGTATTTACTTCAGAAAACAGTCGCACATTTGGCTTGTTTATAGTTTATTTACCTGAAATCCAACATTATTCTACTATTTCAACATGCTCTACTATATTTGTAAAGGTCGCCAATCAGCTATCTCAGACATCGCAGATACTTCCTTTTTCAGGAACAAATTGCAAATATCCAAGGATTGGGATCTTTGTTACATGTAGCAGTGTCTGACAGTGTCATTACAAATCTCTGCAGATGGCAGTGGGCTGAGTTGTGGATGAAGTCAGGTTCTCTCAAAAATAATATCATACACATAGATACATTTCATTTCTTGTTTACCCCACCTGTTATTTACAATTTTTTAGGGAAAAAACATTGTATTCCAAGCAGTCTAAAAGTAAAATAATTTGCATTTCTTTAATGCCAAAACAACTTAACAACATCACTGTGCACATTGTAACTATTGAAATGACAGATTCCATTTATTGACGACGGCATCAGGTCGCCCTTCAGAGTCAGGGCTGGACTGTCTCCATGGCTGAGAGGCTTTCTAAGCTTTTAATGTTTTTTCTGACATTTTATAACCAACTAATTAAGTGCAATTCCAACTAATTGAAGTGGAGAAAAACAGCCTTGTGCTGATGCACAACACTTTACAGTCATGAAGTGTTCAGTCAACATAAACAAACTAATCCTGACAACGGCTTTTCACCAATATTCTACACTTTACTACCATTAAATATTGCATATTGCCATAAAGTTGTTGTTCAGAATAGATTGGAATCCTGATATTTGTATAAATGGTCAGAGAGTTGTGGTAGTACAAAGAGTCAGTGTTCCTTTGTGTTGTTGGTAACATCTCTGGTATTTAAGAGTTAAACAAAAACAACATAAAAACTATTTTTGGTTTTTACTAATTCTATTTCATTCTTAAATTTGACATTTGGTTCTACTTGAGTGTTTACATTGACTACTAAGGGAAACGGGTGGACAATGTTTGAACAATAATCTGTACAACAAGTGATTCAAACTCATAAGAGGACAATCAAGCTAAAGCATAAAGCATTAGGCTACATTTGTTTTAGTGTGTTTGTGCTTTTTGCTTAGTGGGAGCTGTTTTTGGAACAAAAATCTTTCTGTTTCTTTGCAAAAACAGCAGTGGCAACAGTAGACTGCAAGGCAGGTTTAGCCAATATGTCACTGACCTCATTAAGCACCTATTTTCTTCATCCAAATACACAGATGACCAAACCAGACCTGAGAAAAACCTCAGTACCAGCAGTCCCTGTATGGTCAAAATGGTGTAGAATGCTCTAAGCTTTGCACCACCATGTCTTTCTTTGCCTTCACATCTTTTTCCTGGTCCTGGGCGACCCAATGCACAGAGAACAGAGAGGCTGCAGAAGCAGGTGACTGCCAGGAAAAAGATTATGAAGCACAAATCCACAACAGTCAGAATAAAGTCAGTAAATACCAAAACCATTCCTACAAATGACAGTAACCAGACGCAGCTGATGCTCATATCCCTTATTCGTACACCATTCCTGTTTCTCAAACCCAAGTAGGTGATAGGATGAATTACAGCCAGGTAGCGCTCCACACAGGTCAGCATGTTAAAAAACATCTCCCCATGCCATACAAGGCTGCCAAAAAAGAACCCCACATTTGATATATCTGGATTCTGTGTAAGAATAGCACAAGGAATGGCAAATAAACCAATCATACCGATCAGCTCCATGGTGACCATGTGGTAGGAGAAGCAGTCGATGTGACTCATTTCCACTGCAGAGGAGCTGGAGCGCTTTTTCTGCCAATCACGGACGCCAAATTGGATGATAAGAATGCAAAGAGGAAGGAGGAAGATGATGCTTGTGATGCTGCATGCATTCATGACAATCGAGCTGGGGTGGGAAAATAAGCATTCCATACGCAGAGGGAATATTGAAGGAATAGTTCCAGGGTCTGGCTGAAGAGAGGCATTGAAAGATGAATTCTTCAACATCTGAAGGAGAAAAAGACACGACAAACACAGGTTTAATGTTTGCTTTCTTCAGTTTGTTAAAACATTTTTCAATTTACAGAAAATAATTAATGAGATGCAGAGAAAACATAAACACTCTTTGGAATGATTAGGGAAAAAGCAGCTTTTTCCCCACAGATCGATCAATTGTTATGTTTCTAAAAGGACGTTTTTAATCTCTTTGCTTAAACCTCTTTGACCCAATAGATACCAAAAGCAGTAGTAATATACAGGGGTATCATACTGATTTATGCCATAGCTGTAGCCAAGATTATTATAATCATGGTAATAAATAATCTTGAGATGTGTTTTTGATGTGTAGAACTTGTATTTTGTATTTCTGTCTGGGTTCAATAATCCAGCTCCACCTCCAACCATCAGAGGGAGCTCTTGCTTGAATACTGATCACCTCTGCTCCTTTCCTAATCCAACTCCCATCAGTCACTGCTCCATGACTCATATCGTCAACAGTTGCTTTGCATCATCATCATCATTATCATCACTCACTCTGTATTTATGCTCACGCAGAACTCTACTTTGTGCGTAGTCTCATTTTGCATTGCGTACATTTCATTGTTATTTCATTGTTTGCCTCTCCGTGCCTTCGCCCTTGCCTGTCCTTTGTCTCCCTGTCTTGCTCCATGTTTTTTGATTCTTGCCTGATTTTCTGACTTTGTGCTGCCTTGCCCTTGTCTGGTCATTCTCGCCATTAAAATCTGTTGTACATGGATCCAAATGCCTCAGCCTCTTCATTACAGTAAAAATCATGACATTGAATGTATCAATGTCCTCAGGAATTGTATTTAGACCATGCTACAGTGGATGCAGTTTGTTTTTTAAACACAGACTAATAATGAGAAGTACAAAGCAAATGAGTGATTTACACACACACACACACACACACACACACACACACACACACATATATATGTATATATATATATACATATATTTATACTCGTTTTGAATCTCTGTACCCCCTTGACTGTTTATCTCAAAAACATAATTCCAACGGATTCTGGCACATGAAAAAGCCACTTCTTGCATCATTTTTCATACTGTTGTCTGAATTCAAATGAAGCCAGGTTATGGCTTAAATCATGTTCATACTTAGCACAAAGTCATTGCTTTAAAAATATATATTTATATTTTCTTATTTATTTTTTATTCATTTATCTTCATTTAACCACAGAAGTCCCATTGGGACAAATATATAAATTATATATATATTTTTCAGAGGAGCTTTGTTAAATGAAAGACAAGAGGATCTTGTTTGTTTAGGCTGTTCTTCACTTGAGAATTTGTGTGAGTGGAAAAAAAATAAAGTAAAGTAACGAGTAGTGGATTACTTTTTCAAATACTAGACAATGATTAAAGTAATCTAATCACAACTTTGATAACTAAGTAAAGTAATCAATTACTTTAGACGTAACTTATCCAACGTGAACTATACATTATGACGTTCCAATAAAACTGTGCAACTTAATTTTTTTAAAATGATTTAAAAAGATAGAACTGTCCTTTTTTGATTTTTTCCCCCTCGTTTATCACAGGACAAAGGTTGTAAAATACCCGGTGATACATGACATCTATGAAGTAGTCATCCCTATTTTTTACAATACTTAGTAGGGTTGTAACTATTAATTGATAAATAGATGAATCAATCTATATTTTTGTATTGATCTGTCTGAGGCAAATGTTGATTGAATTAAATTGGCCTTTTTCATTAGGAAATCCTTTCAAAATGAAATAAATCCATTATAATCTGATTCTGGGAAATCTTATGTGGATTCTCTTAAGAAAAAGAACAGATTTTTTAAGGCTGTAAAACTTCTCACCACACACTTTTCTCAGACAAACATGAACATTTCTCTCTTGAGTAAACTCTCAAAGTTCAAACCTTCATGGACAAAAAGTTGTGTATAAAAAGAAGACAAATATCTGTTCACTTTTGAAGATTTATGTAAACTTCTGTACAGGAGACATGACACGTTCTACAACAGTCAATCAGAACGCTAAATAAATGCACTTTAATTAAAAAAAGACATGCAAATCTTCACTGGGAAAAAAAAACAGCAAAACAGCAAAAGGCGAACCTGCTTAAGGCAAGGAAACATGAAAAGTTCTGTCACTGGACTTTACAAAAGGAGATAAACAAGAACCATAGTTTTATGCTTTTGTATTTTCACTATTTCTTTGCATATTTATAAGCCTTCAATGCTGATTTAGAACTGGATTTGACAAAACATGTTTAGCAAATGTTCAGCAAATACCATCTGTAGCCATATGGAGAGAAACCAGTCCATTTATTTTTTGATCATCTTCCGACACAAACACTGCCCTGTTCTTTGAAGAAACAGCAGAGGTAACACTAGACTGCTGGGCAGATGAAACCAGGGACCAATTGCTAAAAGGACACAGTCAATTCGACCTAAAGCACGGAGCGCACACCAAATCAAACCCCATGCAAACCTCAGCACCAACACCCCCATTATGGCCACTATTGTGTAGAACGCCCTGAGCTTCGATGGGTCTGGCCTTAGTCTGCTTCTCTGACCCCCTGGACGTGGATGAGTTAACACCCGCAGAACAGAAAGACTGCAGAAGCAAGTGAATGGCAAAGACAACATCATGAGACATGAATTTAAAACGACGACGACATTTTCTTTGTGGGCCGAAGCAACTCCTGCAAGGGCGATGAGCCAGACGCAGCCAATGCTCACATCTCTCGTCTGGACGCCTCTTTTTTTTCTCAGACTCAGGTATGTGACGGGATGAACCGCAGCCAGGTAACGCTCCAGACAGGTTAAAATGTTAAAAAACAGCTGCCCGTACCATGACAGGGTGGATGAAAGAAAAACCACCATAAATGTGTCCTGGTTAACAGCACAAAGGAAGCTGATTTGTCCAGCGACTGTTACCAGCTCCATTATTGTCATGTTGTAGGTGAAACTATCAATGTGACTCATGGGGGCAACTGAGGAGGTGGAGCGTCTCTTCTGCCGTTCATGGAAGCCGTGGTAAAGAATACCGACACAAAGGGGGACGACGAGGAAGACATAGGTGATGAGAAATGAAAAATAGATGTAAGAAGTTGGCTTTTGGATGAAGCAGTGCATGTCTATGAAGTTGGAGCTTGCTGGTGAAGGAAGTGGATGCAGAGAAACATTGGAACTTGAGTTTGCTGACATCTAGAACAAAAATAAAATATAGAAAATGTATTAATTTTGATCATCCTACATGAAAAGCTGAGCTGGACATAACAGCGTGGAACATCAAAGCGGCGCTGGGTTCAGTCATTGTGGCGTTCTCTTTGATTTTCATTGGAAACTTCAGCATCTTTTCATGCTCCAAAATCAGGATTCTTAAGTTAGTTGTAAGCCCCAATCCATCAGTGAGTAAGGGTGACGTTGGTGAGACGTAGGCGTGTCGTACGCAGTTCTCAAGCAGCCCGTTAGTGCTGTTTACGTGATAACTGCACGCTGCTAACATGCAGCTCGACTGTTAGAACTGAGGACATTGGCACAACAGTGGCACCAATCTGTAACCACCAGGAGCAACATGGGGTTCAGCGTCTTGCCCAAGGACACTTCAACACATGGGTGCGCAGGGCGGGAACTGAATTTGTGATCTTCTGACCAGCGGTTGGCTGCTCAACGTCTGCACAACAGCTGTCCTACACACAATCAGGGTGCAATTTTTGTGGGCATTCAACCAGCGTCCTTTTGGCACTTGTCACGTGTACACTCCGTGTGTACACATCACAGTACTTGCACCTTACTGATTCAAGGGTGTCAAACTCCAGTAGTCTTAGCCAACGGGCTGCAGAGCAGGGAAGAGGAAGACGACCTTTGTCTTCAGGGCAGTTTAACTGCTAAATGCTGACATGCCATCGATCAAAGGCGTGCGAGCAATTCAACTGAACATGTACACACTGACGTCACTCTGGATATGTTTGGACTTTTCTTCGTATCGAGGATTGATGGTATTGTTTCTAAACATGTCTACTGATACACGATGTCAACAATAAACTACTGTCTGCACCTCGAAAAGAATTCAGAGAAAAGGACTTTGTCTGAATTGAATAGGAATTATTTGTTCTGTCTGCAGTGCAGATCTGAGTTTATCTACTGACAACACTCAGAAAATAACAGGTTTTCTGACCCCGTTTACCTGCTTTTGTAAGAGCAGAGGGGAACGAGCTGGTGGAGCTTCAGGGTGAGTCTGTTTTTTCTCCAGAGCGTACGTTACCATCTCCTTATCCATTTACTTGATTGGATGTTCCTGCTTCCTGATCACCTGTGAATATTTTGTCCCGGAAGATTTTACTCTTTCATACAAATTTTCCTTTTACTTTGGGATGTTTCGTCAACTATGACTCTCTAACACTAATCGTTTCAGAAAAAGAATGATGGTACCTCAGACAGCCGACAGAAATGAAGTATGTGTGGTTCAAAATGTGATCAATCAAAGTCCTTAAGGACGTGTTCGGGGAGGTTTCCTGGGTTCATGTTTGTACAGTTTTACAAACACTTCTGACACATTCAAATCAGTTTGGCTGTCAGTGTCATAAGTTCAGTTCAGACATTGTTGTCAGATTTTGTTTCCTTAAAACAGTTCCTGATATTATTAATCAAAATAGATATAATAATCTTGAAGTTTTCCATGATTTTTAAATATGGAGGCTGCAATCCGGTGTTGGTATGTTTGTCCCACTTCTCAAAGTTTAGTCAAATATGAGTTGAAATAGGCTTTGGCTCACGTGGGAGTTTTATGTTTTAAATACATTTTCTGTGTGACTTCTAGTTTTCTGCTTTGGGTTGAGTTTTACCGTTTGTGTCCCTCGACTCTTCCACTGTCAGGTGTGACTTTCTAATCATCACGTTTTTATCACATTATTACTCTTGAACGTTTTAAGAGCCAATGTTCTTCTTCATGTCAGTGTTTCTCGTGTTTCCAGTGCTGTTTTCCATGTGTTTCTCTCTTTTTGTGGTGTTTTTTGTTAAAAGTCTTTCCTCCTGCCTGTAGGTCTTCCAATGCCACCGTTGTTTAAAACAAAAACCATAACAGAGGAATAATCTCAGATGGCTGAGCTGCTACATTTTTAGAATAATACAGTTTCAGCTTAAGCGGGAGAAGTTAACCTTCAAAAAGAATGTGATGAAGCCAACCTTCAAGCGAGCGCAGTGGCCTGGATATTCTCTCCTTTACTGTGTTTACCTAAAGCCAAAGAAAAAGAAGCAAAGAGAAGAAAAAGTAGCTTGATGAGCAACAGGATGGCAGCCATTACTTTTTAGTTCAATTCATTACATGATTCTAATGAAAGAGTGTGATGTTAAAAGAAAAATCCCCATTATTATTCAGGATTCATGGGTTCTGGTCATGCCATGTGGGTCATTCACTGCTCCTTCTCACCGGCTGGTTCTGGTTGGGATAATTAATGTCATCAGACACACCTGGAAGAAGCTGCATTCATTCAGTCTCTGTCAGACTGTCTCAATGTCATCTCAGTTTAAGATTGGGTTGCTCTGCTCCTATACCAGGCTGTTTAAACTCTGTTTAAAGTTTCTGGCTTAATTTGATCACAGTTTGAATTATTGTTTTTTTTCCTCAAAATGGAGCTTTGTTATGACCTCTGTTTTTGTTTTTAAACCTGTGAATTTTCCTTTAACTCTGTTTTTCTAGGTGAGGGTTTGTAGGCCTTAAAGGTTATAGACCTGGTGAAAGTTTTCATCATAAATGACTAAAACTGGTCATTTTTGTGGCTGGAACAACAGCCATTGAGGTTATGTCATTGTTCAATAATAAATCAGAATAAACTACAATATTCCTGTTGCTGCAACACATTTTCGCAACATAACATATCACGGGGGGGGGAGGTGACCACAGTCAGTACTACTGTAAGTCTTATTGTGGTATTAAAAGAAATAACTGTTACAAACCCATTGCTGGTATGTTTTAATGTACTTTTAAAGTGTTGGGAACACAAATCTACTGTGGAAGACGTACTGGTTCAATCTAATCAGATAAAAATCCTAAATAAAGAGCAACAGCAGTCAGATTAAACCATCAAGTGGTCATTATTGGCTTCAGTTTGAAATTTGGATCAATGTTTATCGTTTACATACAAAATCAATTCAAAAAGACCAACTTTGAGCACGTTAGCTTTAAATAATGAATGAGAATGCATATAAAATACACTGGGCAGTGAGTCAATTATTGCTGTTTTTTTTTATATATTTAGAAGACTAAACTTTGAAACAATTTAAACATTTTCAAATATTAGGGGAGACGATGGCAAAGTTTAGGTTCAAAAAGAAAATTCTAAATAATATTACTCTGACATATATTTTGTAAAAACAAATACTATATCAATCTTTAATCTGCAGTAAAAATGAGGATTTAACATAATTTACTTACAGAATAGATCCTAGTTCTTCCATATAGGTTTGTGAGTGTTCCTGATTTATGAAATGATGCCTTTAAGACAAACTGGAGTGAATGTGAACAGCAGTCTGGTGCTTTGAATACAAAGCCTTTGTTGATGCAGTGTGTGAGTTTAATGTGGCACAAAAAAAAATGTTAATCTGACATTGTTTTCATAAACAGTATTTTCTTCAACAGCTCAACACAAATTCCAGCAGTGATGTAAAATGTGATGCTGCTCCAGGAAGTTGGCTGGTAGACTGTGGCTGTGGAGCAAAGGAAGATTTTCAGTCTTCTTGGAGGAGAGGAGCAGAAGCTCACGAGTTCGCTGTCTGCTGTGAACAATCGCTCCATCAAGTTACAAATCATACAATCAGTGCTACTTGTCTAACAAAAATAAAGTAACATAAGCTTTCATCAAATATGTGTTTCAAATCAAATAAACTTTTAACATTTCATCCTTTTGGCAGATGAACTGCAGATACTGTCTGTGTCCTTTTGTCCCCGCTGGCAGAAGAATAAAAGAATGCTGAGCTGGTCAGGATAATCTCTCCCTGCAGCCTCGTCTTTCCCTATTTTTGAATGATGCTTGTTAGGATCTGAACAACAAAGAAATGATTCAATCATACCTGTTTGGAACAAGATCAGCTTCCAGCATTTGGTAGATCATCACGGAGTTCTGTTCCTCCATCTATCTGCCATTTCACCTGCAGCTGGGTTCCTCTCACCTCAGTCTTACGGATGTCTTTGTCCCACCTGAACCAAGGCAGAACAGAGAGACAGAGAGAGAGTCTAAAGCTGGAGCAGCAAGAAGGAAGAAACGCATTTTTGTCATTTTTGTACCCAAAGCTTGTGACAACAAAAATCCTGGTGCTCTCCAGCTGTTTAAACAATTGTACAAGTCAAGGTTATGTATGCGTGTGTGTGTGTGTGTGTATGCACTATATTATGACAGAAGCATTCTCTCACCTCACATATGAACTGACGTGCCATCCCATTCCTATTGCATACAGTTCAGTATGATCTGGGTCCACCTTTAGCAGCTCTTACAGCTTCAACTCTTCTTGGAAAGCTGCCCACAAGGTTGAGGAGTGTGTTTAAAGGAATTGTTGACCATTCTTCCAAAAGTGCATTGGTGAAGTCACACTGACAGTGGAGAATGCCTGGCTCTCAGTTTCTGCTCTAATTCAGGTCAGGACTCTGTGCAGGCCAGTCCAGTTCATCCACACCACTCTGTCATCATGGATCTTGCTGGTCATGCTGGAAGAGGAACTGTTCAACATGTTTTGGTATCCTGAAGCATTCAGATTTCCTCTCACTAGAACTAAGGGGCCAAGTCAAAGTCCTGAAAAACAAGCCCACACCATCATTCCTCCTCTACCACATTTCCCACTCGGCACTATGCAGTCCGAAATGCTTCGTTCTCCAAACCCTGACTTTAAGTTTTTCTCAAATGGAGGTCATTTGTCCAAAAACATGGAAATCACTGGTTTTCAGTCCTGATCTTGTATTGAAGAGGCATATTTAACAAGGATCCCAGTAGGTCCAGTCAAGAACATTTATCCCTCATTTCCATTGAGTAGTACAGTACGGTCTGGTCCAGTGGAGTATTTTGAGCCTTTCCATTTTAAAATACACCGAACCGTTCCATTTTTGGGCACTCATTGGTTGTAGAATTTTGGTACTTCAGGTCAATGTTTTGTAGACCTGAAGTACCAAAAGCCAAGCGGATAAAAAGTGAGTTTTTGTTTTTGTTGGCTTCCCCTCATATGTGCCATAACGAACAAACTTTGAGTGCAAATGCTCAGTTGAACTACCTGGACGATCCTAAACTGTACCGTTCCTCTTGGTGGAAACCAGGCTTTAACAACCAAAGACAATCGATTCTGAGTCGGTGGTAAGACAGCTGCCTATCTTTCTCAAGTGTAAAAAGGAGAGGAAAACCAAAATCATTCCCTGCTCTATTTAGGTTATACAGATCTATCCTTACAAAAAAGGATGAGCTCATCCTCATGAAACAGTTTTATCTATCGGGATAAAGCAACTCTAAGAATACGTTTGCACCACTCTAATTCTAAAGGTCTTTGTCTTTGGCCAAATCCAAATGCTTCTCCAATATCTACGGCTTCTCCCTACACCCCCAATTGCAGGGTGGTAGAGTTGTAGTGGTGTCTGAAATTGTTTTTTTGGGGGGTAGCCATAGGGACTTACGACCGTGTGTATCACTCTTAGCCTCGCTGAGCAGCAGAGGAAAAATCATTTCTTCATGATGGTGAACTCTGAAGCACAGAAGTTTATTTTTGAATATAAGTAATGACTTTTTGTTTTACCATGACTTTTGAAAGTTATAAAATCACTGTTGTCATGCTTTTTCCAAGCGCTACCAGCTACGCGCCAACGTAGGTGACCAGCTATTGATGACGTCATTGAGGGTTAGTAACATCCGAAAGTTAAAGATACTATTTTTTCACAGGAGGGCGAAATTTAGGGATAGGGAGAAGCCGTGGGGGTAGGGGAAGAATTCAGATTCAACCTTTTTTCTTGCTGAAGTCTTCATCTCAGGTCATTTTAGACAATTGATTAAGATAATGACATAAACATATAACAAATGGTGTTTCTTTTGTCAAATATTATGCAAATCATACGATGCACACAGAGGAAACAGTGAAAGGGATAGTGCAAAAAAGCACAGCCAGAGCTGTAATGAAAAACTGAGAAACGCAACTTCTCCCTGAGCTACTGAACTACCAACTACTACTCCTAACTAAACTACTGGGTAGGTATTCTGTCATCTTTGCCGAGTAATTTATTTGTTCAAATAAGTTAAAAATAAAAAGTAGCTAATTATTTTCTTGGGTTGAAAAACTTAGTGTGGTGGAACATCAATTGCTACGATAAGTTTTGTGCTGGTAGAAAGTATGGTCTCAAATAACATTTTTTAAATGGCCGTAATCCAGCATATTTGATACATTATTCTGCATTTTCTGCTTCTGACCCTTTTCTTCTGTTCTCTGCTTAGACATTACTCCTTCCAACAGTATGACCTAACACCCATGATTAATAAAAGACCTTTACTAACTGTTCATTTAAATGTATATCAGCATTTTATCTATTTTTTATTAAAATGTACTGTGTGTTTGTGTATTTGTACAATGCTATCAATATTGACTACTTTAGGGACTCACTTAAGTAGAATAGGTTTGACCCTGAAGCTTTGTTCTATGGTTCGTGAGATTGTGCTATTTTCTACTTCAATATGATAAACCTTTTGGGCTACATACACACTAACCCCGGCTTTTTGAATGCGTCCATCCATTGGTGTTCACACTGGGGGAGTAGTGTTTGTGCTTTTTCTACTGTTTACTAGCTCTAAAAATGTTCTCCTCCATGATCAGTTTACAAAGGGTAGGTACTTTTGTGAATTTCTGGGAATTTCATCAGTACGTCACTAGCAAAACCGCGTCCCTGACTGATCAAAGTTCAACTGGTTGAGCTTTCAATGGGTTAAAGACCATAAAACTTGCGTAGCTATGAGTGAGCACTAGAGTTTTGAACATAGTAGTCTGAAATGCGGGTTTACGTATATATATCTTTTTTTATTTTATTGAAAGTGTTGCTTAAACACACGTTGCCAAAGCTGGTGTGTACATAGCTTTATTCCTATAAATAGACACACTATTTGGCATTGAACTGCATTGATCAAGAGTGTTAGACTAGAAACTAAACTGCAAACCCGATTGCTCTACTACGTATCTGTAAACCAATCTTTACATTCTTTGGTGGTTGGTAAACCAACGTACAGTAAGTCTATGCTAGATTTCCTGAAGTGGTTAGGCTGTAACAGATTTAATTACAGTGATGCAGTCTATTGTTGTTTACCCAATTTGGAGTCAAGCTCATTTTTGAAATATGAAAAACGTAACTTGTTAAAGCACTAAATGTTAAGAATTTCTTTTCTGTTTTTTTGCTTTGCTTCTTTTACAGATTTTCTTTCTTCCTCAGACATCCATCATTATGAGACCGAACGCTTCCAATGCCAGTGATCTACCTTCCTTCCTGCCATCTTCCTCCATCATCGTCAGCGAATTTCTATATCAATGTTTAAACACAGCTGTTGGTTTTCACACAACAATGTCTTACGTGATCACCATTTCTCTCGTCCTCCTGCCACTCTGTGTCCTTGTCCTTCGTCAAGGTTACCAACGACACTGGAAGCAGTTTTCAAGCACCACGATCGGTCACTCTGATCTCTTCACGTATCACATGGTCATGATTGAGCTGACAAACATCATTGGGTCCACATCCTGCCTCTATGGTATATGCGCTCAAATCCCAATAATGGTGAAACCATTTGTTTTTATTTTACCTTTGTGCTTAACTGGGCAAACATGTTTTCACATCCTGACCTGCTTTGAGCGCTACCTGGCTGTTATTCATCCCATCACTTATGTGAGCCTTAAGAATGCGAAAATGATCAGGATCAGGAATGTCATCATTGCTGGTATTTGGGTTATATCTGTTCTGTCAATGGGATCTGTTACCCTTACATTTGGACCTTCTCTTTTGAGCGTGTCGTTTTTGATGATTGGAACATCTTTACTTTCCATTTCATTCTGCAGCATCTCCATGCTGTGCTCACTGATCCGTTCAGGACCAGGAGACGGAGATCGGCGACAGGTCAACCAAACAAAGCTCAGGGCATTTCACACAATTTTATCAATTTTAGCAGTGCTGTTACTGAGGATTGTGGGATGCGTATGCACAATTATCCAAGGGGGATCCATGAATCAGAATGAAGAGTGTGGTCTGTGGCTGTCTGTATTTTGGTTCTCTCTGCCAAGTAACTTGGTTTTGCCACTGCTGTTTTTACACAGGTCGGAAAAATTACAATTCTGCTGGAAAAGAAATCATTTTAGCAACTAATCCTATTTGACATCTTGAAGTTGAGTCATGGCATCTGGTCTTGAACTTTTATCACTCCAAACATCCTCATCATTATCATACTTTAGATTTTTACTGGTATCTAGAACTAATGTGTGAACTTTAAGCTGAAGTCAAAAGGTAACTGAGGCTGCCACAACCATACCATTGACTTTGTCTTAACATAAACCTGTGATCTGTCGTGCGCTGCATGGTGGTGTAGCGGTTACTACTCTCGGCTCACAGCGAGAAGGTCTCTTTCTTTGTAGAGATTGCATGTTCTTCCGTGTACGTGTGGGCTTTCTCCAGAGACTTAGTTCAACAAATTTGATTCCTCGGCTGTGAGAGCAATGGGCTGCAGTCACCTGACAGTGGAGTTGAACTCACAACCTCTCGGTCTCAAGGCGGACAGTAGAACAGTAGAACAATAACCCGATACATTGCATTCACTTCCACTGTTCTCTGTCTGAATTGACTTTGGTTGCTCTGTATCTCAGTCATAAGTCCTTTTGGATAAAAACATCTGTCAAATGAATAATTATTAGTCATCATATGTAAAGAACGTCATACGCTTCTGTTAACACTGTGGTAAAGAATGTTTGTTTTCATGGAAATTACACGTCAGCATTACTAATGACTACGGTAGGGCGTTAGAACAGCATAAGACAGAATCCCCCGTAAGCAGAAGTGAAAGTAGATTTTTGCTAATGCTGGTACTATAGCGAATTATGTCCACGTGAATCCTTTTTTATAGTCGTAAATACTGATGAACACAGTTGAGAATAAAGGTGGACTATAAATAAAAAGTGTCTGTAATACTCCTCATCAGTTGTTGGGTGACTTCATACCATGACACTAGCTGCATGTGCTGGACTTCTACCAGGTTTTTTTTCAATTACTTTTCAAATATGCATGAATTTCTTTGCTCCATGTTTCACTTCTACCATTGAATTAGGTTTTATCTTGAACTATCAATCAGTGTTCAAAAAACTGGATGAATCATTGATTGTTTTTCTTGCCTCAGTGCAAACTAACCAACCTCCAGCTTGCACAGAAATACACCTACTAGACTGTGAATCAATTGAGTGTTCCCGAACAACAAATCGATTCTTCCATAAGCCTTATGAATACATCAGGGAACACTTCCCATGCAGCCGCTCCTCTCTGCGACCCTCCATGGTTCAGAACAACCCAAAAACCCAGATGGGTCAACCCCTGTCCAGATGTAGTTTAATATTGCATTTATACTGCACTTTACACTTTATCAGCAGCATGTCTGAGCTGCTATAATCACTGCAGCTAATTACTCCCTCTTGTGGTCACATAAGTCATATTCTTTTGTCACTGCCTGTTTTTTTGGCCGTGTTCTTTTGTGCTGTTGTCATATTGAGGTTCTCTCATCTTTTTATTGTGCTAGTTCACTTCTTTGTTTTTCAAACCATTATTTTGTCAAATAAATAGTTTAATATCAAGTCTGCCTCCAGTTTCTTGCTGTTGTGTGTAAAACAATTCATAATAAATATTATTGAACGTTAAAATCAAGCTGGTCAGATAATACATATTTGTTCTTTAAGAAGTACTTCTTCCCTTGTTAGGCATCTGAAATTTTCAGTGAACGGAATCTCTACAGACACAGTCATTTCCATCAAATTATCACAAAAATGATTCATACTTTTTTTTTTTTACATTCCAGGTTAATAAAGAACTTGTTTTAGTCGCTCACCTCCACTCCCAGCGTACATTTGTTCTGCAAAGATGCAGAAAATGTTCAAATGCCAAAACATGAGCCCTGGTAGTGATTGATGCTCGTTTGAATAACACTAATCTTTCGAATTCTTTCCACTGCTCAGCAGCAGAGTTATGCCAAATAGTTGCATAAATGCAGTTCAAGGATTTCCCAATTTCTACAAAGACTCAGCTTCCATGAAGCTCTGACCTTTATGCAAACGACGACGTCACAGGCGGCATGTGTGTGAATGTTGAGATAACCTTGATTTGAGATTTGCATAATGCTCTCTCATTAGTCACTCAGTTGTTGATTGACATTTTTTTTAAATAAACCATTCTTAAACTGAACTGTCACACAATAGGTGGAGGAATCCAGCATGCCTTACACACCTATATATACCAAACAAATGTTCAACAAAGGAAGGAGGCTGAGGGAGGAGAGCTCAAAAACACACAGGTTAGCGTTTTTTGTTACAATGGGAACATTTGGCAGCTAAAATATTCAAATATTCTTTATTATGACTTTAATGATGAAAGATATGTTTCATAATTTGTTTTTTTTACTTACTTTTAATTTATGCTAGTGCCGATTGAAACATGGTCAACTGTAATATGTAATTCTGTTTTACAAATGTATTCTGCTGCAAATGTTTACTTTGAACAATAGTTTGCTTGAAGAGAAGAGATGTTTGCTTCAGTATCCAAACTGCAGTTTCAAATGAAAAGGTGTAAACATGTATTCATCATTTTGTTTATTCAATCAAGAGAACGAACACATGTAGTTTCTAGTATCATGAAAAGTTCATGTTCAGTGACAGAGAAAAACACATTCACCAAAAATTAAAAATCCCAGCTAAGGCTTTCTTTACATACAATTTTAGTTTCTTTAGTTTTTATTGTGTCACAAACTGTAAAGAATTGTGTGATCTCATTTTAAATATTATGTACAAAGCCCAATTTCACAACACAGTTGTGTCAACGGATTTTACATTGATAAGTTATAAAGCTATAGCTCCCACAGAAAAACATTCAATGGATGGATGGATGGATGGATGGATGGATGGATGGATGGATGGATGGATGGGTATTTTTTTGGCATTGTCACTGTTACAGTGAAATTCTGACAGTACTCCCTGGTCTGTGCAGCACTCATACCTTAAAACAACAAATCGCCACAGTAAAACGTATGCATAAAAACAAAAAACAATACATAGAAATACACAAAAAATGAATTATTCGGTCACTCAAAACAGGACATAATAAATAATTCTGCTCAGACAGACTCTAATCTTCGCAATAAAATCTTGAGAATGAAACAAATTAGGGTGGTTTTACTCATGAAACTCCTCCAAAACTTTACAGTCTTAAGACACTTCAAGAGGTATTTCAGTATTTTTTACTTTTGTGAAAAGAGGCACTTTAAAAATAGGAAAAGAACACTGATAATAACATTTCTGGAAAATAGTAGATGCATCACATTTTTACTTAACAATAAATCTTAAATCAAAACCAACATCTTTCAGCTTTTCCCTTCAGGGGTCGACGTGTGTTTTGGCAGATATTTTTACGTTGGATGCCCTTTGTGACATAAGACTGTCTTAATCCGGGCTTGGCCCCGGCACAATGAGACCCTGCTCGGACCCCTTGTGGCTGAAGTTGGAAGGGTCTCGCCTGAGGGCACTGTAAATGGTCATTGCGCTTCCATGGTAATCGAACCACTGATTTCCCATTCCCAGTTCTGCATGTTTCTAATCAAGTTTTTTTTTTTTGTCAAGACAATGAAGCAAAAGGTTTTTAAATAATTTTCACAATAGTTTTCTTATTTCTACACCCTGGCTCTAAATAAAACAAAAAATATCCAGTTTGCTGCTTTTGAGAAAAGCTTGGAAACGTAAAGATAAGCTAAAACAAAAGCAAAAGTCTTGAATGTCGAAAAACAACGTTTTAAATCTTTGCAAGTATCAAATAGTTTGCTGTGGGCGATTTTGAGATCACTTCCTTTTTAAGGTCATAGGTACTTGGAGGATTTAGAAAATTGTTGCATTAGAGAGGCAGTGTGGAGGAGCTAAAACATGTATTTGTCATGTTGTGATCTTCATGTTCTTTAGAGAAGAGGAAAATTGTAATTAGTAATACTAATGAATCCTGATGTAACTGTAAGAAATTGTAGTTTACTGTGTTTTATCTTTTTCAGATATGCTGGAAACTTCATCTTCCAGAAATGAATCCATTCTTCATGTCAATGTTTCCTCCACCAGTGCACTCCACTATTCAGAAGCCTCTTGCCTGATGTTCCCACCAGGATCTTTCATCTTCTTTGCCTTCTACCTGACCTACATTGTCCTCTTTATCCCTGTCTCCATCATCATCCTCCACCATGCATTCCAACAACGAGGCTCCACCACTCCTGCTACAACGTGCAGCAACTCCGACTGCTTCACCTACCACCTGATGTTCATGGAGCTGATTGGTTCTCTTGGGTTCCTTCTTTTTTGCTGCGCTGTTTTCCAACCAAATGTAGACCTGATAAGAGTAGGCTCCTATCTGTCATCCTTCTTATGGAACGGTGAAATATATTTTCATGTCTTGTTATGCTTAGACCGCTACTGGGCTGTAGTTCATCCCATCGCGTACCTGAGAGTAAAGAGAACTCACAAACTCAGAATCAGAAATATCTGCATCGGCTGTGTGTGGCTGCTGTGCTCGGCAGATGTTAGTCTGCTATTTCTTAAAGATCAGCTTATTGTAAATTTCTGTTTTTTGATTTTAGCCTTGTTGGTGGTGTCCCTGTGTAGTTTGTCTATTCTGTGTGCGTTAATTCATCCTCCTCCGGGGGATGGTGTGGGCACCAGGGTCTCTGTTGACCATGCCAAACGGAAGGCCTTCTACATTGTTGGCACCATTTTGGTAACTCTGGTCTTGAGGTTTTGCTGGGGTTTTTATTGGATTGTGCTCTTTTTGACAGAAGGAGAAATCCAATGCATGATTTTATCATCTTGTGTTTGGCTTAATTTACCAAGCAGCCTGGTGTTGCCTCTGCTATTCCTACACAAAACATGGAAAAACTTAGCTGTGTGTTGTGTAAACAATAAACATTAATATTATGCATCTGAACTTATAAAATATCAAAGCTTAAAAAATATTTTTTTACCTTGCTAGTTAGTTTTCAGCTGCATTCGCATCAAATGTGATTTGTGCAACAGACTCGTCAGGTTTCCATGTTAACTGAATGAACAGACAGAGTTTAAGAAGACTCATCGCATCAACTAATCAGGGACTCCATTTGGGCCGTGACATGTTGATTAGTGGGTGGAGTCCAAAGCCAACCTGGAGGAGAATCTGATCATGCTGACCATGATGGGATTTCTCTCATTTGTATGGAACCAATAATAAAAAGGTTTTCTGATTTTATTCTTGTTTTAATTTTTTCCCTCCTAGGACTAATGTGAGACAGGATGTCATCAAACTAGGTCACAGAGACAGAAGTAGCGCTGAAAGCGTTCCGTCGTTCAGACGCAGCTCCTGCAGTAGATGGTGAAGCTCCTCGTTCTGGGAGAGTCCCTGAATGATCTCATGAACCCAAACACACAGACAAGATTACAAATGTTTTAGTAGAGCTCCTCAAAACAAATAAACCAGATCTCTCTGTATCATCCATGTGATGTAGCGATGAGGCTATAACTTTTGACAGTGGCTCCTCCCACGCTCATCTGGACCATTAAGTTTATAGACTCAATTTTAGACAATTGTTGAACAGCAAATTTTGACGCATCAAAATACAGGCGGTGGACGCTAATTTGATGCACAAATTGCATTCAGTGTGAATGCACCAAACGAGATTCACGCGGCCAGTTTCAATGTAAAGTCAATGGTACAGACGCGAACTGAGGTTCTGTGGTGCGAATTGTGCGGCTAGCATGGCGTGAAAGTCTGGAAACCTAATTGAGTGACGCGGTGCGGCGAGCCAGAGTAAAAAAAACCTAAACTCCGGGGAGGTCGCCACGTCTGTGTCAACCAATCAGGGACTCAATTTTGGACACATGACGGTTTCAGGGACAGCGGGTAGAATACACTTCCAATATTGTGGATCAGATCTCCTGAACTTTTTTCTTAAGCTGATGTATCCCATAGGGACAGTGGCGTTTCCTGAACTCTTCCCGCATGGAGCTAGAGCAGGCACGCTTGCTCTGCCGGCTACCAGGAGACGAGCTGGCAGCCAGACAGAGATCTGCGGCAGCATGGAGAGACGGTCTGCTCGGGCCTCCTGAACTTTATCGTCCTTTTTGTTTTTCAATTGAGACAATAATAATAAAACAGGTCCCCTAATTTTACACATTGTAAACTTGAAGGAATTTTTGAAAATGAAATTGTAAATTTAGAAAAAAAAAATTGGTAAAATTTAAAGAATTATTGGAAATTTAAAAATAAAATAAAATAAATAAAAAGATACATTTGAACTGTTAACTGTTAAAAAAGAAGCGGTTTATTTGTATTTTCTACTTTTTTAACTATACATTAAGATGTTTGGTTCTAATTAAAACCTCACGTTTCCTTTGCTGGCCTGCAACTTCAAGCCGCACAATTTTTTAAAAAACATTGTTGAAAAGGACCCGCCAATATACCATAAAGGACGGAGTGAACCTGATCTTTGCACAAATGGGTTGGATTTGAATATATTCAAAGAAACTAAAGGAGGTGGAGCTGCAGCGGTCAACAGGTTGTGAGCAATTGCAATTTAACCTCAGTTCAGAGAGAATCGAGGAATGACACCAGTAGTGCTGAGGTTTGTGCTTTATTTGTGACATTATTAAAAAAAACTGCGGTTAACAGTGAAACATTTATTTCTCAATAAGTAGGTACCTTTGTAAAAAAAGAATAAAATAAAACTTTATTTTGAATTTTGTATAGAGGTGCTAGGATTTGCAAACCCCTTCAGTATCCCAGAGCTGGTAAATATTTTTGATTGTAAATGATAAGACACGGATCTATGATCATTTAATTTAGTGCAGTGATTTTTAGCGGAAGGCATGACAGAAGGAAAAATAAGAATAGAAGCACAAATATTTAGACCCAATATTACGTAATTATTTTAAATGGTCCTTTCTGTTGGTCGATGAAAGTATTCACTCATGTTGTTCCAGTTGAACCTCTGCAAATGGAGTTTAAAAAGTCGATTCCAGCGATGCTGGAAGTTCATAAAGTAAAAGAATCCAGGTTGATTTGATGCTTCTTTCTATAAGGAGCAAATGATTAATGTTAAGATATGTATATATTTTGTCATTTCTTTGTTTTTCCAGACATGTTCAACTCCTCTTCCTCCAACGAGTCCCTTCCTTTGCCACACGGCAATGACGTGTCTTCAAAGATCTCCTGCCTTCTGACCGTCCCCAACATTTACATCTTTAAAACCTTCCACGCCATCAATTCTGCCCTGATGCTCCCCCTCTGCCTTTTCATCATCCACCATGGTCTCCAACAGAGGCGGCAGAAGACTTCCTCTACATCAACGATGAGTCACTCTGACTGCTTCACCTACCATATGGCTTCAATGGAGATGATTGGTGTTTTGGGAAGCTTGTTTAATATTTCTGCCGTTAACACTGAGAATTTGGACTATTTTGCTGTATACCAATGCATGGCAATCTTGATTGTGCACGGACAGACCCTGTTTCATCTCCTCACATGCGTGGAGCGCTACCTGGCCGTCATTCATGCCATCGTATACATGAGACTAAAAAATGAGCGAGGGGTCAGAATCCGAAACATCAGCATTTGCTGTGTGTGGTTGTGTTGCCTTGTATCAATGGCTTTATTCAGGTATAACAGAGTTCTGGTCATTGTGGATTTCTGTCTCATGGTGATCTCCTTAGCTGTCGTCTCCTTCTGTAGCTCTATGGTTCTCTGCGTTTTGGTTCGTCCACGACCAGGAGAGCAGAACGCGAACCGAGATAAACTCAACCAATCAAAGCAGAGGGCGCTCTACACCATTGCATCCATATTTGGAGCTCTGCTGTTGAGGTTTTCAGCGAGTACCATTTGGATTGTAGTGCAAGTTTTGGACACAGATCTTTCCTGCCTGGTAATGATGATGGCCGCATGGTTTCAGGTGCCCAGCAGTCTGGTGTTACCACTCCTGTACCTGCACAGAGCAGGGAAGCTTGGGAAATGTAATAAAGTCTTTACCTGATAAAAACTCGTTTTGCAAATTGTCTTGCAAATTTCTCGAAATCTGTCTGATTACGTTGGTGTAAGTTTGTGACTCATTTAGTCTTTTTATCCCCTAAAGAAAAACTACGTAAACCAATAAGAAACTATAGAATAATCGAATTAGCAGTAGCAAGTCAACTGTCCAGTTATATCTTATTATTGTTTGGCATCGTTTTCTCTGCCACAGTTTGAAAACGTTAGAAAAATGTTTAAATGAAATTTAAATAACACACTTTAACTGCTGCCAATCCAATGGTGAATAAGCTACTCTATAAGGTTCATGCGTTTGTAAATCTGAGTGATGTCACCAGCCGTGAACCTCACCGTACGTCAGTGCAAATCTGAGTCCCCGATTGGTCAAAATTCAACTTGGTTTAACTTTTAACATGGACACTCGTAAATGGAAGTGGTTGCTTGAACGAACGTTGCTGAGGCCGGTGTGAACGTAGTATCAAGGCTTGATTTCTGGAGAAGCAATTCCAGAAAAATTTGTAGAAAAAAAGTCATTTGATTTGTGTTTTCTTGGCACTGAATTCTTCATGTACTAAAACCAACACAATTTTGTTCCTGGTAAGGGGTGTGGATCTTTTACTTTCCACATAGCTTGAAGTGTTTTACAGTCCCAGCCACATTAGCATGTTCCCTCACACACATTCATGCACCGTCGCTTGTCAGACCTGGTTTAAGCAAGCAGAGCAGGAACCAAACCTACAATCTGAGGTTGACCACTGTTCGTTGCCGTGGCCGCCCCAGTTTGTTCAGCCTGTCCTGAATTTGCTAAAGTTTGCATATATGCAAACACACACTAACACACGCGGCCCCATGAACACCTTTGGAGACGTGGTTTTACTTGATCAATACTTTCTGCCAGAGACGAAGAATGTTGAGTCGCATTGCTTTTTTGTGCAATTATGCTTGCATTGCAATTTGTTTCTAATTCTAGGTTTTTCAGGGAGTTTATCTTACCATCAGTCCAGGGACAGCGGATAAAATTATGCTTTGCAGCTAACTCTGGTGCATTGGCAGCAATGCTTCTTACTATGTAAATAAATGAACAAATCAATAAGTAAATCCAGCCATACAGTTCTGATCCAGATACTAGCTTGGACGAGTAAAACAAAGATGCACATGGATCCAGAAGTGGCTGCATAAGAATTGAGCAGGAACTCATGGCTTACTATAGTTGTTTCTACGCCACAACAACAAGTTTTCTCAAACTGCATGTTTTGTTTGCTCCAGATTCAATACAATTTTAATAAAGAAATACTCAGAAATGTAATTTTCATCTTATTTTGTCCTCCGTCATCAGAAAAATACAAGAAAGAACATGCTACAAAACACAATTTCTTTTATCAGAGTGGGTCGTTAAATGAGTAAAAATGTGTACACATACTTTTAAATGTTTTTCCGACAACACAGCAGTTTTCCTGCTCTGTTAAGAAACAACAGAGGCAACACCAGACTACTGGGAAGATAGAACCACATGTCACATGTCATCATTACACAATCAATTCCTTCTATTAACGAATAATGGATGACCCAAACCAAACCCCAGACAAATCTGAAGAGCAGCACTCCAAGAATCACCAAAATGGTGTAAAACGCTCTCTGCTTTGAGTGGTCAACCGCCTCTCTGCCCCCGCCCTCTTTCCCTGGAACCGCTCGAGTCAGAACCCAGAGGACAGACAGACTGCAGAAGGAGATAGCTGACAGGGATACAATCATTATACAGAAATCTATAGAGATGTTGGAGTTTACTTCCATTACCAGAAGCATCAGAACACACGTGGTCAGCCAAACACAGACATTAACGATGTTTCTGATCCTGATCCCTCTTTCATTCCTAAAGTTCATGTAGGTGATGGGATGAACGACAGCTAAGTAACGCTCCAGACAGGTCAGCATGTGAAAAAGTGCCTGACCATCCCAAGAGAATGTCAAAGGGTAGAATCCAACACCCAACACATGAACGTCCTCTCTGTAAATCCCAATGCAGCAGATGATGCAGCCAAGCAAACCAATCAGCTCCACAAAAATGATGTTGTAGGTGAAGCTGTCAGAGTGACTGACTGCTGCTCTTGAGGATGAAGAGCGCGTTTTCTTCCATTTTCTGAGACCATAGTAGATGATGAAGGTGTACAGAGGGAGGAGGACAAAGATCATAGTCATAAAGAAAGTGATGTAGATGAGAGATGCTGGTTTTGTTAAGTAGCAGTAAAAATCTGAGGGAACGGAGGAGTTGATGGAGGACAGGTAACGGAGAGGTGCAGACATTTCTGAAACACAAAAAAATTTACCAAATTAGTTACAAATCCTTTAGTTTTCCTTTAACAACCAATTTCCATTCTATCACTTTTGTGAAAAAAATGTAATGCAAAAACTAAGACTAAATATCACTTACACACAACTGCTTATCAGCACACTAACCTTATCAGTGTTTGCCTACAGGCTTCCTTGCTTTGTGTGCTTCTTTCCCAGAACCTGTGGTGTCTGCCCTCCTGATGTACTCAATGGAATTTTCTCTGGAAATTTAATGTTGAGATAAATGTAGTTTATTTGCATTAAACAAAATGTGTCACAATTAATCATTGATATTTATGTAACACTTCAGTCATCGGCTGCTGCGCCCAGTCTGTGGATTCTTATATGACCATAGATAGATAGATAGATAGATAGATAGATAGATAGATAGATAGATAGATAGATAGATAGATAGATAGATAGATAGATAGATAGATAGATAGATAGATAGATCAGCGCACCAGATGGTCTGAAGGGGGCGATTTTAAGGCTGGGTTTGACAGCCTGGCCAACAGAACCTAAATGCTGGTTAATCTCTAGTACGGCATCATCAGGAGCAATAACTAGTGTTTCTGAGTTCAACTGCAGCCCTCGTTTTATCTGCATCAGGCCGTTCATCAGAGTCCAGCTTGTGTGTCCATAAAGCAGAGCTTGGTAGAAAGCCACACCCCTTCCACTGAAAGCGAGCTCGGCAGAATCTGTCAAACGTTTCGAACGTTGGAGGTGAGGGTTAGAGGACATGTTTTTCTGATTGGTCAGTTTACAACTTGAATAACTTATGATGGAAAAAAAAACAGACTATAACCAATCACAGCTTGAAAAGGCAAAGTCCGTACCGCAGAAAAACGGTGGCAGAATAGACTTCATTTGATTGGAACCTGAGATACGGCATTTTCTTTGGGTGACTTCACAGTTGTTTTCTCCGTCTCTATATATCGTGGATACGGAAAGTATTCAGATCCCCTTAAATGTTTCACTCTGTTATATTACAGCCAAAATCATTGAAGTTCATTTTTTTCCTCATGAATGTACACAGCACCCCATAGTGACAAAAAAAACACAGAATTTTTGACATTTTTGCAGATTGATTAAAAATGAAAAACAATAAAATAAAATGTTATAACATTTCTCTTTAGAATTTGTGCTTAAAATGTAACTCTTTTGTTGAACTCTACACACTTATTTTAGAATAATACATTTCCAGTTATCAGAACCCAAATATTTATTCAAAGTTAATTTCAAGATTAAATTTTTCTCAAAAAGTTTAAATTCACAGCAAAAGCTGTAAAACTTGTGATGGTTATGTTGGATCATATCCCCGTTTTTCTTTAAAGTCACAATGGTTGCTTTATCGCAGTACAGCAAAATCTCAGTTCCTCACTATACAATCAACATTTATTGTTTTATTCTGTGTCACTGAGCATTCAAGTCCATTTATTACACATTACTCAGAAGACAAATAACTAGAAATAAATTTTTTCAAAGACAAGAACATCCCAAATCATCAAGGAAGAGAGTGAAAACAACAAGTATTGAAGCAATTCATAGGATTTCTCCTTTATTGGAACATTTAACCTTTCTTTCTTTCTTTTATGTGATGTACATTTGAACTTATGGGTTTGGAATAAAACGTTTAATCATTTATGTGCCTTGTGCACGTACAACAGAGGTAACACCAGACTGGTGGGCACATTGAACCAGAAGTCAGAAGTCAACACCAGGCAGTCTAACTTTTCTTCTACTATAAAGAATCCACCCCAAAGTAAACTCAGAATGAATCTAAATACCAGCACTCCGAGTATAGCCATAATGGTGCAGAATGCTTTCAGCTTTGACTGGTCAGATCTTTTCTTTTTTCCTGCAGCAGGATGTATCAAAACCCAAAGAACAGAAATGCTGCAGAAAGACACAGTGAATAAAGATGCTGCCAAAACGAAGCCATTAATGATGATGTAAAAGCTTACGTTCAGCAGGGCAGTGCCTACAAAGCAAAGGAGCCAGGCGCACGCAGCGCTGATGTTCCTGATTCTGACGCCTCTGCTACTTTTCAGGGATAAGTAGAGGACTGGATGAACCACGGCCAGGTACCGGTCCACACAGGTCAGGACGTGAAAAAAAACACGTCCAAACCAGGTGAACGAAAAACCAAAGAGCCCCACCCAAATAAGATAAAAATGATTGCTAAAGATGGCGCAACAGCTGAGGAAACACCCCAAAACGCCAATCAGCTCAATGGTGACCATGTGGTAGGTCAAGCAGTCATTGTGATTTGTTGACGATTGCTTCGGTTTCCGTTGCTGCAGACCATGATGAAGGATGAAGATGCAGAGAGGAAGTAAGAGGAGGATGTTGGTGATGAAGAATGCAACGATAACAAAGGAGCTCGGGGGGGAAATGAAGCAGTAAGCGTCAAGAAGAAAGTCAGAGCTGTTGAAGAAGCCACGACTGAGTGCATCGCTATTGGATGATGGCAACATTCCTGAGGGACAAAATAAACAATGTTTAGTGAGGGTTTTACTGAAGAACAGTAACTAAGACTTTCTGGCTTCTGGTAAGAAACATTTTTGCCCCCTATTGTTTTTATATTTGAATTTATGAGTTTTAATCTTCTGAAAGACCTGCTCTGAAAAGAAATGGTTTTGAGTGTGTGTTCAGTGTTTTTCATAGAGAAAGTTAAGCTTAAAAGTGCATCACTGAGTATTTCTTTTTTTTTTTAACTTGTTGTGAATCAGGAGCAGATGAAAGAATTCCATTTGAAAAAGCGTAACGCCGTGACATAGAAGCTACAGTTGGCGAGCCACATGCTCCCTGCTGTGCTCCGTTCTGACACATCCACTTGTAGATGATTAGATCCGTGTACGTCTTCATTTTCCTTGAATAAACAGTTATTTTAAAGTTTTAATTCTATTGTTTTGTCTCACTGGTGACAAAAGCAATTTGACCAAAACAAAGCTTTTTATGCAGCTTTTTATTCATTTCTGCTCTTTCAGTTTCCACACTAAAAGAAGTTATAACTGTAGTTTTCAGCAGGATGGATTGCTGACAGGTACGTTCAAAACATTCTGATTGTTTTTCTTTTATTTATTTCTTTTATATCTTTGACTGTCAGGTCATAAAAATAAATGAAACCTACATTTAAGATGGTTCTGTTTTCAAATCACTCAACAATGACTGTAGTTGTAATATCAATGTTCAAGTATTCATTTTGTTAAAGCACTTGTACAGAAAAAAAGTAGTACATCAGTTTGGGCAGAAAAGATCAGCACAAAAGTAAGAATCAAGGACATAAGAAAGTGTGAACCAACCGTTGAATTTAACGTCTGAGTTTTCTTTTCTGTGCTTCAGCCCTTTGGAATCACCTCGATCATTCTATTTGACATTATGCGGAAATCGTCCTTTTATATTTCTTTCTTTATTCAAACGACATTCAAATTAACTTCATTTGCATAAAAAAAAACAGGGCCAGAACATCAATTTGTTGAGATTAAAACAAACATGCAGAAGTGGATGCTTGTATCATAGCAAGCAAAAAAAACAAACTTCTAGAATAAAGGGTTCATCCAAAGAAATGTTTTTTTTTTTTTACCTGTACAATCGGCCTGTTGCTGGGAGAATGCTGGACAAGACACAACAAAGACAACAGGCTGAGCTGAGAAGCGGAAACTTTTATCCTCCGGTGCAGCTGATTCTCCACGTTCCTTTAGAGCTGCATCTGCATCGTAACTATAGGAAGCTCCCAGTTTTGAATCCATAGAAAGGGTTCGGGGGGGGAGTGCCCAGAAGTGGTTGGAGCACCTGACCGTTTCTCCTTGCAAGTAATTGAAAAGAACTCTTATTTCTGAAGCTTCTGAATGTTCAAGGTGGCGTAAAGATAAGAGTTGACAAAGCAGCTTTGAGCAAAGAGAGCAGGACGAACTTCTCAACATGGGTGTTGTGGCACAAACAACTCGTTTGAAAGCCAGGAGGAGGAGGGGGGACAGATGAACAGAATAAAAGAAAGCATTGACAAATGACAATGGATGTAATGAAGATTGCAGGAGGGAGGAGAGGGGGTGGAAGAAGGATACAGACCCTGGTTCGGGTAGGGAAGAGAGGAGTTTTCAACTTTCAACTTCATTACAGTTGGTGAGGTAGAGAAGTAAAGTTAAGTAATCTCTGATTACTAGCTAGCCTGACAACAAGTCTGTCCAAAGAGGAATGTTTTAAGCCTAACTTTGAATGTAGAAACTGTGTCAGTCTCTCTTACATGAGCCAAAAGCTTATTCCATAAGAGAGGAGATTAGATGCTCTACTGATAAAAGAATGTATTCAGCTGACCAAAGGAGGGACTAAGGTCTGTCAAAGGAGGCGATTTGCAAATACTGGGCTGTAAGAATATGTCAGAAATAAACACACCTCCAAACAAAGCTTGGGACCTGTTGGGATCTGACAGGACAATGAGGAGACAAAAATAAAACTACTGGAAAATCTGGTGTACATTAGGAAGGCAGCTTACTTATGGAAGTAATAGACATAAAGAAGTAGATGAAAAAATGAAAATCTCTGTAACATCTGACGGATAAAAGCAGTGAAAACAACCCTGAGGCACATGAATCAGAAAGGATTCCAACTGTGAAGTAGGTGAGCTAGTTCTCAGTGTTTTTGTCTCGATGAACCTGAGCTCCACAGAACTCCCAGGTGCAGGCGGGCTGCTTGTCAAGATAAATTATCTCATTTTCATAGCACTCACCAATAAATTACATAACATTGTTTTTTTTTTTTTATGAAAATGATTGGGGACAGAAGGAAACTTTTACATCAACTGGCTTTATTCTTTATGTTTTATGACTGTACACGCTCTGTGTTTGTTTTTCTCTGTGCATGGCACTTTGGGCCTCCTTGGCTGCTGGTAGAAAGTGATTTACAAATAAATGAATGAAATGAACACTCTGAAACTGAAATGCTTTTCGGCCTCTTCATTTTCCCAGTCCATTTAACAAAAGCTATCCAGCTTGAAATCACTTTAATGTTTCAACTCATAATTTGATTCTTTAGAATCTAAAGTGTAAAATGCTTACGTATACTTTCAGTTTAGTTTGACTCAAGGACATTGCGTTTCCATCCAACAACAATAAAATCCCCTCAGGTGTTTTCAGTAGTTAGTTCTAGGAATTAGCTGATAGAGATTTTCTAGTTAGTCACGTCTACTAAGCATGAGATAATTGAAGCAAATTAGATTCACCACTTGTAAAGGAATGTCGTCAGTTTCCATAAGCGCTGTCGCAGGTGAGCCAAGGACAGTGATTTGTAAGTTTTGAGCTGTCATTATGTCTTACAATTACATTTAAAAAAAAAACCTCTGCTGGATCAGATATGAAGAATTAAATAAGGGTCTTTTTTCTCCTGTTTCTTTGTGCTGTTGTGTCTATACAAAGAGGAATTAAAAACTGGAGCTCTTTGGCTTCTCGTGTGTTGGGCGCTGCACGCAGAGTTCCAAAGTACTTACAATAAAAATTAAGTTCAAAGTACAAATATAAAAAGCAGAATAAATGTTAAAATAAAAAAATAACATACAGATTATTAAAAGCAATTCTAAAAAGGTTAGCTATTAGTTGGTGTTCGAAAGGGTCAAGGACGGATGTCATGGGGGCCAGCAACAGAAACCTAGCTACCCCGGTGTTTGGGACATACGACAGTGTTAGAGCTAGTTTACCAAAAAAAAAAAAATCGAATCACGTCTTTAAAGCCGTAAATTTCACAAAAAAAGTTGTAATTATTAAACTGCGGGAATAAAGTATTATAATTACAGCTTTAAAATTATAGTCCAACTTATGACATTTTTCTCGTAAATGAATTAGGTTTTTTCTCATTAAATTATGTGCTTTAAAGTTATAAATGTATGACTTTTATTTTATGTAAATTATTACATTAAAATACCTTATTCTATGAGAAAAGAGATACAGTCATGAGAAAAACAGCAAAGTTGTCTGTTTATCGCATTTTGTGAAGGTTTAGGGACATCAGCTGCAGGGATATCAGTGGCTTCATCAACGGGCGCTGCAGAGATCCTGCATACCATCCGTCAGTGGATAAAACATTAATAACCATAAATCAAAGAAAGGAGCTTTCAAACATTTGCTACATTTTCTAGAAACATTCATCTTTCAAATCCAAGAAGGTGTGACCGAATTGAATTGTACTAGATAGTCTCCTGCTGCACACAGCTTTCACCTGCTGGACTGTATGTTCACTTCAGTCTCGTAACATAACTGTTTTTGTGGTTTTCATCTCATTACAAAAAAAAAAAAAAACTTTAAATCTTATAAATATTTTTTTTTTCTCAAATCTTCAACTAATCTCTTTTTTTTTGTGGTGGCCCTACTTCATCATACTGACATGACATGCAGAAGTCTCTGCATGAAGCAGCTGTATTCTGTTCTAAACGGAGGCAATCAAGTCATCACTGAGTGACACCAAAGTATAGAGTTACAGTAAAAATCAGAATCAAAAATCAAAAACAGGAAATTCAGACTCAGCCATCTGAGAAACACGCCGCCCTCATCAAGTGCTACGCCACGAACGCTGACAAGGAGCCATAATCCTGACAGGACTGTCAGACTGATAATAAATCAAAGGGGTTTAGATTTATGACACGTCTATTCAAGTCAAATACGGTTTTTCATTTTTTGTTTGCATCAAAACATTTGATTCATTTATATTCTAATATTCTTGATTGTTGATCCGTCATCTAACTTTCTACTTACGACATGATTGTGAGCAAAACAAGGGCTTGATAGGATTTTAAGGATTCATTTTTTATCAATTTTTTTCAATTAAATTCATTTCTAAAGCCTTAGTTCCCCATCAAGCTGGTAATGACAAAGTGTGCCGTATCAGAAATGAATGGATGATGCAGAGGCGTTTACCGTCTGAATCATAGCAGTTGAGAGCTGCTTCTGAAAAGTCCATTCATTTCAGCTAATGGACACCTTGAATGGCGTTCTCCCGCTTATACCACAGTCACTTAAGAAACTTCAGTTCGATTATTAGGTTTTCATGGTTAATTTTACCTTTCATCAATGTGTACCAACTATTTATTTTACTGACTAATAAAAAAGTGTTTCATAAATAAATATAACTAGATAACAATTACCCTGTATTAAGCAGTACATTAAGCGAGACAGAAAGACAAAGAACTAGTCAAAACTAAAGGCAACTTTTCCATTGATGTTAATATTTGATAGAGTTACTGGCAGGGCCAACATGGAGCCATTTGAAGAACTTTTCTTCTGCCTTGCTATTGTGATAAAAAGTAAAATAACGTTTGTCCACTTATGTTCCAAGTTTCTGTTGTTCCGGTAACCATCTGGCCTAATTTAGGATTAAGAAATACCTTTTTGGCTTGTGAAAGGCTTAAAAAAGTGGGCATGT
Source organism: Oryzias celebensis (assembly GCA_014656515.1). Taxonomy (NCBI): domain Eukaryota; kingdom Metazoa; phylum Chordata; class Actinopteri; order Beloniformes; family Adrianichthyidae; genus Oryzias; species Oryzias celebensis. The sequence continues at coordinate 3,361,807 of BNCR01000016.1, forward strand.
TCAAGGAGAGCGTACATTTTCAGCCAAAATGAGCAGGAATGTAAACCTTTTTAGACAAACTATTGGGACTAGTCCATCCCTTTAATGTAATATTAAGTCTTGACTATCTTCTGTTAAACCTTTACATGCTATCTCTGAGTCAATTCAGGCACTATTGTCATTAAAGCAATGCATTTAACAAAAGCAAATACAACAAATACATGCGTAGGACATTGTGACCTACTTTCAGTTGGGTTTAAAATAGAACATAGTTTGTTATGATTCTAATTCTTCATATACTTGAGGTCAATTAAACGCACCACTTATAAAAGAATGTTGTCAGGGTGCAAAAGGGCTGACTTGTGCCAAGGAAGGTAATTTGCATATACAGAGGTATAAAAAAATGTTAAAAATCAACTGCTAGACAATGTATGAAGAATTCATTGAGGGACATCGTTTTTTTTTTTTTTTTTTTTTTTTCTTATTTCTTTTAGCTGATTATCTAAACACAGTTTAATAAAGTTGGATTAAAAACAGGAGCGCTGACACACACAAAGCTTTAAAAGTAGCAACATAACTTTAAAGTCTATCCTTTGGCAGACAGACATCCAGTGTAAAGAATTTAATGTCCGTTTTACAGAGAGACCACAGGCTAAAATCAACCATCGTCATGGATTATGAACCGATGTGTTCCCGTAACACATTACCCTTTAGAAATAAAGTTTTGCAATTTGTCCTTCAGTTGTGATTTCCAGACTTTTTAGAGCTGATTGGTCCTTCCTCCAAAATGCTCCTCCCCCTGCTGTACCTGTTTGCTGTTGCTGGACTGACCGGTAAGTCACCATCATACTGTGAAATGCTTTTGAGTCTCCTCTGTGCATTTACCATTAAGAGTTCAACTGTGTGTGGATTTTTCTCCCTTTTTTAAAATGCCCTGTCTATTTATCTTGTTGTTTTCGTTCTGTTGTTTTCTGTAACACAGAGACTTTATTTCATTTTGCGATAAATGCTCATTCCTCTTGTCTGTTTCCATCGTTTCAGATGCATCCTCTCAGTTGATCATAAAAAATAACACTCAGGTTGACAGCAGCTCATGTCCCATCACTTATTATGAGCAGGAGTACACTACACTCTATGTAAGAAACAGACATTTTGTCAAACATGAACATCTTTGTGTTTAGCTACAAAGGTTATTCCAAAAATACAACATAAATGTTGTGTGTGCCTGTATGAACAGTATCTCATTTCTTTTACAGACAAACTTCACCGGTGAACACCTGTTTATTTGTTTCAACGGCTATTACACCCCTGAGAGCAACGGTGACTGTATCAGGATCCCGAATACTATCAACCAAATAAACTTTAAATTAAATGATGTAAATGATCCTCCCTATTGGACTTTTGTGACAGAAACAATCCATAGCGTTGTAAGCACCGTCACAAGCAACGCAACATGCTATGTGAATTTCTTTGATAATTCAGTAAGTATGCTTGCTTGGCCTTTAAGTTTCTTGATACAAACTAAACAAACATCAGATCAAACTTTTTTCTGCACTTTGAGATCAACCCTTAATGAAGTTTGTTCATCCTTCATAGCTTAGCACGGCTCTGTTTGGCATGGGCTCCCAGTCAGTTCTGTATGTTTTTGGTTTTTCATCAGAAGTGAGTATAAGAAATGATTCGTTTTCAGGGTGATTTTATGAATCAGTTCATAAGTTTAATTTTAATTAAAAATCTTGTGATTATTTAAATGCAGCAGGAATTACACAGGGTTCTCTTTTTTTTTTTTTTTTTGCTTTGCCTTTTTTTTCATTTGATTTCTTTTTGTGTGTATTGCATTCATTCATGTTTGTCCTTTTCTAGGACGCAGTTGTTCTGGTTAACGGACATGTGGTAGAAAATGTGCCAATCACTGCTTATAGTTTGTCATTATCAGACACCAGTGGATGCAGAATCTCAGGTTCATAAATGACTGTTTTGTTGAAGTTCGATGTCTTATCAAACATTGATGATTCAACAAGTGGACTACTACACGGAGTCTGAACTCGTGAATTTGTCTCTTTCATGACACAGGCCTTGGGGTGAAACCTGGAACTACACACCAAAGTCTTGACACCTGTACTTCTCTGACATGCAGCAACACCAAAATTGCCTCCATGAAAACTTGCCCGACTGGGCAATGTGACGGCAACGGAACGTAATGACCTTCTTGATTTTAATAAAATGCGTCTCACATTGTCTTCAGACTGAATTTGCCTGTGTGCACCTGTTCATTTCTTTATGGTTATAACATCTTGACAAAATTCTTCAACAAAAAGAACATGTTTTTGCCTTTGGTTTTGAGGAAACAAAGCAGAACCCCTTAGTGGCTGCAGGGCTCAGCCATTCCTTACGATGACGTTCTTTTACCTCTTTGTCTCCATCAGCTGCTTGGGGAAAGGACTCTGCACAGTGACCGGTCCCACTGTCATTGACTTTAGTGAACAACTCAGCTCTGTATCAGACCGGTGTGAGTACACTCTGCTGCACGATCCGTCTACTGGATTCACTCTGAAGGCCAACTTCCTGGAACGGCGTCGCAGAGATGTGAGCTTTGTGGACAGTGTGACTCTGGACTTCAGTCAGGGTGATGACATTCAGCTGCAACAAGGACACAGAGTCCTGGTAAGAAGCACGAAACCTCATGGGTCAAACTCTCCACACCTCCTCTGCTCTGAAGATGTTTGAGGAGTTTTACTGACTGTTTCCTCCTTCAATCTGTCTGCTGTCCAACAGGTGGGAGACAAGCATTTGACCTACTTCAATTCAGTCCAGGTGCCTAGTGGTGTTTCGATCACTACCGAAAAGACTGGAGTCTCTGTTGATGTTTCAATCAATGGATCATCTGTGTCTGTGTTCTTTGATGGAACCACAGCTCAGGTCCACGTAGATTTGTCCGATAATCAAACTTATGATGGTCTGTGTGTAGATTCCAACAGTTTCTCATCTTCAAGACTCCCCAGTGATGCCAGGTAACATCTGATCACTAAGCTGTTTGATGAAAGAGAAAGATCAGAACAAGTCTGAGCAGAACAACAGTCCTGACTGTGTGTTTTCACCTGCAGCTGTCAGGAACAGTATGAAGATCCTGACGACAAAACCATTAACAGCACCGCTGTGACTGAACAGTAAGCAGATTCCTCCTTTCATTTAAACTGATATCAATGATAAAGGATAAGTATAAATGATCATCTGTTTATTGTCTTCTCTTTTCTTTCCTGCATTGAACAGGTGTGACGTCCTGAAAAAAGCTCCATTCTCCTCCTGTAACTCTAAAGTTGATGCACAGCCATACATTGCTGCATGCAGACAAACGTTGGTCAAATATCCTTCAGTGGACAATCTCAGGTGTCAGTTCCTGGAGGCTTATGCCAAAGCCTGCAAGAAGAGTGATGTTAACATCAAGAACTGGTGGACAGCAGCTCAGTGCCGTAAGAACTTTACCAGAAATGATCTTTGCTTCTCAAACCTTCTTCTTTCTCAGAGTAACATCGTTGTTCTTCTCTGCAGATCACCCAGAGCCCATTTGTCAGGACAAATGCAGTGATCATGAGTTCTGTGGAGATATCCACAGAAACACCGACTGCCGCTGCAGAGCCATTTATGCCCACAACTACACTGAACAGCACAGACTGGGTATGTCATCTGAGACCGGATTACTAGAACATAAAAAAGGACAAATGCTAAAATGTATAGTTTGACTTATTGTTCACATGTGTTGTGTTTGTTCAGGAGGTCCAACTGTCTGCAAGGACAACACAGCTACACTCACTCTGGTGGGTTGTCTCCTGAAGGAAAATGCCATCGACTACACTCACCTGCACCTCAATGACAAGACCTGCACAGGTGTGATGGACCCCGAGAGTCACCTTTTGACTTTCAGCTTCACCAGTGACAGTTGTGGAACAGAGGTCACGGTGGGTTTCTTCATCCAACTTATTATTCTCCTCAAAAACATCTCTTTCTTCTCTGCTGAGCTTTTGCTGAGTTTCGTTCATTATAGTTTCATCAACAAAACACATTTAATTTATTTTTGAACATCTGAATCCTCAGAAAAACAACAGCCAGGTCATCTTCACAAATGCAATTGTGACCCGGAACAGCTCCTCAGACCTCATCACTCGTCAGGATAAAGTTTTCATTGAGTTCTCCTGCAGCCATCCTAGACCTGTGGTGCAGAGTGTGGGCTTCAGTATTTTGGACAAGTAAGTAAAACATTCTGCTTCTCTGTCCAGGATTTGCCTCCTTAAACAACACTGCAAGTAGAACATGTGACGTGACTTCAGTTTTACAATAAATGCTCTTTCTAACCCAACCATTAGCATTTATCATGAATTAAGACCAGCTCATGAAAACACTGGAAAGTTCTCTCATGTGGTTGCAGTAACTTTCAGCAACTGGTAGTTCATGCAGTCTCACCATAGTTTCTAAGATCAGGCAGGATCAGGGAGTCCAGGATTAGAATCCTAATTTAAAACTTGTTATCAGCTGGTTTGTGAGTTCAAGAATCTTCTTTGTTCTTTTCAGCTCTATTGAAATTGTCCTCCAGTCTGGAGAATGGAAATACAGCTTGACCATGAAGGCTTACTCTGACGCTGCCCACACCAAACTTTTGGACTCAAACAGTGATGTCAGGCTGAACCAGAAGGTCTGGATTGTCCTGGAGACCAAGGGTCTGGATAAAGATGTGGTTTCTGTGGTGACAGATTCTTGCTGGGCAACCAGTGGGAACTCATCCAGCAGCACTCCGAGATACGACCTGATCAATGATGGGTGAGACGATCAGAACCTCCTAACTGCTGTTTTATGCCGTCCATTGCTGTCATTCTCCAAAATTCTGACATAAGGGTATTTTTTTTTCTTGTTTGTTACCAGCTGTGCAAATGCAGCAGATGGAACAGTCCATGTGAAGGGAAATGGAGAAGGAACCTCCAACTCCTTCTCCTTCAACATGTTTGAGTTCTCTGGAAAGGAACCTTCAGAAATCTACCTTCACTGCCAACTGCAGCTGTGTGTTAAGAAGAACAACAACTGTGTACCGGTACGTCTCAATAGAAGCTTTACTGAATAACGTGTTTATTGATAGTTATCAACACAGAAACTTTTCTCACATCTGGACTTTGTCTTCCAGAGTTGTTCTCATGGACTTCGTAGACGCAGATCTCTCAGATACAGACGTGGAGCTCCAGCCCTGATCAGCATGGTCTGGACTCCTTAGGTAAGACTTGCTGTTAGGAAACTCTAAGCAGGAGGAAGGTCACATGATTAAAGAAGGTTTTTTTAAGCCTCTTTCATTCTTTTTTTTTCTATTCTCTTTCCAGATGGTTTCCACAGGAGTTTTGACCTTTTCTGACATGATTCTGGCTCTGAACTCGAACGTGTGAAGGAATCTCAGTTCTTGCTGCTATGAATGAACTTTTTAATCAGATCTTAAAATGTTGATTGTGGGGAGAATTCTCCAGAAAAAGACAGAACTTGGTCTATCGGATCATTCGGATTAACTGTCTGGTGCTTTAGCAATGATTTGGGAAAGGGAAGTGTGTGAGTTTCCTTTAGCTTTTCTATAAACTCAAACAACGGGATCTCTGACTAGAAACATCTTTAAATCAAATTGGATATTCTGTCATTTTACTTCATGAAGTTAATCTGAAAAACTCCCTGGAGAATTTGCATTAGATAATCCAAACTGCAAAAAGTATTCTTGGATTACGCTATTTCCAAATTTTTAATAGTTAGATTTTGATTGAAGTTGACGCATTTATTAAAGAGAACCTCAAAAACATTTTTCAAGAGTGTTTGGTTAATATTAGTATTTGCTGTGTATTTTAATCAGATGTCTATTGTACACTTGTACCATGTAAAATGATTTTTACTGCTGTATTTTAACCATTTTTTATTTATTTCTTTTTCACTTCTGGGAGAAAATTAATGACAGTAATGGGAAAAATTTGTTTGTTTTTCCTTTCTGATTTTCAGCATTTCATAGACCAAAAACAATAAAGAAAATGTCGGGTTAAAAAAGGCTGAATTTTCATCTCTGACCCAATAATACTTGTTTTTACAACGTCATCCACATACACTACTCACAACAAGTTAGAGATTTTGTTGTCTCCATGAATGCTTTTAGATTTGGTCTAAATTTAGATGAAATGTGTCCAGCTGTGAAAATATCATCTATGAACAAGTTGAGGGCGTGATGGTGGAATTAGGGGATGACAATGGTGACGGTTCTATGATGTTTTTGGGGTACAAACATGTGGTTATTGGGACATCTTCCATAACCAAATCAGTTTTGTGCTGACTGGTGAGAGCTGGCCAGATTGCTGCACCTCCTCCACCGAAGTCAACCATATGGATGCTGACGACCATCATTTCTGTGCAAGGAGACCTGACACTCAACAGTGAACAAGATGGCAGACCGTTGTCCTGGTCACATGGTCACATATGGTAAATGGGCCTGCAGCTGTGTGGTGTTTGCTGAACTGTGTCTGAGCGCAGAGGTCATGGTTGGGGTCTGTCTCTGGCAGAGCTCCACTCCTGGGTCTGTCACAAACTCTAACTGTAGTTCTTGTCTTGATGCAGGTCTGCAGATGACACTCACCAAGTTCATCTGCAACATCTGACTGTCTACAACCAATCTGAAGACGCACTATGGCGCTGCTCATCAGTAAAGCATGCGTTCATGGCTGTTTGAATGAAGAACTTGAAATGACATACTGACAAAATCTGCTTTTTATACCCATAGAACGTTGAAATTGATTCTACTTTGAAAAGGTTTCTCTTTATTGATTTGTTTTTTGTTTTGGCCCAATAAGTAAGACACACTGTACACAGCCTCATAAAAAACACAAAATGAGGTGTAGTCAACAGTCCAGAGTAATCAGAGAAGGCATGAAGTGACTGCATACAAGTTGGAATGGGTGGAGAAAGCTGTGATAGGAAAGTTTCAGTTCAAATGAAAGGAAAGGTGAACAAAAGTGGGCTGAGAGCAGCCATGTTGTTCAGCCTAGAGACAGAGGAACTGAGGAAAAGACAGGAAGCAGAACTGGAGGCAGCAGAGACGAAGATTCAATTCCATTTTATTTCTATAGCCCAATATCACAGCCATAGCCGTCTCATTGGACCGACATCAGTATATTGCAAGAAACAAAAAGTCAGACATGTAAAAGTAAACAATAGCTGGTTGTTAAACAGAGTAAGCTGAACAAACATCTCTGTCCTTACACCCTCCTTCTTGGTGAGGAAAAACTCCAAAAAAACCCTGTCTTTTTTTTTTTTTTTGGGTGGGGGACTAAGTAACCTGTGGCGACGCCTGAAGGGAAAAGCTGAAAGGAACAGTAGAAGAAGAGGTGTGTCTATCACACCAATGCAGTTTTCTCCCTTTACAACAAATCTGCCAAGTGAGACAGTGTGTATGACTGCTTAGCTACAGCATCCCTAACTTATTGTCAGTAGTGTTTGTTTGCACATAGATGATTCTTTAACTGTATCCCTGCCTACAGTGTTTCCCTGCTGACTCTGACAAAATGCATTTAGAAATGTTAGAAAGGCTTCAAACCTTTAGTGTTTGGAACTGAGCAGTGATGGGGTGTAGCAGCCATTCAGTGACGATGGTTCTAAAGGGAGTTTTTTCACGAGAATAACAGTTTTTAGGGTACATTACTTGTTTTCTACATGCTTGACTGGGCGTTGCAAAGGCGAGGTGTGGATGTCACTTCAGGTGTATTATTTTTTAACTTTTTTTTTTCTTTACATGTAACCAAACTCCAGTTCTTCATTTCTGTTTAGAGTTATTCATACTTCCCTAGTCCAATTGTGGATTATTTAGAAAATCCATAAGATATTTATAATATAAAAGAACAATGATCATTGAACATTACAGAAAAACATACAAATCCAAAGCCAACACTTTGGAATACAGATTACATGTGTTTACCATACTCTTCTACTGCGCTGCATTGCATCACGTCATGGTTGAGGGAAATAAAAGCTGTGAAGTGTTAGCCAGAGAGTTTCGGCTCTTTGTTCTTACCTTTCGTTTTACTTCCGTGTCTGCCTGAGTGCAGGGCTTTGACTTCTGGAAATTCATTACGTTCAAGAATATTGTCATAAAATGGTCAATTTTACCAATGTTTTCATGATAAAATACAAAAGTCTTCATAACAATAATAATAAGAATAATCATACGTTTTTAAAAATGCACGATCACTAATGGGTAAAGCAGACAGAATGAGACAAAGGCTAGTTTTTATCCATTGTCCTCTAGATATGATCTCAAAACAGCACATATACAAAAATAATAAATACAAATACATATGTAGACACTATGCAAATGGATCAAATTCAACATCACCACATTAAATTTAAACAGTCTCATCTTTTAGTGTTGGCAGCTGTGGGGAATGATCAGCCACATGTTTTTTTTCTTTATGAAGTCCTTGTTCGTTGTTTGCAACTGAACCTCCTCAGCTACTGAATCCCACGCAATCGCGCTCCTTTTCTTACTGGAAACTTTATTGAAAGTGCGCCTGCACAGAGGAATGTTAACCTTCACCTCCGACAGAACCTGGAGTAACAAGCTTAAGGCTGTTTTTTTGACTGACATTCCACTGGTGCAGCACTTTACACGTCAGGTTTTTTGTTCACAAATACTAAAAAAAAATACTTTTCTGGTTCTGGTTTTCTCTGGTTCTTGAGTGTTTATGCACCTTTATGGTGTTTCTCTTAAAACATAAAGCCTAAGAGTCATTTCTCTTTTTTTTTTTATAATAAAAATCACTCTTGACTCTAAAACGGTACAATCCCGTCTGGCTTATTGCAAATGTGCAGTGACAACAGAAGTATTCTAGTCTGTTCTATTCTACTCTCTTCTTTTTAAAAGGCTTTCATTTCCTTTCACTTCCATTTGGATATGTCTTGTCTTTTTTTTCTTATTCTGTTTTTCCTTTAAAGCATATGTCAGAAATAAATTATTATTCTCTTCTTTTCTGCAGAAATCCTCAGCTGTTTCAGCTTCACTTTGAGGTTTTCCTGCTGAAGGTTCTTAAAGAGCTGTATTATGCTAAAAGCGAGGTTGTTAAACATTTATTTTTTTTCTACTAATGCAGCCATGGCAGCGTAATTTCAGGATTCATTTAAAAATCCCTGACAATGGAACCGGTTGATGGAAAAAAAATTACATGTTAATCCAAGCAGATGATGAGGCAGAGGGCACAGACCTCCATTCAAGCTGCTGCTGCAGCCTACGGCCACTAGAGGGCCCCGTTTACCTAAAGGTACTCACTTAAAATGCAGCAGGTACTTTCCTAGCTGGTTGAAATTTTTCCTCTTATTCATTTGTTCTTTGACGCTGTTTTTTTGGACATGAATCACTGGAGGTGTGCTGTTTTTGTCAGTCAGTTGTAATTGTGTCTCAGCCTATCGTGTGAAATGTTGCAAACATCTTCATAAGTCCCTGCTTGTTTGAAACTCAAAGGAAAAGTAACTCTGTGTTACTGTCAAACTGAGATTTTTCTGAACAGTTTAAATAGGTTGATTAGAGGACTATGTACCTGTATGTCACTGATTCTTGAGAGTCCAGACAAAATATGTCCGACATAGAAAAGTCTAATCTAAAAGACTAATAGACTAAAACATGATTGATGTACTAAGTTTGATCTGAAGGATCTCTGAATACTGGTGTTGTGCTTCAGCATAGATAATTCTATTTGAGAGTATTTTAGCTCAAATGTATGATCACATGTTATACACCCAATATGATTTCTTTTGTCTTCTGCAAAAGACAATACATATGAAAATCAAAGCAATTTCTCAAAGAAATCAGCCTGTGAAACGTTGATCTTCTACTTTAGTCCATTCTGTCAGATTTTCCAGAATAATGAATTTAATTTGTCCAAAATCATTGATATCACTTCGGACCTGGCTGTAGTTCTAGCCGTGGTGAATGCAGGGGGACCACACATGGTTTATAAATAAGTCTGGCATATTTTTTCATCGTTTTAGATGAAAAAAATGTACATTTTTCTGTGGTCACAGGAATCTGATCGCGGAATCTGTTCCACCCAGAAACAGATAAATATTTAGATAAGAATTGGCCTCTTATTAGATCATCACAAAGTTAGTTCAATCTTTTCTGCAGTGATCCGTGTCACGTGAGAGGGAAAGATCCACAGCTGTTAAGTTTTGAACTCTGTCAAGTGCCACCGTGAGGTCGGTCCTTCCATGTATTTATCATCTTTATCAATACAAATTTCTAATCAGTCAATCATATAGCAGCAGATCAATTGATTTAGGTATGTAGACCATGTCACGTGATCTGCTGCAGTTCACACCGAGCATCAGAATAGAGAAGAAAGGTGTTTGATCTATAACTCGTGAATGCCTGATCCTGCAGGAAACTAGAAACCAGATATTGTACAAGAATGGCATCATGACCAGCAATAGCTCCTCTGAAGTCATCACCCGTCAGGATGAAGTTTTCATTGAGTTCTCCTGCGTCCACAAGAAGCCGGAAATGCAGCCAGTGGTTTTCAGGATTCAAGGAAGGTTTGTCCTACCCTTTAACAGGAATTAGAAAGTAGATTCTGGAGTGGTTTATGTGTTAATTCATCTTCTGATTTGTTCTATGCAGCACTGTAGTCCAATTCGTCAATTCTGAAGTCTGGAATTACAGCGTGACGCTGAAGGCCTTCACAGACGCCAGCCGCACTCGGCTTCTAGCTGCAAACACCGAGGTGAAGCTGAACCAGAGGATTTAGGTGGAGCTGGAGACCAACGGGCTGAATGGAGACTTGGATTCTGTCGTGACCGACTCCTGCTGGGCAACCAGTGAAAAACGTCCAACAGCACTCCCAGATACGACCTGATCACGGATGGGTGAGATGATCTGAAGCTTTTGGACTGAATTCCAGATGTGTTTTCTCCTCCTTGACACAGACTTTTGATGAAAGTGTGTCTGGTTTGTGAGCAGATGTGCAAACCCTGCTGATCAGACGGTGCATGTTGGGGGAAATGGAGAAGGAACCTCCAACTACTTCTCCTTCAACATGTTCTGGTTCTCTAGGAGCACTGGGGAAGTTTACCTTCACTGTAAACTCCAGCTGTGCGTGAAAAAGAACAACTGTGTACCGGAACGCCTCAATGGCAACTTCACTGAAGAGTATTTTTAATATAATTGGGGAAAAAATCCAGCTATTCAGCTGTTAAAAGCTCAGATAAATAACTATTTGCCAGCTGTCGTTATACGAGGTTCTTTTTTTAACACTCAAATTCCCATCCAAAAGCCTAAAAACAGCAATAATATTTCAACCTGAATTTTCGTTCATCTTTCAGGTTTGTTCTGGTGGAGTGAGAAGATGCAGGTCTGCCAAACACACACTTGAAGCCCCACTTTCATCACCATGGCCTGGAGCCATTAGGCAAGATGCTGATACTTAAGGAATGATGAAGCAAAAGTGTATTTGTTTATTTCATTTCCTTAATGAACGAATCATAAAATAATCTTTAAACACATGCTGACTCTGCATCCATCAATAAAGTCAGAAAACAGGACACAAGCTGTTTAGATCAGAGCATTGAACATTGTTTTTAATGGACACCCTGCAGCCAATCAGTATCAAGTATTCCCCCGTACTATATGTGTATGATAAAAAGGAAAAAAGCTTTTTAAAAGAATATTTGAATTGTAAAATAGGAAATCAGCTGCTATTTGATTTTTACTCTACAGCAAAATTACTGGAGAAAAGAAGAGACTTTGATTTTAAAACCTGCTGGTGGGGGGGGGGGGGGGGGGGGGGGGCTGCAAGAATTTCTCTAACAAGACAATTGATTTTAAAAAAGGAGTTTAAATCAGTTATTTTCTATCTCTGATCTTTTAAAAAACTAAACAGGTTCTGCTTTGTTTAGTTTATTCTGAAATGTGCTGCTTTATAGTTTTGACTGTCAACATGATAAACCATAAAAAAATAAACAAAGGTGATGTGTAAAAACAAAAAATAAAGTTTGGCTTCTTTTTTTAAGCAGGAATGCTGAGTTTTTATTGGTTTTTTTACTGAGTTTATGAAAAAAAGTTGTTTTTCTCTCAAATTTCCATTAATCTTTCCAGTGGTTAATAGAGGTGTAATGATTCACTTTGACAGTTTGATTCACATCATCATTTGTGATTTAATTCTTCTTAAACAACCGTATTTCATTTGCTTCACTGTCTTTAACTTGACCCTGGATCTTGATAAAAACATTCTGCCACACTGATTTTTTAACGGCATAGGACGGTCCATTAACGTCTCGCCTCAGACAGATCGATCTGGTTGGATCGTACGAATAGAAATGGATTCACTCATGAATGAGACTCTCAATGAGACATCATCTTTGCATCAAAATACAGTTTATTTGACTTGAGTGTTGAGTTGTTCCTGATACATCTAAAATTGAACCAGCAAAGTTTTACTTTGTTAAGAGTTTTCTTTATATGGTGTTTAAAATCAAGTTGTGAATCTAAAATGACTCCAAAGTATTTGAATTCTTGGACCACTCCAAGTCTTTGACCTTGTACAGTGATCAAGGGATCTGAGATACTTATATATACTGACAGTTTGGTACACATTTAGATGTAGCTGTGAGCTTTGCAACCGTGCACTTACATTGTTCATGACTGATGTTTAATGTTTGTTTTGTGCATAAACATATAAAGCAGCATCATCAGCATATAACTGACAGGAAACGATTGCTGGACAGCAACTTGCGTAATTATTAAAGTACAGGCTGAACAACAGTGGACCTAAGATGGATCCTAGTTCTAATAAAAACAAAAATAAACAAACCCTCTAAAAGCCAAGTTCAAAATGTGTGTTTGAGTCTCTTCCAAAAAACTTGTCTGTCTCTGCAGCCCTGAAGCTCTCTGGCAGGTCGTTCCACCAGATTGGTAGAACGAGGCCTCACCGTGCTGGATGACGTCAGTGCCGTAAAAGAAGATCATTAAGACAAGAAGGTCCAAGACAATTAAGGCTTTTAGAAATCATTAAGAGAACCTTAAAATTGATCCTGAAACGCACGGGGAGCCGTGGCTTTGCCTCTTAAATTGCAGTGGCGTGCTCCCGCCTTCTGGTCCTCGCACCAGTTCTGAAGTAACTGTACATTGTGAATTGATTTCTTAGGTAAACCAGAGAGCAGAGCATTACAGTAATCTAATGATTAAAAATAAAAGCATGCATCAGCACCTCTGTGCTGGCAAGAGACAGGAGTGGGCCGACTGTTTCTGAGATTAAAAAATCTTGGGGATAAAATTAAGCTAAATTACACTTACTGCACAGCAGTCTTTAATTGTTACGTCTGTGACATCCTCCTACTTATTTCATTCCATTCTGACACTTTTTCTTTTTACCTCAAAGCCTAAAAATGTAGTTCAGTAAGAATTAACGTCTTTATTTCACGTTTAGAAGAAAAAAAGTCCTCTTTCTAACCAGCAGAGGGCAGTGTAAGGAAACTTTTGCATGTGCTTTTGTGGTCATCTGTGAAAACCTCCACTCAAATTTGTACAATTCTGCTGCAGTCTGCAAAAGGGAACTGAAGGGAACAAGATATAAAACACTGCATCATGAAAGAAAGAAATAAGCCTTGAGGAAAAATGCTGAAAACAAAAGCCTAACTCCTGATTCAAAAAAGTCTTTTTATTCAGGTTTGAAAGAAGTCTTTCCATGGGGATTCTTTTATTAGCATAACATTTCTAAAGGACTGGCTACAACTGTTTGTCTGAATGGTTTGGTTTCAAGTGACCCTTCTTATGTGGGGACCTTAAGAGAACTAATGAGACAGTCCACATCCAAGTGTAGATCCATTTAAAGTAGATCCATCTGAGTTAGTCTGTTTTTTTTGGACAGGGAAACTGCTGTCAAACAAATATCACAGGAAAGCCTGAGGAGATCTTAAGAATGTCTTCACACCCCCCACTCGCTCTTTTAACTAACATATGATGTATTCCGTAAGAATAATCCTTTGCATTTGACCATTTATTATGAGTGACAAACGTTGGGCGAAGGAATTGAATCAGCCATTTTGATTTTCTAAGACCTGAAAGGATTTTTGTTTGGATCAGCAAATTGGTTGTCCGGCAGTGAGCCCACTAAAGCATCAAGCTTAACTGGTCCGGCCCCTCACCATTTACGGTGACCATGGACGGAGAAAACTCCACTCAATGTGCTCTTCCCACCTCCAACTTCATTTTTTTGTCGTGGGGGTGGGAAAGGAGCGGTAGACTTTGGAAGGGTGACCAAAGAGAACAGAAGAGTGGAAGACCGTTACAGATGAAAGGATCAAAAATATGTTGTTCAAATGCTTTTATTGTTATGAACTGTTTAAACAGCAGTTCTTTTAGCTGAGGTGCGGGTACTAAAGCTTAAAGAAGCTGCGATTGATGATTTTTTTTTTGACACCGCTTGTGTCTTCGCAATTTTAACTTGTGAACATTTTTTGTGTTGTTTTTTCTTATCTGTAAACTCCCAAAACGGAGTAAACTGAATAAGAGAAGAAGACTTCTGCTTACTAATGACTTTAACTGCTTGAATAACAAATGTTCAACGTGAAAATGTTTCAAAAATAATGAAACTCTTTTCACGGTTTTCACTGAGCAGTGATAGTTTTTGCGATGTACTTTATACAAGTGAATGTGTCTTTGTATCAGGTGATACTGTTATAAATAGCCTGATAATTCATCCAAAGGTTTTTGCCACAATTATGGTTTAATTTCATTATTAGGACCACCTTTAACTTGCGAGGACATTTTTCCTGGCCTCGACTAAATAGACTCTTAAAGAATTAACCTTTGCTCTCATCGGTGCTGCTTCTTGTAAAGCAGGTCCCATGTGAGTCCTTAACAGCGGCTCTTTCCACAGATGGGTTTTATGATGGAGCGCTACATCTGACCCGCAAGGCAGACTGATAAAAATCAGCTTTTAGAGTTCACCGCTCATTTGTTTCTTCACTCTCTGTAGGTCTTTGCTTCTGCTTATATGGTAGCGCTCTGCACAGGTTGTGAGTGTGTGTGTGCGTGTGTGGACACTATGCACACGCAGACACTGGATAATCTCACAATAATCTGTTCCACACAAACACACGGAGCTGCTGTTCTGGAAAGTGTCACACATATACGCAGATCAACGATGCTCACCGGTCTCATGCTTCTTTGGTTTTATTTCTGCCGTTCTTCATCTTCCCTTTCACCGCTTCGCTCAGATCTCCTACACTAACTTTTCCCTCTCCGCTCTCTAATGCTCGGCTCTTTGCCTTCTCTCCTTCCCTGTAAACTCCTTTCTTCTCTATCTCCATTCATCTCTTCATGGTGACCAAGTAATTAAATTGGGTTTCCAATGGATACGGCCTCCCACACGCTTCATAAACACACACAGCACACTGTCCAGACCACAACAGGGGCAACTACTCAGGCACCAGGTGTCTGGTTGTGATAGATTATACATGCACACACACACAGACACACAACTTTTGCAAACAAGATTATTAAATGCTATCACTTCCGGACAAATACAGAGGTGCTTACAGTTGCAGAGAGAAATGATGGGTTTTTGCACAGAGCTTTAGTACTGCTTACACAATACTGCCAACTGTTTGGCTGAACCAGAAAGGCTCTTTGGTTAAACAGGAGTATTCGTCTTATGATAATAATTCATTTATTTATAAAGCGTCCTAACACAAACTAATAGTCAAACAAAGTGCTGTAAATCAAAAGATTATATCATAAAAACCACTGAAAGCAATTGAGAAACATAGTGCTCAGCATAAATGACTACACCCTCTTTAAAAAGTACTAATTTAATCAGTAGTGTGATGAGCAAAAAGACAATTTCCAAACTTTCCAAAAGGATGACTTTTATTGAACATTTATATGACCCCAAAACATGAAATGAAGGTGAATAATGTACTTAGACCACAAAATCTTCAGTTTTGCTCAAATTGGTCGAAGTAAAAATGAATCCACCCTGTATCAAAAACTACTACATGTAGTATTATGAACGAGCACTGTGATTTTGGAGGACAGCGCCAAGTCCTCCAGACATGGAATGAACAAGTTGGAGACATTTTACAACATTGATCTTTTTCAATTCTTCCAGAATAATCTCTTTTAGGGCCTGAATGCTGGATGGAGAGAGATGCTCAACTTGTTGCTTCAGAATTCTCCACAGGTGTTGGATTGGATTCAGATCAGGAGACATACCTGGTCATTCAATCCCCTTCACCCTGTTCTTCTGCAGAAATGCAACAGTAGATTTCCATGTGAGTTTTAGATCATTGTGATGTTGGAAAAGTACAGGATGACAAAGTGCACGGAGTGAAGGCAGCATCTTCTCCTTCAGCATACAGCAGTACATTGTTGAGTTCATGAAACCATCAATGACCTGCAGCTCCCCAACACCAGCAGCACTCATTCAGCCCCACATGAGGACCCTGCCACCACCACCAGTATTGTTCTTTGAAATCCTCACCTTTGCAACACCATCTAGTTTTAAACTATTAATTTCCTGAAATATATTGTGGGGTGTACTGGCTATTATCACTGTTATGTTACCTCTGAACGTCACCTAAAACCAGTTCTAAAGTCATGTGGTTATTTTTGGCGCAGCGGACTGCTGTTTGAGTTTGTTTCTCGTGTGCAGACTTACTTTCTGGTGAGCACAAGACATTTTTTGGTGTTTTTTTTTACCTCTATGTCCATTTACAGGCTCTGTAAGGACAAACTCCTTGACAATCTTTAATTTATTTAAACATTTGATAGGCGATGGGAGTGTTAGCACCTTGAGATTCCACATCTCGTTTGTGAGGTTTTCCTCCTATTAGGTTTATAGCAAAAGAAAAGCTAATGCAATACAGCCAAGTAACAAACAAACCAAGAGAAAAAGACCAAAGAAAATACAAATAAACACACACACCTGCACAGACACACACAACAGATCTCAACTTTTTTAGCCCTCGTCCCAGTGCAGTTTTACAAAGCATATTCAGTCAAAAACCCAGAAGATAATTGATGTACAAACATACTAACAAAGAAATAACGCAAAGACGAATTCAGATCATTTATGATCAAAGAAACTAAAACAGGAGGGTTGTAAGTGTACTAAGAGAGATCTCATAAGTCACGTTAAAGACGTACAAGAAGAAGAAAGAAGAAGAAAAAAATGTGATCAGTTTGGTGGAGGTCGTGTTGTGAGCTAAACTTTGCTTTAGGTATGGAGAAAAGCTGAGATGAATGCATTTAAAAAATAACTCTGAATAAGGATGTTTTCTTCAACCTGTCTGCTGGTGCACTGGTGTGTCATATGGAACCAAGGAACCCAAATCCACTTTAGAGCGGTCACAAACCTGTTTTCTCGTCATTAAAAGTCTAAAAGCTGAGGGACGTCCAGTCTTTGATATTGTGTAAGCAGGACAGGAGCGACGTTATAGAGGAACCTTTCTTGTTGATGTTAACATAAAACTGACCATCATCAGCATAACAATGAAAGTAAACTCTGTGTTTCATCGTGATAGAGCCCAGCGATTGGACGTTCACACTCATACATCATCCTCAAAGACCTGAACCAATCAAGAGCATCACCACCTTCCATCCCCACCGCGACACACAGCCTGGACAGTCTCTTCTCTCTCTGGACAGTCTCTTCTCTCTCTGGACAATCTCTTTTCACGAGATTTCTTTTCCCCTATGGGATCATGGGATCATTCATGTAGCGCTGTCACTGTGGCCCCGCCCACCTGTATAAATGCTTTTGTTTTTTGAAATACAACTTTATTGCTTCATGTAATGTACATTACCTTCCGCTCAGCTTTCAGGGGGTTTAAAAGCGCACTGTAGGAAAAAACTACGTTTGCCACAGTGAAACTGAAACCTAGAATTCTTGTGTAAACACGTCACTACTGGAAAGGATTGGATATCAGCTCAAAGCTGCTTTTCTCTTCTTCAGAATCCACTAAAATTATGCTAATTACGAAAACGGTTCAAGAGCCAACACTGGAGATGAAGGTCTGGCGTTAAAGGGTTAAGAAGAAAATGCTGGAAACACCAAGAACAATGAAGTGTCAACCATTCCCAGCATTCCTTTCACTTATTAAGTTCCTGAAACACAACCATAGAACCAAAACCAAACCATAGAAATGCCACCAACCTCTAACAAACCAAACAAACATTTTCTAAACATCTGAATGACACGAAGAGGTGAAAACAACAGCAGATCTGCTGACTGACCTCCCTGATGGATTTCTGGTAAAAGACCTCAGTTGTCTCACCTTCCAAAACCAGAGTGGAGAAAATCCCAAAAACCTTTTTAATCCCAGTGATTGAGAAGTGCAGCCTGCCCACTGGATCGTTGGGTAACAGATTAACGGATTCAGTTCATCAGATTTTATGATGTGGCTAACAGAACAGAGAGTGTAAAGTCAGGTAAAGCAATCCAGCAGAGCAAAAATATTCATTCTTTTTGGAAGGATTAACCTCTAATGGATCATTTAGAAGGTGGGATTTCCACCAGTCTGCAGGAAGTCAGATCCTCATGATGGATAATCAGAAAGATTTGAGAGACTAAAATAGCTTTTGATTAGGAAATGCTTCTTGAAATTTGATTACATTTCTAAAGCAAATTAAAAAACAAAGTTTCAAGGTCATCCCGAAACCTTAGCATCACAGAGGCACCGATTCACCATAAAGCCTTCATCACAACAGCTAACTTTGCAGGTGGATCCAGGCTGTCTGTGGCCAAAAGCGGCAAACCTGTACACGCCACACAGGTCACCTGCACGAATGAGTGGACATCCTCCAGGCGTCCAACGGGCTCTTACGTATCACGTGCGCACCCCTTGCATTAACCATTTGTGCGCAGTGAGTAAGAAGCTGGTACTCACCTTACTGACGACTAAAGTGTGTTGTAAAATACTTACAAATACTTCTAGTTACACTTACTGCACAAATGACAATGGTACATTCCATTTTTGGGGCGTTTCGTACGAGCCTCAAGGGAAGACACACCAAAAATGTTCAAGAACGTGCGAAACGACGGTTCTAGAGCACGTGTTTAGCTCGCGGAGTTCACACTGGACTATTGCTACTGACATCATCATTCATCAATGGATGAATCGAGGTGTTGACGTCACCCATAGACAGTGTCTTACCTCCTGCTGTTGCAAAATGAGGTCAAATATGTCACTACTTCCTGATGCATTTTAAAACCAGACGACAGTGATTGGTCCAAGTCAGGGCACCACATGCTTTTACTGAGGGTTCTGATTGGTCCGTTTAAAATTTAAATAACTCGCAATAAAGAAAAAATATCTAAAAATCTAGGATTAGAAAGAAGGTGTTAAATAGAAGGTATCAGAAGGGGAATGCTGATTCTGACAAATTAAAATGAGGAATGAAAATGAGAATGTGAAAAAGTGATCTAGACCTAAACAATAACGAGAATTCAGTGCAAAAAAATTGCTTGAATATTAATTTCTTTCGTAAGTGACCATTTTATAATCAGGTTAGTGTGTTAAAGTGTGCTTTATCAGAAATGAACACACGCCACAGAAGCCTGAACCGGCAGAAAACAGTGTAATGAATCAGCGTTAATATTAACGTGGTCATTTTTTGTATTCATCGTTGACAGCCCCAGTCTGAATACAGCCAGTGGTCCAGAAGCGCTCTCTGACCCACCTTCAGAGGTAGTCTCGGTCTGTTTCCACTTGACTGAGCTCCGGTTTACTTCAGAAGTTCAGAGACAGAGTTTGCTGGGGCACATTCAGACTGAACATATGTTCCAGATTATCAACAAACTCTGGTTCACTTTAACTGAATATAATCTGAATACACCCCTAAACGTGATTCTTGTTGCAAGTGAACTCTGGTTCGGTTTAGGGAGCCGTGTGACAGCAGAAACACTGAGAAAGTCCAAGTGTTCCAAACCGCTGCAGTTCCTCAGAAGACCAGCAGTGGCAGGCTTCAACTTCCATGTGAAAAAGTTTGACTTTTCACCAAAACAATCCTTGATGACGTTTACGGTTTTAATCATGGATGGTAAGGTGGTGATGCGCCTCCTTCTAGAAGAGCAGGTTGTAAAACGTGGCGGGAGAAGGACAAACCGCAAAAGAGGAAGGACTCATCCTTGTGTTTGTGACAGACAGATGGTTTCAGCTGCTGCTGCTGCTGCTGCTGCTGTGAAGCTCACAGGTTTGGCGCACATGAGGAGTCAGAGGCTTGGAGGGGGGGGCGTGTTTGTGATGCGGTGTACATGCGGGAGATGGGGGGGGTGTTATTCATCACTCCCATCACCTGTTGCTCGAAGCTTGTGATTTGCTGACACAAACCCAACAGTGAGCTCTTCCTCATCCTCCTCTTCATCCCCCTGAGGAACCGCCGGCGGCATCACGATGGAGCGCGCGAGGAGGCAGCAGCGACATCACGGGCGTCACGAGCGACTCCGTCCAGGTGGCGCGAGGAGAACAAGGTGATCCCGAGGAGGAGGAGGAGGAGAAGGAAGAAGAGGAAGGAGCGCAGGCAAAACGGGGAGGAAATCCCGCGAGAAAGGAAGCAGACTGACGGACAGAGACCGACAGACGTGCACGTGCAGGCGCGGGAGCTCCGAGGAGCAGGATAATTCTTATTAACGGAGATTTTTTTCTTTTTTCTGACGGAGAAGGAGGCTCTCCGCGTTCAGGTAAGGGCCCGCGGACCCGGGGCGCGCGGCGCTGCGCGGCGCGGCGCCGCAACGCAACACCTGTGGCAGCCTGATTGATCAATTAACCGCAGCTGCGGCTCATTTAAACGTCACGTTTGGTCACGTGAGTTCTCCAGAAGCAGAAAAGTCTGCGTTTCTTAGCGGGTTTCCTTCACTTTTTCCCGCGCTGAGTTCCAGTTGCGCCTCTGCGGTCACTCCGGTGAGACTGAGCGCGAGGGAACACTTTACACTTTAATTGTTGTTTTTATTTATTTATGGATTTGGATTCCCTCCCACCTTTTCCGTGACCGCGTCCACGGTCACGCGCCTCGCGCTGTTTTCTTCACATTTTTTTTTTTTTTTTTGGGTGGGTGTTTTTGTGTCCCGACTGTTGACTAATGCTGGGAATGAGAAAACGAGGGGGCGTAGATTGGGTCCGTGCATGCGCGCGTCCATGTGTGCGTGGAACTGCGGAGTTTCCGTGGATCTTTGCGTGGCTCCTGCGGATGTTTCAGAGGCTGCGGATCTCTGCGCACACACGCGCGCTCTGCTATGCTTGTGTGCGTGCGCGCGTGCGTGACCGCGCACAGCAGAGGGAAACAAAAACATTCAGGAGGCGCGGACGGATCTGCAGTGTCCCCCCCCCCCCCCCCTTTTTTTTTTTTTTTTTTTGTAACTGCATTAAGTTGTGTTGTGCGCATTTTACATTCAACACTGTTGGTTTAGTGCGGGACTGGCACGCGGGACATCAGGGTTTGATTCCCAGGGTGCTTAGTGTGGGTCCTGGTCGCTACTGCCTCATTATGTAGCCAGAAGGCTCATACGTCTGGGCTGCCCTGTGCCGGTCCCCAGCTCGGGTATAACGCAGGGCTGTGTCTGGGAGATGGAATAAAATGGACCCATCACGTGCTGGGGCAGCATGTTTGACTCAAACAAATGTAAACAAACCTGCCTACATCTAAGATTTTTGGCCATTCTCTCAAATCCTGCTGAAATAATAAAGGCGTGGCTTCTGTTTGGAACACAAAAGTTACGGTCAGCATCTTCAACAGATTTACTGAGAAGTGTTGGATGGTTGAGGAAAAGCGGCACAAAGCCGATTTTTCTCTGCTTCCAAATGCTGGAATGATGACGACTGTGCTAACAGTCGTAAGGTTCCGGTCTGCCAAAGAGTATGAGTAATTTAAGCGTCGCCGGTGACATCTCAGGTGTTAAAGGGTAAACCTCAATGTTTGTTCTAAGGAGGCAGAGACTCCGAGTTCCGGTAAGGAGGACGCACCATCACTCATTTGACACTGATCCGCCACTCTTTGTGGTTACAGGATGGCAAATGAAGAGGACAGCTGCCAGCAGAGCGACTTTATCTTTGAGTCACTGTCTTATCAGCAGATGGTTGCAGCTACACTGCAAACCACTTACTCTCTGAGCATCCAAAGCAGGGGTCGGCAACCTAGGGCACGCGTGCCACGGTTGGCACGCGCAGGGAACGACAGTACGTTTATTCTGTAAACAAAGTTCCACTATCTCAACTTTGGCCTGTTTGCTTTGTACAATATTTTTATTAAAGAACTTTTGAGTTTATGCCAAAACTCATGCTCAAAAAGCTTTGGACCTGCCGTTTGAGAAATATGTTTTCAGATTGATTGGAAATGTTTTTGTGTTAAAGTTTGCATGCTTGTTGGAGATGGCTGGATAGCTCAGTTGGCTGCGTGTAGGATCTGGGTTCAGTTTCCCAGGGTATGCAATCAGCTAAAATCCAGTGAATTTCCTAATTTTTCAGTCAATTTTTGTATAATTATAGGCAAAAGTTAAGAAATCATCATTACAAACCTCTTTACAAAAGTAATATTTTAATGAAATAAAAACAATAATAATAAAACTTCAGAAACCCCCCCCAGAACGGTATTGCACTTGAAATCATTTGTTTGGAGTCAACCTCGGTTAATGTTTGTTTGTTCTCAGTGTTTCTTATATTAATGAAACCAAATTTAGTCAAAAATCTGAGGTCTTTCTTTCCAAAAATTCAGCGTTTGCATTGGTTCAGAACTAAATCCACCGCTCTGTTTCCACGCAGATTTACTTCTGCACGTTGATTATGTCCGGATAGGTTGCTTGTAGTTGTGGTAATGGAACCAGAGCAGTGAGGAGATACAGGTCTGCTGTTGCTTTACTGCAGTGTGTCCATGACTGTGAGAGTCCAGGTTCCAAATCCTCTTCTGGATTTGTGAGCTTGCTCCTCTCTGACCCGCGTGGGTGAGCTTTTTGTTTTTTAGCTTCCACAGTCCACTCTTCCTCTCCTTCCCTTTTCTTCCTCCTCCTCTCACTTTTGTATTTCCCAGATGGATGGATGGATGGATGTGGAGAGGAGGCTGGCATGGGATTGTTTTGCGCAGCAGAGTGAAACAGGCCCACCTCTCTTTTCTTTCTCCTCCATATTCCCCTCCTTTTTTCTTAGACATCACTCCGTCATCGTTTTCCGTCATATTTTCTTTATCGTTTTTTGTTGTTTCCTTTATTTCAAATATATCATTTTTCTCATTTTGCGTCCGAGTGCCTCCTGTCATCGTTTGATCAATCCTATACTTTGCATGTTTTAGTTTTGGTTTTTTTCTCCTCATTGTCTTCTTACCTAATCCTCCTCCGTTCTCTCCAAGTAAAATCACATTTATTTTCTCCTCATCTCCTCTAATCTTCCTTCATCATCTCCTCTGACTTCATCTCGTCTATATTTTACTTATATGGAGCCCGGCCTTCGTTTCTGCTGTTTTTTTGTTTTTTTGTCTTCTTTTTAACCTTTTCTTACACATTTGTTCTCCTCTCTCCATGATTGTTGCTTCTTTTTCCTTTCTGGATTCTTCTGTCTGGTTTTGAAAATCTGTCTTTATTGTTAAAATATATCCCTAAATTAAGACGTTTCACTTTATTATCGGTTACATGATCCTGCGTTTGGAACGCCTGTCTTTTGCTGGACCGCCATCTTTCCTTGCCATCAGGTCTTGTAAATGATGGCTCAAGTAAGAGTAACAAATTACTTTGTTACAACGTACTTGGTTCCTTGGTCTTTAGTTATCATGAGCTGCAGTCCAAACATGGGAGTGAGTTTTGTCCGGGCTCTGCTTGGCTGTAAACCAAGTGTGCTCCAAGCTACACGATAGGAGAGACGGAATGCTGCAGCCAACCAATGACTGTGTCTTTTAGGCCACACTGGTATTGACATGAGGGCATAAAAGCTTCATGTAAATGGTTCAGTTGGGCATGAGAGTAGCATAAAGTTGGAATAAAGCTGTGTTTGCATCAAACGCATTTGCTCAGCACAGCCTTCCAGTTTCAATGTTATGTCAATGGACAGATGAGATCTGAGGTCCAGTGGTCCATCGGTCCTTCAGCACAATTTTGGAGACGCAATTTGGGCGGCTTGTCCAGAGTTAAATAAATCTGAACTTTGATGAGAGTGAGGCGTCGCATCAACCAATCATGGATTCAGCTCGTTCAGCTGGTGGAGTACAAATCCAACATGGAAGATCAAGCTGACCGTTTTCGTCCTGAATTTTCATCCATTTTCTTTCCCTGCTGGATCCCATTCGTTGGCCTGAGCTTGCCGGAGCCTAACCTGGCTACTGTTAGGGGAAAGTGGGGTACATCCTGAACAGCCTGTCCATCCCGTGGGGCTGGAGTGATTGTTCCCGTTACGCCGGCTCCTGGGCTCTGGCTGGCGTGCAGTCAGGAGAGCAGCTGCGAGCAGTGAATTTGCCGCGCGGCGCAAGAGAGGTGGTTCGGTGTAAACGTAGCTTTACTTTAATGTAGCTGGACTTTAAATTGTTGAAGGATTAAGCCAAAATCCTGCTTGCTGATAATCATAACAGAGCTGGAAAAAGTACTTTCCCAGTAATGTCACAAAAAGAGCTCGTTGTTTAAACACATCCGTCTGATTAGCAGAAATCTATGCCTTCCACAAACAATCATGAAGAAAATATAAAAGTCTTTAATCTGCATTAGCCAGCATTCAATGCATGCACCAGGAAAGTGCTGAAACAGGGCTTTTTTTTCCCAATTATCCATTCAGGGGGAACTTGTCTTCCCGCCGAGTTCAGAGCTGCAGAGTTTCCCAGAATTATAAACTGCTGCTAGTGGTTGGACACTGCGGACTGATATGCAGCTTTGACTTGCGTTCAAGACAAATAAAAGCACTATCAAATGAGTTCACGTGAAGTTAGCGCCGTAGTTTGTGGACGAGTGTGTCGAAACCTTTGAAATCCCACTAACTGACGAGGAATAAAACATCTGCAGGAAACAGAGGTGTGGAATCTAGTTTCTTCCAGTCAATTTCTATTTACCATTACATTTGACATTTTGTTGCTCCTGCAAAAAAAAAAAAAAAAACTCTTTAAACCCAGCTTGGCATCAGAGTGATGCTGTTAGTGTGTCAGTACTGTCCAGCTATTGTTCGACTTGACAGGAGAAGCTGCTGCACTGTGACAAGCCCCATTTCCGAACACCACTTGGAGAAGAGGACTCCCTGAAATAGTCTGCTCAACTGATGCAACCCAAAGAAAATACTGTGAGCGCTGTGATATCTGTGTTTTGTACTATTTAGCCACAGGCAATGCGGCTTATATGAGAGAAGGGAAGGTGATGCAGACTCCTCACCATTTACGTCTGCAGAGGATAATGGATTCATAGCTAAAGGAAAGAATGGCTTTAAAAAAAAAGTCTAGCAGATTACAGGGGGAAAATAAGTCTTCCTTTATTGCTTCTGTAGGAATTAAAGTTTTTTTTTTTTAAAGACAACTCTGTTTTATATTAGCAGGTTAAATGCTAATGTTCACAAGCTGAGTATTTATGACGATTTTATTGTAATGTTTATGTATTTGCTTATTTATGGGAGGTGCTTCAGCACACAGCAGAGTGGAATTCATAAATGCCTCTGCTGTACTACCATAAGGCATAAAGAAGCACAAAAAGTGTTTTTATTTGTAAGGCCCAGCTGTAAAGTATACAGAAGGGCAGCAGTGGATGCTATTTATTGTTTGCTATTGCAACACTGTTTAATGTTTTATCAAGATGCATAAAAAGTGTGTTGTTTTTGTTTGTAAGAGCATCTGTTGTAAAGGATAATAAAAGGCAGCAGTGGATGCACTTTATTTTATCTCATACTGTTTTAATTTAGTTTATACATGAAAAAAAACACAAAACACTTAAAAGTTTCAACAACTGCCAGTTTGACAAAGTTAAATTAATCAATTATTGGTTAACAAGAAATAAATGCAGGGAGAAATCTTTTCTGGTCAGTCACACATTTTCTTATATTGCATAATTCCAAATGAACCACTTTACCTCATAGACATTCACAACTTGCAAAGCATTATGTAGATTATGTAGTCCAGGATGGTGCATCTGCGTTTACACCTGCTGAACCACATCAGGATTCATTTGCAAGCCAATGTTGGCAAGCAGAGTTTTTTGATTTAGTCAAAGTTCAGATTAACTTTCACAAGTTTAATTAGGCAGACTATCCTGGGGAACAGCTGTTCACGTGACTTTAAAAAAAAAAAAAAAAAAAAAAAAAAAAAACTTCAGTACATCGCCATTGTAATCCCAAGGAAGGCGGTGGAAGCTGGAACATCAGGGACATAAAGAAACTTGGATCTTTTGTGATTAAACATTTAATCTCTTAAAGTAAAACTAGCAAAAGTCTTTTTGGCAAAAAACAATTTGATTTGTACATTAGTATAGTGTTCTCTATTTAACATCAGGATTACGTTCTAAAACAATCTGCAATGGGTGAAAATCCGCTAAGTAGGATTACAGATGTTTAAGGCTGTAAAACTCCTCACTACACACTTTGTACACTTTTCTCAGGCAGACATGAACTTTTTTTACTCTTTTTTTTCTCTCATTTAAACTCTCAAAGTTCAAAACTTCCTTTAAAAATCAGTCCAATCTTAGCAAAGATCAAAGCAAAGATTTGATCGTGATGGAAGATTTATGCAGAATTGGCAACCTGAAGTCATTCGACACAGCACAGAGAAGACGTGATTGACATTGATCTACGGCCAATCAGGGCACAGTTCTGGACAGGTGTTTCTGCCTGAACAGAATCAGAATCCCCGTGTCTGACAGAAAACTTTTGGACTGCCGTAGAACACCATCTCATCGTCCCACAAGATCCTCCTCAGTGCACAGATCTACACTGATGGCTAACATGTTGGAAAACACAAACCCAACTGGAATCCAATTTTGTTTGCGCTGCATTCATCCATAATTGTGTGAACAATGAGCAGATAATGGAGGGATTTTAGCATTTTGTGTGGGAAGAGCAGCTTGCCTCTCTGTTGGAGTGTTTGACTGTATGTAAGGGCAAACTGGGATGGGCTCATCTTTAAAGTGTTCATAGGAAGAAATTATTTTATTCGTCATGCTAGAAGAGCTTAAAAATCTTAGTTACAAGAACGGTAACGTAAGACAAAAAACCGGCAGACTCTATGATATGTGTGCATGAGAACTAATGGTTTGAACAAAGACAGCAAATCCGGCCTGAGGTATGAGACCAAGAACAGCCAGGAAACCTGGGATGAAAGCTGGAGATGTAAAACCCAAATCAAAACGTTGGCTGATAGAAATTAAAATGAAAGGATGGAGCTAGAGGGGATACCTGGCACCAGAGAGAAAGTGAGGACGGGTCAGAAATACAAATCAGGTCAATGAAGAGTGAGAGGATTAAGAGATGGATGACTACCTTTTTTTAACCCAAGTCACTTTAAGACTGCTTTAGATACAACTGAAGCAGGAGTACTTTTTTTTTTTTTTTTGTACTTGAATTGATGTATCTGAAAAAAACGGCTCAGTAAGATCAAACCAGATTGTAGATTGCATGTTTGCAAAATCAAATTTCCCTTTTTATTTCAATCAAAATCCCTTGAAGGCTTAAAGATTCTGCTTTACTGAGTCAAACTGCAGATATTGTCGTCGTCTGTTGGCTGCAGAATCACCTGGTTCCTTCTCACTCACATCAACATCCATATGTTCTCTGTCCTGGAAGCTCCAGC
Source organism: Oryzias celebensis (assembly GCA_014656515.1). Classification (NCBI taxonomy): domain Eukaryota; kingdom Metazoa; phylum Chordata; class Actinopteri; order Beloniformes; family Adrianichthyidae; genus Oryzias; species Oryzias celebensis. The sequence continues at coordinate 3,389,561 of BNCR01000016.1, forward strand.
CTCAGCATTCTTTTACCAGCATAAAGCCTCAAGCTACATACGCAACTAGCATGTGACGCACGTTCAATGTAGGTTCTTGAACGTGCTTTTAGCATATAGTGTTCAGGCGACTGTTGCTACCTGATTCTCGCACTTCCGGAGCTTTCTTTCACAGCTCTATTCTGATATATTGAATACTTGGTATCATAGAATTCTGCAGTGAAACAGCAGTGGCACTTCATTGAATTGAAAATGCTACCCATTCTTCACTACCAAATCTGAGTCTTTGGTTGGTTTAACTTTCAATTGATGCATGTTTTATACGTAGAACCCCAAAAATTGATTTAAAAACTAGCATAGCGATGCACGAACAGCATCATAATGGCACACATCAACACGCCTTTAGACTTCTCATTAGAATTGGTTGCTTGAACACGGGTTGCCATGGATGGTGTGAACATAGCATCAGTTGTAACTGTCCCTACAGTTGGATACAAGTCTGCAAGTGAAAACCTATCAAACTTAAATAGAGCAAGCAGGCGGTCAGCACAAAATATCATAGACCACTTGATGAACCCAAAGAGTTGATGAGATGCAGGCATGTCGTATGGATGATTCCTTTTTCTTAAGCCCCTTACATCCTGCAGACTGTGCAAGGAGGCCGTTGGTGCTTTTTAACGTGCAGCCTGACTGTTAATTTCCTTATTTCTAACAATCAGATTGTAGTTTCTGTGGGCGTCCTATGGGCACGTATGGATCACCTGCAAACTCTGTGTGGCATCTGCACAAGGTCAGTAAGCAGCCAGTACTTAAATAAATGAAGTTACATTAAGCTTATGGATACTTTACATTTATCACAAGTATAATAATCACACGTTTCATTTTCACGATGTCCTTTGAGGTGAAGGTGTGAGCCTCAGGGGAACTGTAAGACACACCTGCACTCCTCTTAGGATGCAGCCACTACTCTCTACGATGCTCCGATGCCGGGACACTGTCCCTCCTTTCAAAGCATCCAATCCATGTCAACATGCTTCACTGCATTTGTCTCTGAAACATCCACCGTGATCTGTTCCTCCGATGGATTCATTCCTGATTCATACAGGGCACTTCCAAAGACAACCTGAACACCTCCAGCTCTTCCTCCCGTCTCTTTCTCAGAGCCACTGTCTCTGAAAAAGTGACAACAGATTCAAACACGTTGCTAATTCCCTAAGATACTAAAGGATTAAAGAGTCAAACGCCTGATGACACTCATGGGGACGTGGAGGTCGAGTCTCCTCTGAGTAGAAAGGAGCAGCTTTTAAAGGGGATTTGGGGAAAATCAATGACCAGGAGCAGCTGGAAACAGCATTAAATTCAGCTCAGTCTTTATGTCTGCGGGGAGATTCATCATTACGGATTTAAATCTCTTTGCTTGGGGGTCACACTTCCAGTGAAACAGACTCTAAAGAGGCAGTTTTGATAAACAGAACGTGGATTTACAGAGGAGGAGCTCGCCCTCGGCTCCACTTCTTCTGGTTTACATCACTAAAATTCATACTGGTAACCTGGTTACCATGGAATCAGCTTAACTGATTATTTTGCAGATCTGTGCAAATTTGAAAACAAATATGGAATTATGTGGCTGCATCAGAAACTCATTGCAGCAGCAGAGTGAATGTCCATTTGTCTGTGTCCCTGCATGTACTGATGCCGCTCAATGATTGTGCAGCGCTTAAATGGAGTTTTCTAAATGTCATCTTGTACTTTTAACAGTCACAGCGCCCTTACATTTTGGTAAAATGGTAATGAGATTGGTCATTCTGCGATCAACCATTCAACCCCTTCATGAAACCAAGTTTCTATGGAGAACCATCTTTTTTTTTTCCTCCAAAAATACAGATATTTTCAGGTGACATCCAAAGCAAATTTTACCATAAAAACAAACAAAAAAAAATCAAATTAAAAATCAAAACAGCCCTTTTGGCAGGAAACTGCACTGCCTGTAAAGCTCTTGCAGTTTTCTGTCACAGTTACTGTTGATTCTTCTTGAGCTCCTAGTTGGACGAAGACTGTAACCCTTTTTGAATTTTCCAACTAATTCAAATTGTAGCATCACTAAAGCCATTGACTTTTGCATGTCCATTGATCACATACATGCACTTTACTGTCAGACAGAAAGCTTTGAGAAGCTTTCTATAACAGGTCACAACCAATATTAAAATGAAGGACACATTAACATAAAGCCGCAAAGGTGACTTTAGCAATGTAGCTGTCACACAACATTTTTTCTGCTCCATTACCATTTAGCAACCAACTTTATGGCCTCTGACAGCCGGTGACCTTACTTTCATCTTGTTGCATTTTCTGGTAAACCAGCAATTCTTTAAGATGTTGTTTTTTTCCCTCAAGAAAGCTGAATTTATGATCACATCTTGCAGAAAGCCCTGAAGGTGAGACACTAAGAAGCATCGCTTCCTTTGCTTTCAGTGGTTATTGTAGCAGGACGCTGGCAGGACTCACTGTTCGCCATAAGACGCGCCAAGGTTTTGGTTGATGAATATTTGGTTCAAAACGAAAAACAAAGTGATGCTAAAAGGGCATGGCATAAGAAGTTTATCCCTTTTTGGTAAACAAATATGTTCAACTTGTAAGAGTAGATGTGTTGCAAAAATGTTGCCTTAATATGTCAGTTTTCTTGACTTTAAAGCAATATTTCTGTATTTAACTGCAGTCTGCTGTTCAAAAGTGCAGGAATAGAAATCTGAATAGTTATCCAACACACGTTGGCTGAAAAACCATTCAAAAGCAGTAGAACCATTGTAAACTTGATATTTCCAAAAACATAAAAACACTACGAAGAATTAAGCAAAGAACATTTTAATGTTTGCTTTCTAGCTACAAAATATTCAACAATCTGGTCCATCAGTAATGGAATCCAGTTCTGGTTTTGAGGCTTGGTAACTGACTGATGTTGTTCGACATGAACAGTATTCTAACTCTTGTTTATCAAAGCCTCAGTCACAACTATCCTTACAGTGGAAACGGGCTGTCTGTGGGGGGGAAATGGACGACTCACGGCACACAAGTTGGCTGAACAAAATTTCAAGGTCGTAGACCTCTCCATGAGCCTGTAGAGGAAAAGTTTTTGAGCACATTTTTCTACAGACAGCAAAGATTGTGAAACCTGGACATTTTTTCTCTTTAAGTCTGGATTTTTCAGTATTTTTGTTGTGACTGTCTAATACACTGGTGTGTGTTTGTCAGATGTTATACATCGAATGCGTTAAAAGGGGTGAAGTGGAGTGTTTGGAATAGTGTTTCTGCAGTCTGTAAAACATCAGCTTTATCGAGCAAAAAAGGGTTATCTGTTCGCTTTACCCAGCAAAGAACAAGCGTTAAAGTGGTGCTTTCATCTGGTCACAGTTTGACTTTTTTCAACTCAAGAAGATCAGAGCCCTCCACTGATACACTCGGCACAATAAGAGGATGAGACGTGAAGCACCCTGAGTGGGTTTAACCCTTTGTGTGTGGAAAACGTGAAAGAAAAATGGACTGTACAAGACAATAATGTGCTTTCCCGACAACACCCATCGTTTTTTTAAATGGCTTGAAGTGGAAGTTGGAAGGAGAACAAAACATTCATTCCCATCCATTATACCCATTATAGCTGGTGTCTTATTCATCTATAAGATTAATCTATTATACATCAGTAGTAATGTTTAATGTCAATCATTCATTCTTAACCAATACATCATAAGAATCCATAAAAACTCAAATTTCACAAATTTGATCTGGCAAAGTATAAATCAAATGTTAAGAACCGGATAATGATAAATTATGTAAAAGTATAAAAAGTTAAGTAAAGCTAAACGGAGATGGGGGGGGGGGTCATTTCCTCCCACTCCCTTTCAAGCAATTAATGAAAAGGCTTAATATCTAACAGTTTCAATGTGTCATGTACCATAGCGATAATAAGAGCTAATAGGTTCATTTAGGTTTTACCTAAAGGTTTTACCAAGGAGTTTCCAGTCGATTTTGGTGTTGCCAAATATATCATATATATCAAGTGTATGTGAACTGCAGGAATCTTTGTATCTTCGTAACATAAAGACGGTGGGGTTGAAAGAGCTCCTCATGTTTCTTTTTTTTTTTTTTTTTTTTTTTTTTTTTTTTTTTTTTTTTTTTTTTTTTTTAAAACTTGTCCTGTCCAACAGCTGAGCAAACAGATATGAGCTGAGAGCCTCTTGCATTAGACAGATTTTACTCTCACAATCGGGGGTTATAAATCATTGGGAACACAAAATGTATGTTGGTATAAGCCCCTTTTGTAATTTCAACGAAACTTTATTAATATTAATTTTGTTTGTGTTCTTTTTGTTGGACCGGACGGAAAAAGAAAGGGGGAAAAGAGAGGGGGGGGGGGGGGGGGGGGGGGGGGGGGGGGGGGGGGGGGGGGGGGGGGGGGGGGGGGGGGGGGGGGGGGGGGGGGGGGGGGGGGGGGGGGGGGGGGGGGGGGGGGGGGGGGGGGGGGGGGGGGGGGGGGGGGGGGGGGGGGGGGGGGGGGGGGGGGGGGGGGGGGGGGGGGGGGGGGGGGGGGGGGGGGGGGGGGGGGGGGGGGGGGGGGGGGGGGGGGGGGGGGGGGGGGGGGGGGGGGGTGGGGGGGGGGGGGGGGGGGGGGGGGGGGAGGGGGGTATAGATTCCAGAGGATGACCAATGGAAGGAAGAAAGTAGAATTGCAAGTCTACAGGCAACAAAATGCTGAAGCTTATACCCATTACAATAGTGAGTGTTGGTCTAAAATGGGCGGGGCCTGTCCACACACTCAGCTGTTACAAACATACCTGCCGGCTCCAAGAGTGTTCACAAACTTGTCCACAACCAGTTTACACGCACACTTGTGCATACCAACCCACACATGTAAAGCATTACATTCTGACACGCACACTGTTTGAAGGTGCAAATGTGAGCTGACGCCTGTGCTCAGGTGAATGTTATGTTAAGCTGAAGTGGATGAAGGAATGGAAAGAAAAAAAGGAGGGAGAGCTCCCAGACATCCCCACACCAAGACCCCCGCCGAGGCAGCAGCGCCGACCAGGGCCCGCCCCCGCACCCATACTGTGGGGTCAATGGAGGTGATCCGCCCGCCAGGTAGTCCGGCCAAGCACCCAGACCAGGGCCCGCAGGACCACCACATGGGCCCCCAACACCCGAGCGCAGTGAGGTACGGAAGCGCAGAGCGCAGGGCCCAGCCCAGTCAGGAGAGCAGCCCCCCACCGCGCCGGGCGGTCCAGCGCGGGGCCCCACCCCGAGAGCCCCACCACCCCAGACAAGCCGCCCACCACCACCCAGGAGTTCTGAGCATCCCCCCACCCCAGCCCCAGGTACGAGCCAGGACCCCCCAAGGGAGACCCGCTCCGAAGCTCCAGGCAGTTGCGGAGATCCAGAAGAGAGCACAGCAGGGGTCGGCTACCCCCACCTAGAGGAGGGATGACCAATAGAAGTGGGGGTCCCCGAAGGAGTACGTAGCCTGACCAGGCTCTCCTATGTTGTGACTTAGAAGGGGCCCGTCACCCGAGGGTAAGGACCAGAACCCGCACCACAAGGACACAGACACCCCCCGGCTCAGATGGAATATGATCCCCCGCTCATGGACTTGCCAGAGGACTGAGGGATCCCTCTCCCTGCGTGGGGAGGGGGCCGCCGGGCCCAGGAGGCCGACACCCAAGAGACAAGGCCGCCACCGCTGAAGGCCCTGTTCCCCCCACCGGGGATGGGGTAGGGGACAGAAGATCAGTATTCCCATCTTCCTTGTGTAATGTATTTGTGTGTGTATGTTGAGGTGTGTTTCTTGTGGTTGAAGGGTGTGTGTCATAAAGGGTGCAGTTAAAATTGGCGAGCAGGGCACTGGGGACATCTCCTGATTGCTTACAGGGATGTCCAATCACCCTCTCGCCAAGGAGCCCTAAATGTCTACGGTGCAGTTAAAATTGGAGGGTTGAGCACTAGGAGGACATCTCCTGCTTGCTGGCAGTGATGTCCCAGCACCCCCCCACCAAGGGTCCTACGTGTCTAAGGTGCATTTAAAACCAAGAGAAGGGGGCGAAACTGTGCGGAGAGGGGGGACCACTGCCAAGTGGCTCGGCCCCTCGAAGTATTCCGCAAGCACACCCCCCTCCAACCTAATAAGTGTTTGTATGAGGAAGGAGGGGAGGTCGGGGACAGCTACCAGACTGACCCCCGATGGTGAAACAACCGTCCCCCCGCCCCCCCCAGCATTGGGCCCAAGTCTCCCCAGGGCAGAGGCCCCACCACTCGGAAGCCGACCCTCCAGGCCCCACACCCCCCACCCCACACAAAGAGAGAGGAGCCGAGAGGGGGCCATCCCCCAGGCGCAAGCCCCGGCCCCCCCCCCCAAGCACCGCCCCTGTGGCTGCCTGGCCAGGTACCAGCGGGCCCGAGGAAGTCTCAAGGGTCCCATACTGGTGGTGGACCCCCCTTCTTACCCATGAACACCCCCCCCCCCCCCGGCCCGCTCCCCCCAGACCCCGCCATGGTATGCTTCCCCTGGAGCAAACGCAGGCCCCAAGAGGGTTGCCCCACCCCGTCCCAGGGCCGGAGAAGGAGTGATCCCAGCCCCCGGGTGCAGACGGGCCACCCATCCAGCGCAGGCAGACCCCCCAGGACCAGGGCCCCACGCAAGCCCCCCAGCGCACGCAGAAGGACCACCCCCCGAGCCAAGCCAGACCCCCACCCAATGCACCACCCACACCCCCCCGCCCAGGCCCGGGAGACCACGCAGCCCCCGCGCTTGCCCCATCCAGGCGCCGTACCAGACCCCCCGACTAACAGAGCCCCCCACCCCCACCAGGTGCCAGGGAGGCCCCGACCCCGGCACCAAAATCCCGGCAGACATCCAGGGCGCGGCGACACCCAAGAACCCCGCCCCCTAAGTTATGGCGTTAGCTATGGGAGACCAGAGAGCCCGAATTCCTTCCAGGTTATTTGAACTCCTATTTGACATTTTTTCCAAGCTGATATGATCCAATAGCAGATTCCTGTAATGACTTACACTAATATTTTTCTTGTTTTTCCAGTTTAATAAAATTGTTTTTTTTGCTATACAAAGAGTTATGAAGATTAAAGGTGCTAATCTTCCCTCTGTATCGATGGCACTCATGTCACCCAGCACACAAAGTGAAGGTGAGGCTGTGATTGAAACCTTAAGCCAGACTGATAAATCAGCACATACCTGTTGCCAGAGAGCCTGTACAGGTGTACAGAACCACAGAGCATGCATGTAATTGTCAGGTAAATTACTATCACAATGCTCACAAATGTCTGAGTTTTTGAGACCCATCTTGAACATCCTCTGTCCAGTAAAGTAAATTCTGTGAAGAGTTTTAAATTGGATTAGTTGTAGGTTTGGACTTTTTGTTAGTTTGAAGGTATTTAGACAAATTTCTGACCAGAAGCTTGTGTCTCCTCATGTTTCTAACAGACACTGGTCTGCTGTTTCTAGTGTTTCCTTCAGTGTCGTCTGAACCAGGTTTTGTCACAAAGGTCAGAAAATTTGATTTATTTTTTATTTGTTTGTTTGCCTTTGTCCTTTTGTATCTTTAGAAATGTGTAAGCATCAAAGTAAAATGTGTAAAGATTAACCAATGTTGCATTTTTTATTTAGAATGTCCTGGTATAAACCATATATAACTCACAGCTGGAGTTTGGTGTCAGCGTTGTGACGTCCAACAGTCTCGTAGTTTGATCCACTTTAATAGTAAATGTGCTCGCGATTGCTCTTTTTTTTTCAGCTCCAGCTGATCTTCACAGTTGAATTTGTGTCAGATTCCTGGCATGTGGGCTGTGAAAGTACGTCTGCGTTTTCCATTGTGTTGCGCGTGTTGAGCCGATGCTTCATTTCAGCTCTATTCACAGCGAATGAGCTCGCAGCAGCAGCACAGGTTGCTGTTCAAGGGCGCCTGCCACTCTTTATCTGGAAAGAAAAAGATACTTGAGCTGATAGAAAAAACTATTTAATCACTTCACATGGGAAAAGATGCCCTTTCTTCTCAAGTTAAACCATTTTTTGAGAACTTTGGTGCCTGCGATCAAAGAAAAACCTTTGCAAACGACAGTTTAAGCTCTTGTGGACACAAGTTTCCCTTCATAGTCAATGCTGACTAGCAGGTGTGTTCTGTGGGCCCAGATTCAGAAGGCAAAATCCTAACTTTAAGCAGGCTGTTGTGGGAAAAAGATGCATTTTTTGTTGAATTACAGAAGTCATCCATCATTGAAAAGCCACAGATCAGACACTTTGCTTAATGGGATTTAAATGTCAAACCCACTCAGGTAGTTTTTAAGGTTTTTTAAGGCCTTTAAACAAATGTGTTGATGGAAAACTGCACAAATGGGAAAAACTCAATCTTCAGGCTAAAGATTTGGTTCTTTTCGTTATAAAAGCATCAAACACTGTTTCTGCAAAACTCGTTCATCATTTTCATTTCCTATTCAATATTTACTGATAAACTATTTTTTTTTACATCTTGAAGTCCCCGTTAACTTCCTGTGTTGACGCTCTTTGAATCAGTGTAACTCTTCAACCGTTTTACACAGTTCACAGAATTCCAAAGATGCTGAAGTTGGGAAAAGTGAAGAGTAACGGTAGCTCAAAGAGCACATGGTTTTTTAGCCGTTGCCTCTGATGGTAAAAGGTAATGTGCATTAGTTAGCATGTTAACATGTCTGACATGTTAACAAATCTGAAGCTACCTTTACACCGTCCACGGCAACGCACGTTCAAGTGACCACTTTCAATGAAACATCTCTGTAAACAGGAGTAAATGCCCGTTTAGGACTGCTGGGATCAATATTTGCAGGTTAATTGTATTTTCAGGCACTTTGTAAAAAACGCACAACCATTGAAGGTGTGTTGAAAGTGAACCAGGACCAATCAGGGACTCTGATTTGGTATGTTCACTGATGTTCACTGTGAGAGAGACAAGCTAAAGAAAGTCAAATTTTGATCATGGATGTGTGCTACTGCTGCAAATGCGTATTTGAACACCTACTTATCAGCTAGAATTCTGACCCTCAAAGACCTGCTAGTCTACCTTTAAATAGTCTACCTAGATGATGGATCATAGCTGGGTCTTCCAACACTACAATGACCCAAAGCCAGGATAACCAAGGAGTGGCTCCTTGAGAAGCATATCAATGTTCTGGAGTTAGTGTCCAGACCTAAACCCAATAGAACATCTTTGGAGGGAGTTCACACTGCAGAAACCTGAATGATCTAGAAAATATCTGTGTGGAAGAGTGGGCCAAGATCCCTCCTGCAGTGCAAATCTGGTGAGAAACTACACGAAACGTTTGACCTGTGTAATCACTAACAGAGGCTACTCCACCAAATATTAACATTATTTTCACTGGTCATCAAATATTCTTTGCAGCATGAGCATACAAATAAATGATAAATGATAATAAAGGTGTCTGCATGATAGATTTGTTTTTTTCACACATGTCCTGTCTCTTTTACCAAAGAACTTTGTTCTCCTAATTCAGGCTCTTCATCTTCAGTCTCTCCAGTCAACTAAATTGCAGGAAACTAGTGAACACGCATCACGTTTGAAAACGTGTTGTTGCATTTGTAACAAATCCCTTTGAATTCTTAGGAAAATGTGCTTTTCATTTGATTCATTCATCTTTGTCGCCCTAATGACAGCTACTAGTCCGGGTCTTGTCCGGGATTGCTCCCCCTTTTGGATACTACGCTGAAATCTTTTAGCCAAAGGGCTCAGAATTCTCTGAGTGAGTTAACAAAGGAACGGTGTAGAGAATAAGGAGTCTAGGATCAAACTTTTTGTTCTCCATTTTCACTGTTCTCTGGATGTTTGCAGGTAAAGCGTTTTGTTCTTCCGGCAAACCACTTCTGCTTTTAGCCGTAGACAAAGAGAAAAAGATAAAAACCATTTTTTCTTTTCTCTCTGTTATTGATGTTTTCCTTCTACATCAGCAATCTCTACATCCTATAAACATCTGTCCGGGTTTGTTTTCTGCTCGAGCCGTTTAGAGAAAAGCTCCGAAATGACGCAGAGGCTCAGTTCACTGCTGCGGGACGATCTATACATTGATCTCCCGGCAGGGAGAAGTGGTTTTGACTTGGAGGAAGAGAGTGAACTGCAGCGCAGCAGAAACGCTCATTACCCGCAGACCTTCTGTAAGCGAGTCGGTACACTCCCATCCGAGAGTCACAAATTCTATTTTTAGCCCCTCGCAATGGTGTTGCAGCTAGCTGTCCGTCATCTTCCTTTGCTTTTTTTTTTTATTCTTCTTTTTGTTTGAGCTTTAAATCCAAGAAGATAAATCTGAGATTGACAAACGACTGATGCATAATTCAGAACGAGAACGTGCAAAAGTGTTGCTGTGGCTCTGAAAGTAGAACAGGAAGCCATCCGCTTCCGATGTTTAAGTCTAAAGTTACAAGAGTGAAAGGAAGCATTTAATTGGAGCATCAGCGTTTTATTCTTTTTGACTTTCTACAACACTTTGTGCATTTGGAGCCACACTAATGAGGAATGGGAGAATAAATCTAAGCAAGCACATCAAGTTTTGGTATTCTGAATTTTAGTCCCTTCTTCTCATCCCCTCTGCACCATTTCTAACCCCTTTTTCTACCACTCTGCCACGCAAAAAGAATGGTTGTGACTCTCTGTTGCATAGCAAGCGGCCTCTGTAACAACCCAAAGAAAGGAGCATTTTGTTTGTAAAGCTCATTATATGAAAACAAGTTTGGACAGGAGCATAGCCTCTGTGCTCATGATAACTCACTGTTTCTCTTTTGTTAAAAAAGGGACTTTTAGTTATGCAAAGTTAGACTCTTTGGTTCTTTACTTCAGGTTGAAGTGTCGTCAAGATGTACAAACTGTTTCCTGATGGTTGGATTTTAGCCTCATTAACACCAAAGATGTCACCAGCGATGCCTGGATAAAGTATGCTCTTTGACATACTCTTAACTCTTCGATTGTTTACAAGATCAATGTTCATTGCTTAAATGGATGAAGAGTTACGAACGTTAAAGGAAACTCCAGTGTTTACTTTCAATTTACGATTAAAGTCAGTTTACCAACTCTGTGATTTTTTTTTTTTTTTTATTTATTTATTTGGTAGCATGTATACCTCCTTTTATGTTCATCAGAAAGGCAGTCCTTGGAGCTGTTAGTCTATTGTAGAGCTGATGCTTCAACTTCCATACATTAAAAAAAGCAGTTTTGCTCCCATTTTATCACAGCTTTGATCTTAACTCCAGAGTTTTAGTTTTAGTTTAGTTTCTCTGTTGATGCTCTTCAAACATTTATGCAATCAACGTAATTGCAACAGATTCTTCAGAAAAGCAGTTTGGTGCTGGAATGCAACACTGCACAGTCATAAAGTTTTTATGTAATTAATGGTGAGGCTGTGTGAGCTGTGTCACGGCTTTGATCTGTCAGTTTTTTTCACTTTATGGTAAAGATTTGCATTTTTGAGTGTTGGTGATGACATTCTTTATAGTCAATTTCCCCACAACTAGGTTTAAATCTTGATTCTTGGCTCGTGGTTTTGTTTCGGTTCAATGTGTGATTCATTTATTGCAAAATGGCAAAAGAACAAAACAACAATCCTTTTTTATTTGCTGTTAAGTAGAAACAATGAATGCAAATCTTTCATTTAGCAAAGCCTTGAATAAAGAATAAAAAATAAATCTTTCATCCACGTTTGACTCTTTCAGTGTAACATGCTGGTATGTAATCGGTATAAGGATTCAGTTTTCTTATGATTCGGTTTTTGCTTCAAACTGAGCATTGTGGCATCCCTGTATAAATAGTTTTATCCATTTATCAAACGAGAGGCTTCAGTCTGCTGTTTCTACCTCATCTGATTCTGCAAAACAAAATTTAAAAGGACGTCAATTCAGTTTGGGTTCTGAATCTGTTACCCTTGGATTCAGGTCATTTGTCTTTCTTTAAAGCGCTCACACGTCCTACAGCGAGGCCGAGGCCCTGAACGCGGCGTCTGGGATGGAAATGCAGCTGGAAAAGCATGAACCCCTGACGTGCATCTGAGAGGAACCTGAAGTCCTTGTGAATTGTTCGATACCAGTAGAAGAGCTGCAGGAAATCTGGCGTGTGTTCGTTCGCCAACGCCTCGGGAAAAGTTGCGTGCTTTGCAGCGGTCCTCTGAGGCTGCAGCAGCGCATTACCTCTGATTAGATCACGTGACAGGGACATTGTTTTCATATTAATGTGACTGTGCGTCCACGTGCACACACATGCCGCACTGCTGCAGAAACATGCGAGTGTGTGCACGTGATGAAAGGCAAACTCACAGGGGAGGTGTTATTTGTCAGGCCTGCTTGTGCACATCAGTGTGCATGCACTCGCTTGCTTGGCGTTTACCCTTCTGCTGCACATGCAACATGTATGAGTGTGCACGTTTCCACATTTGTTCCCCGTGACATGTTAATGTCGGAGTGTGTTTTTGTTGGGAGGGCAGTGAATTCCAGCGCTGCCGTTTGCTTTTGTGAGTCTCCATATTTGATGAACACACAAATGTGTGTGTTTGTGAGACACACGTCGCACTCAGACAGATTGTCTCCAGACGCCGCCGCGCTGCGTGACACGTCGCACTTGTTGTCAGGACAGTCACGCTGGTTGCCATGACAGCCGCGCTCGTCAGGGAGCAGAGACAATGACTGGTGGGTGACCCTTGGGACGGTCAGCTGTGTCGTCTGGGATCCTCATCTTCTTCACAGTTCTTTCCCATTTTGATTGGTTTTTAGTGTTTTACATATTTTTCTTTCTGTAATAAAGGACAGACAAGACAAGTGCATTAAAATGTGACTGTGTTTTCCAGAGGCTTTAACATTTTACCACTTGAGTTGTCCCCGGCAACACTTGAACAACTCCGGATACTTGAACAACTCTATTTATTTATACTTGAATCGTTATGTATTTACTCTTGCTGGAGGGAGACGGCACAATCTCATTGTATTGTTACAATGACAATAAAGGCCATTCTTCTTCTGATTCTGAAGTAGCACACACTCTTTATACCACTGTAACTCAACGACACAATTGGCATGACGTGACGGATAGCTGCTTTGCACTGATATGCAGCAATCTTGGGTAGTTTCAGCCGTTTAATTGTGTAAAAATGTTCCTTCCGTAAGGTGTTGCATTTTTAGTGCAAAGCACTGCGAGCACAGAGTCTATTCAGACTGAAGAAACTCAGTGAAGTTCAGTCCGGTTGTAAACAAACCGGAGAGCGGTTGCTCGTCCCCGTAGGGGACCAGGTGTATTTAAACTGAAAATTTGTTCCGAATTTTTGGGGGAAACAAACTCTGGTTCACTTTAAGCAATCAAATGTGTCATTTGCTCCTTTTTTGCTGGGCTGCTGTGGGGCACAGGGAAAAAGCAAGTTGTTGGCTAGCTCCGAGCTGGGGGGATGGTCCCTGATGGAGCCTGGTTGAGCCATCAGCTTGGTGCTGGTCATGGGTGTGGAGTTGGAAGATCTGTTACCAATTGGCTTTGTCTCCTGGTAGTTGTAGGTTTTCACCGGTTTCTGGCAGTGGAGCTGCCATCAGTGTGTGCATGTTTGTGTAAATGGGACTGTGACTGTAAATCTGGAATATTAGGACATTACTAAACAGTGTAGTATGATGCTGTTTTGTGGTGACATTTTGTTCTTCTTTTTTTACATGCTTGGAACTCCTTTAATTTAAGGTTTTGGCTCGGACATGTGACAGAAGAACATCAGTGGAACAAAAAAAAGGTTTGCATGGTGACTGTATACCAGACCGTTTAAAAGAGTGAGAGAAAAATTATACTTTTTCCATAAAAACTCAGCTCCTTTCAGCCTGCCGTCCTCTCTGACTTTTTGTGGATTGGATGTTTGTGTCGCCGGCCCTCCAGCTGAGTCTGTAATGAGTTCCACAGGGCTAATAGCTGCTTAATGGACAGAGAAGACCAAATCACTTCATGTTTTATAGGAAATGCAGAGAGAGGGAGCCAGACTGAGAGACAGGGATGTCATTTCAAAACGGGCTTCATTAAAAGTTACTTAAGCTGCAACGGGTCAAAGTCTGTAAAATATCTATAGGCAGAGTGTGGAAAAACCATTGTGTTGCCACTTAGCTGTGAAACGAATGCGCTGTTCAGCCTGCTGTAACTGATTCTTGAAGTCTGGCTGATCATACGCCAGATCTACACAGCATTTAACGAACTATAAATGTGTTATATTGTGTAAATATTAAACAACTTTTGATTACACCACCATTGCAAATGATTAGATATTGAAAAACATCATAAAAGACACAGTGGTGAATTTTTAATGATCTCCTAAGACATAAACTATGTCTTAGAAAACAACACAGCTGAGCTAAAAACAGCATAATCATAATTAAAAGGCAGTGGTGATCAGAGTTTTCCAGATCTCCAAGCCCTGCCGGCTGCTGATAAGCTCCATCCACATTCTGATTGAATGATCACACCTGGTCCAGGTAATCAGCAGCTAGCAATGCTGGGGGAGCTGGAAACCCGGCAGGACGGTAGACCTGGAGGACCATGAATGAGCAGCCCTGGTGTGAACAGTGCTTAACCTCAGTGCTACAGATACCCTCTTTATATAATGTTGCTAATTTAATGCCTTTATCTCATTGCTCTTGACAATAGACATTAGAAGTTCATTATTTATTTTTCATAACAGGCAGTACAAATGTCAAAAAAATAATACAATTCTTCCACAATAGCTTCCCTATTGCTTCACCTGAAAGCAACAGGCTCTGGCCTCTTTGCTGTCTCATTTTTAACTTGTGTCCTTGATAGAGTCTGTACATATACTGTGTTCAACCCCTTCATGTCCAATGTTGCTAATTTACATTAATGGATTAATAAATCCAGGACTCCACTGACAGTAGCATCAGTTTAAAACGTAAAAAGAATATAAATATTTTATATAATTAGAAATAAAGTCACATTCAATACCTATAAGGTGCTTTAAGAACAGGTTCTTCTGACAAACCAAGATTGATTGAGCAAGAAAACCTCCAAGACATTCAGAACCTTATTTGGTCCAGTTTGGTTTCAAACTGCACTTTTGAGAGAGGACCAAGAGACTGGAAACATTGGGAAGTATTTCACCAAAGTAGTTCTGAACAGAGAGGGAAAAAAAACCACTTCACTCTAATCCTGTTAATTCATCGTATATTGATAAACACCTTCATCTCAAAACGGAGTTTGCCAACAAAAATCTTCTCTCGATGATCCCTACTGATTTGTGCTGAAAGTCTTTTTTTCTAGTTATTTTTATTGCCTTTTGCCTCCCATTCTCTTATCACAGAGGTTAATGTGCTCAGATTGAAAAAAGTCTTCAGTTAACCCGTGAAGCTTGTTTACGGGCTGTGGGCTGCCCTTTAGTTACCCAAGCACTTAAAAACACGTTTTGGATAAGTCTCATCCCTGCACCATATAGTATAGTGGAAGTGTTTAGGCGCTAATTTGTATGTTTTTGTGTTTATTAGCATTCTTTTACACCAACCCTCCCTTCAGCACCTCACTTTAATGTGTTTTTCTAATTGCAGAGAAGTGATGATGAGTTTCTTGATTCTGTGCATTCCAGGAGAAAATAATAATCACATGAGGCCTCCAGCTCCCCCATTACCTGAAGATAATCAAGTGTTCCAGTCTACGTTGCTCAGAGTCGGAGACGTGTTGATAACATTACAGACCCCTTTTTATTGGTAATTGTGTAACATGAAGACAAAGCAATATTTAAATCCCAGACTGGATCAGAAAATGACAGTAAAAGAGAAAAGACGGGATCTTAACATTGACTGAACCAGAGACCTGGGCGGAGTGATGTCATGCAGAAATTATGCCTTACAACTCGTTCCAATGAAGTCAACTCAGTCGCTGATTTTTTTATGATAGGGACACCTCCATGTTGGAACCAGAGTGATCGATTTGAGTCAGTTTTAGACTATGGACATGGGGGCCAGCAGGCTCAGATGATCAAGAACATGTTAAAAAAGGTATCGGATAAAGAATGGTTATTCTGACAAATAGAATGAGTAATAGCCGTTTGTTTCTCTGGATAAGTCTATTGGATTTGGGCTTCTTGGAATGCCAGACCAGTTCTCATAAACATTCATTCACAAGGAAGCAGCTCAGTGGCCTTGTGGTAGAGTGTCCACCCTGAGACTTGAAGGTTGTGAGTTCAAGCCATACAAAAGATGGGCCTTCCTGCTTGACACTCGGACCTCAAATGTTCAGAACAAACTCCGCACACTCAGGTGCGTGAAAACGAATGGAACTTTAACTTAACTTCAGTCTTTTTAAGTCGGACTGTAGGTAATTAAAATGACTAAAGAGTTTTTGTTATATTCGGTTTTGTATTTTCTCCTCATTGTCTCATTTACACTCTGAAGCACAAACTCCCCTTTTGCCCCATCTTTGACCTAATGTGTGTATATTTGTCATGGGACACTCAAACACGGTTCGAGGGTCTGACCTCAGCCTCTGTGACTGTGTAGCTGCTGCATCTCTAATCACAAAGTGTTGCTTCTCTGCATCCATTGAGAAAAACAAAACAAACCAAAAAATGTTTAAAAATCCGACTCGTGTCTTTGTGTGTCTGTCGCTGTGACTGCCCAACGTTGTCGTCTTTGCTGAAAAGGTGTGTGTGTGTGTGTGTGTGTGTGTGTGTTTTCACGTGGGAGTGAGTCACTGGGAAGTGCTTAACAGCGCCAGATCAAAGGGAGCCGACTTACGTCTGCCTGCTGCCTTTCTGGCTAATTAACGCAACACACACACACACAAACACACAATACGGAGACGGGAAGCTGTGTTATGAACTCATCTCCTCGCCTTTGTGTGTTTTACTATAATTAAAGTTAACTTTTAGCTTGTGAGCAGGGTGACTGCCTTTCCTAACCTTGTTCCACATCATTGTACCAGCACTGAAACTGACAACTTCAACAGTTTCTACGTTTGTTAGCACCCACTGATCACAGTTCACGTGTAGTCCTTCAAACCCATCTTATGAAACTGGTTTCATCCAGAGAAACATTAACGGTGGAGCCCTGACACCTTTCCCATCTCACGCCGCCTGTAAGGACAGAAGAGCGACCCAAAAGCGCTTAGACTTTTTGCTATCCTATTATTGTCCCAACCTATAGAATCAGGGGTCATGTCTCAAACTAAACCCATCCTTCCTCGGAGCTTAAAGCCGCTTTCTTTCCACAGTGTTTCAGAATTAGGAAAGCCTGTTGGAGAAAAGGTAAAACGCCTACAATCATATGAGATATGATCCTCCTTTCAAACCCTTTGACAAATTTTCAAGGTTAAATGACCAAATCTGAATTTAGATCTAAGCTTAAAGTAGGAAGATAATATTAACGCTATAGATCTGGATTATAGTGCAGAGCATCTGTTGAGCAAAAGTTCTTCAAATACTGGGTTTGATTAGGTTTGATAAATGTTTAGAACAAATAGTTATTTTATGCAGAGATTAAATATCTGTATTTTTTAATTTTGGAAATTACTTGTAAGTTGTTTATAAAATGCTCAATTCTTACCTTTTTTACAACTTCTAATATTGTGACATAAAGA
The DNA here is from genome assembly GCA_014656515.1 of Oryzias celebensis. NCBI lineage: Eukaryota > Metazoa > Chordata > Actinopteri > Beloniformes > Adrianichthyidae > Oryzias > Oryzias celebensis. The sequence continues at coordinate 3,407,164 of BNCR01000016.1, forward strand.
AAACAAATAGAAAAATGTGGTTTTAATTCAAAAAAACAAATCCATAAAAATTTGTCTCTCCAAACATGTTTAAATATTCTGTTTTCTTTATCCCTTTTCACTGGTAACTGGCTTTGTGACCTATTGATAGAGTGCAAAGATAGTAATTTAGTGACGTTTTGAGTCAAACTAAAGGTTTTTTCCATGTTGGGACAGTCCAGCAGACAGTCTTTGAATACTCATACATTTTTATTTTTGTTGTTTGTGCCTCACTACCGGAACATACCAAAAACAGGAACAATCTGAACTAGTTGGGAAGGTTATCTAGTCCTATTTCCTCGTTTGGAGCAGTACTTGAATAAGACATTTGATTTGAGCAGATGGAAATTTGCTTTTTTTTTTTTTTTGCCAAGTTTAGGTGAACTTTCATGGAAACGGTTAAAAGTACAACCTACAGCTTTCCTGCTTCACGCAGCATCAAGAGTTAGAAAGGACATTGTTTTGATATCTGAGCGGGCTCAAAGTGTCCTCACCACTGTCCATATAAAAAAGGTCTTTAGAGAATGGTCAGATCGTCGTTGCTAAGCAGATGCTTGAACCCTCGTACTCACATCAGTACCAGACCGAATGTGACAGAACTATTGGCCGGCTCGCGGAAAAGACACCTTGAAACCGTTCTCTGGATTCATGAACGATACTGTTGTGCTCTGAGCTCAAAATGTAGCAGAGCACGTAATGCGTTGATGGCAGATCAATGCATAATAAGTCATGACTTTGTGATTTATTGATTCTATGTAAAGACACAACACGGGAAAGGACGTCTGCAACAAAAAACGTACAATTATTATGACAACAGGGTTTCTGCTTTGGAATTGATTTCTAAAAAGTTTGTTGGACTCAACAGAAATACGTTTTACCCGTTTTAAGCTTTAACAAAGTTTTGGGTTTGAGTAAGTTGAATAATTTCTGCTTCCGGCTGATGATGTCAGGCGCCATCGTATCAGCAGCCAGGTCCCTCTCTGGAGTTGAACTAGGGCACTCCTTCAAATGAATGGTAGATTCATAAATCTACTTTTCTGTTATGCGATACATCTGAGATTGTGTAAACCACACCAACAACCAACCATCCTGATGTACAGATCAGAACTCTCTTGGGACCAAATCATTCGCTCGCTGACTCTTTTTGTTGATGAATCTTACTGCATCCTTGGGCTGCTTCTGCAATGGCTTATCACATCCCAGACTCCCATGTGTCTGCCTTCATTTTTTAAAACTCATAAATGATTGTCAGCAGGAATATTTTGATCTGTCATTGCTTAGCGGTAAGCGTTTATTGAGGTCGAGAGCGATAAGGTCTGACAGATAAGGTAATGACAGCGGACTCGAACACTCAACCCAACCTGCTGTTTTAACCTCAGACCCGCCGCTGCAATGAGCCACAGCTGCTTCCCCACCACTCCACTGCAAGTATTGTTTCCATGGCGATCCCTCTGCCTCCTCCCGTTATGACTAAGCATCACAGAGGCGTGTGTGCATACATGCATGCATGCATGTGCTTCCAAGACGCATCAGATCTCCTTTCCTTTCCGCCTTTCCTGCGAATCTACTGCAGCCCGAAGCACAGTTGTCCAACACGCACCGCAGCAAAGTAACGGCTCAATGCATCCCGCCTTTGCATGTACACATCTACATTGTTTCTTGAAAATCAGGACATAAACTCCTGACAATACTTGTGCAGCACTTTCCCCAGCATTAGCATGCAGAGGAACATATTGTACACGTGCTCATATTTAGAGACCAGACCAATTAACAAAACCAGTGTTGTGCAACCACGTTGGTAATTGCTAAGTGTTTAGTTGTACATGACTTAATGAACTGTGGGAACTAAGGCATCAAACAGGAATCTGCAAATATACTTGGTGTCTAAATTTATGTTTTAGTTTCAAGGGTACCTTTTCAAAATGAAGGCTTTATTTGGCCTATTAAGATCGTTTTTAATGACACTTTTTCAATGACCGTGTTTCTTATGTTATTTTTTTCTTCGGCGTCGTTCTTGCAGAATCTTCCATCGAGACAAACACCTTAAGAAATGTTTTGAAAAACATTGCTACGCTCAATGCGCTGCAGTTTGACTGAAGAGCTTGAGCCACTGCAGTGTTGTTGTGTTATATAATAGCTGAATTTAACAAGCAAATTTAGCAGCTGACTGCTGGAGTCTTTTGTGGGCAGCAAAGGCAGAAAGGTGATTAAAAAAAAGCTTTTAATAACCAGGGAGGAAAGAAGAGCAACTTTATGCCATGCTGTAGATAAATGTAATCAGAAGGAAAAAGGGATTTGATTTCTATATGATGAAATTCAGAACAACAGAAGGAATATGGAGTTTTCAGCACTTTTTTATTTGTTTTTTTTAAATGGCTGCTTTTAGAGAGAACTATTTGCTCAAAGTTCTTGCATTTTGTCACAGCGACTTTGGTCCCATAGAGGCTGCAGAACAAACAATGGTCTCTAAGCTCGCCTGCTGTTTACATCCAGCTGAAGCCTTATGGTGTCTCAGACAGTTTCAGGTGAAATGATCTGCTTGGTAAAACTCTTGGTTTTAACACAAAAGTCAATTGAAAATTGAGCTTGACGCCAAACCAATAGACCAGCTGCTTGTGTTGAGGATTCTTAATAGCTTTATGCAACAAGAGGAAAAACAAGCATCTATGCCGGGAATGTCCAAAGTCCGGCAGGTGGTCCAAGTGTGTGTTCAAATTTCCACCAGCCTGCAGGCTCCTATCATAAAATGAATCAAATGTGACCCCAACACTTCCTGAGAACTACGATGTATTGATAATGATTGTGGCTACAACCTGTGGCTACTTGACTTTCTCTTTTTCGTCATTTTATTTCTACTCTTTAAATATCAAATTTCCAGTAATTTTGGTAGTAAAATGTATTTAGGTGTGTTTATGTTTTAGGTGGAGAAATGCAAAGTATCCAATTGCTATAAAATCTTCATGAAACGTTATTATAAGGGTTCAACAAATGGGTTGGCTCTCACACATTTTCACCTCGCCATATCTGGCCAAGATATGGCGAGGTGTTTACTACAGATCTGTGTTTACTACAGATCAGCACTTTAAGTAGACTGGCTACTAATCGAGACCAGTAATTATTCACCTCGTAGACAGTGGATAAACGAGGTTCATTGAAATAAGGCATGGTGCCATATTTATAGTGTGCTGAGTTTTTTCATGTCATCATGAATTGTCTTTCTGCCCACAAGTCGGCCCCTCCTTTTCTAAAGAAGAGAATTATCAAATGGATGATGGCGTTTTCATGTTCTTCTTTTAATGCAATCATGTACTGTCTATTAGGTCACTAATCAGCCTCTTGTGTTTCGTGTTTCTCCCTCCTTGGTCAATAGAGATTGGTGTTTTCTACAGACTGACACTTTAAGGAAATCGCCCATATCTTCTCTGTGTCATCTCTTCAAACCCGGCGCTTATTGGACACTGGCGTCAATGAGAGACGGGCAAAAAATAGCTGATTGACAGGGTTTGTTGTCAATGTTTACAGGTTGATGTGGTCAGTGGCTCCCTGTAGTAACAACAGTCCAGAAGGCAGTGACAGTCATCATCTTCCTGAACATGTAGAGGATTGATTTGTTCAGCGATGACTGCATTGTGCTGATTGCTCCTTTAATGAAGCAACATCTCTAGTGGCAGTATGATGGTGTGGGCCGTCCATGCATCCATCCATTCATCCATTTATTGATTTTCAATACTCGCAGAATCCCTCTCGGGGTTACAGAATTGCTGGAGCTTCTCCCAGCCACTGTTCGGTGAAGGTGGGCTACACCCCCAGACCCTTGACCTTATCAGTTCATTGTAGGTGGGCGTGACATCATTGGAGCCAGTTTTAATGCGATAGCAACATAAGATTTTGCAACCTATGGGTAGTCCCATATCAAGAACCAAATTCTGTCTTTCATGATCCCACCCCGAAGTTTGGAACTAAGAGAATTCAATGAAACACCACTGAACACTTGCGCATGCTGTTCGTTGATAGATGGACCTGCCCAGCACGGCGTATGACATGCTGGTTCTTCCACACATAACTGAGGGTCCTGAAAGTTCAATGAAGACATTAGTTAAATTGCCAATTTGCTGTATTTTTTCAAACTTCAATCATCCGATTCCACCAAATGCCAAACAGTAGTTGGTGGCAGAGCAAGCAGTATCACGTTAGCTGAGAAGATTTGGCCCATATTTTATCTGCACAGCCCACAGAGCCGGCTCATAAAATATGGGCTCTGACAAATGCGCCAGCTCCTTCAGTCACACATCACTGAAGTGCCGTCTTATTACGGCTGCCCTCAAAGAAGCATAGACGAAAGGTTTTAGTCCATGAAGTTATTTGATCAAGTTTAAGTTAATGCCTCTTTGTTAAAAGAGACCACCTTATTACACCTCACTTTTGTCTCATTCCCCACTTTGCTGTCTAATTCAGACAGATAGGTGGGCAGACAGGTGAATTTTCCTGCTATTATGACATAAGCATCTCCTGGCCTCGGGCAGTGTGCGGGGTTTGTACTGAATCTAATGCTTTTCCTTTCTGCTGAACAGCTCCTGCTCTGCTCAGCTCCTTAATTAGTCTTTGTTTATATTGCCAGGCTTTGGCATTTTCTGCTTTTGCACAAACTGGTTTTAGTCTGGACTCATTTAGCAGCAAGAAAAAAAAAGGCATCTCATGACAGTTCCGGCCGAACCAGCAGCCAAGTTTTTAACACTTTTCCAAACTGTGTCACCAAGAAAGCCGACTGAAGCTCTAATTAAACAGAGAAGCAGATTGTTTTCTGGATTTTACTCACCCATCAGGACAGCAGACCTGAAAACCACAGCAGGGACATCCAGGGATTATCCTGGTTTTTTCCTTACTGTAAATATTTGCAGGTGGTTTAGCATCTGAAGTGATCACGGAAACACTAAAAGCTCTATGCAGTTTGATTACCATGAGCTGTGGTAAAACACTGAGAGTAGGGGGGTCAGGAGGAACAGCAGGAATGTTGACTAACTCAGGTTCTGGATAAAAGGAAGAACAGACAGATGAACTGGAAGAGGATCAGCAGATGCAAATGAAGACACAAGATCTTACATAGAGACGTCATGAGAAGGAGGGATCCGAGATGGGGGAGGAGTTGACATTGCAGACCAAAAGGAAGATGGAAATACAGAGTGGGTGAATGTATCGGATACAAAGAGGGAGGAAATGGGAAGAATGAGGGGATGATGGATAGATGGATGGATGAAAGGATGGGTTTATGGATGGATGGATGGATGATTGATACTTAAATTTGAAAAGTTCTCTTCAGTGCATCATTTATTAACAAACAAATAACTTATAACTATTTCAAAAAATGTTACAGAGCAGATGTACTAATACTAATAAGTTCCTCATGAAGTCAAAAAAATAAGAAAGTACAAGTAATTTACTTTGACTACAAATAGGTGCATTGTTCATCAGAAAGAAGAATTTACAATTTAAGAGTGTTAAAACAAGGAAGTAAGGGAGATGGATGGAATGGCTTGAGAGAGAAGCAGATGGACTGGAACTAGAGGATTATGGGATGTAGATTGTGTAGAAGTGTCTCTAAAAGTTTTGATAAAAGTAACATTCCAAACAGCACAAAGTAGGGAATGCATGTGAAAGAGATGATGAGGGAGGGATGAAAGGGATTGAAGGGGAAATGAAGGAGGATGAACCAATGAAAACAGAGAAAAATGAAAGGAGAGACATGCAGGGGGCACCCCCCACCCCCAGGTTTTTTTTTTGGTGGAACCGCCTTCAGGTTATTCTTAGTTTGGCTGGCAGTCTCTTCCTCACAGGTGCCACATGCCTTTTTAGGCCTAAATTTAGTTTCACACAACAAAGAGTGCATCCTCAGCCAGCGACGTTCAGCTCTCCGTCTGCGGTTCCAAAACCACGGTTTCTCTCGAGGAAGAAGCTCTGCAGGGCTTCGGGAGATCTGGTTTGGTGTTCGGGATGTTGAGCCTGACATGATGAAGGCAGCTGGAACGTACCTGCTCACACTCCTGTCCACCTTTAGTGGGATTCAGCCTCAGCGTTCGCTGATAATTTAGTTCCTAGTTTCACTATGACCCTTCGGAAACAATCATTTCTCCATAATAAGCATTTATGCTGTAAAACGGAAAGATAACTTGCTATTCCATATATGGTCAAACACTAGAATTAAGGCGACACATGCGTTCAAGAACATCGAACGTGCATCACATGCCTGGTGTTTATGTAGCTTTACTGTTTCGGCATCCATCAGGTTCGTTTGTCCTGTCTGTTGGATCATTCTTCATGAATCTGATCAAGATGGAGAATTGTAGAAGTAATTAGTTATCTTAATCTTGTTGAAGAGTTTGATCACAGATGAAGATGTTCAGGTGATTTCTTTGAATGGAAAGAGTTAAGTACACTGCTGGCAAACCACTAACTGCAGTGCAGAAAAATTAATCTCCATTATCCATGCTGACTCTTTCCCAGCAGGTGGTAGATTGTGTCACCCGAGGGAAGCAGCAGGTGGGAGGCTCTGCTATATATGGTACCAAGAGAGCTGGTTTAGTTCATGTCTTTCGTCACTGTGTCACTCAGAAGTACCCTGATTGAATCCAAAACTGCCGTTGGCTTTTAAACACAAACCATGGTCAACTTTCAGGCATTCCCTCTGGTTCTTATGAATTATTGATTTCCTCTTTTCTTACCCATTCCTGCTATTAGCAGGAAATCCAAACCCCAAGTTTTTTTCTCCTCAATATCCTTCCTTATATCTTTAACCCTTTAATACTCATTTCTGTAATATGATGGTAAAATAACAAAAGCTCTTTGAACAACTGTAGCTTTTCAACCGTTAATGCAAATTACATAATTCCAACAGACTAAAGCAAAATCTTTCTGCGTCAGAAAAGTTGCATATCGGCACAAAACTGCTTTTCTTCCCTTCAGAATCTATTGAGTTTACTTTCATTGCTTAAATGGTTAAAGAGTTGCGGTAGTTCAAAGAACATTAACACTGGTGCTAAAGCTTCGCAAAAGTCAAAAAACATCAAAGACATCTAAAATAATTACAAAATCCATAATCTGATTTATTCTGAACATCTGAAAATCATTCAGCTTTGGGGCTATGCCACCTTCTGACTGTTAGCCATCTAGCTAGCCTTACCTCCCAGCAGCGTGGAAGCTAACAGCACTGCTAGTTCTTTATGGTGCAGAGGCAAACATCACTTCCATGAGATTACCTCCAAAATTGCAAACAAAATACATGTAATTCAAGTACCACTACCTCTTAGGGAGGTAGAGAAGTCCACATCTGAAACACTGACAGGAGTTGGCTAACAGCTATGCTAAGATAACAGATGCAAAAAGTAAAGAAAAAAAAAAACATCACTTGGATTTAAAATGTGAAAAATAACACAAAACAAGTGTAGAAAGTTAAAGTCTATCATTTATGACTGTTAAAATGAAGATTTGATACTTTTTAGCCCATCAAAGAGACTATGAAGTAAAAAAAAAACTGTCCCAACAAAACAGGAAGTGACACAAATACCAAAAATATGTACAAAAACATGCAGATGTTGGATTAGTAAACTGTTTTATTTCTTTGACTGATCATTTGATCATTGCTGAGTTTTTCTGCTTTCAGATACATTCTTTAGGTGAATGAAGTTTGGTAAAAGCCCTTAAGTTGTCATTGAAAAATAGTTGTAAAAGTGCAAAAGTTTTCACCTTTTTTTGTTGTTGTTGTTTTTCAGAATCATGTGATGAGCAAATTGGCTTTATTTCCTTCTTGGACAAAGAAGAGATTTTGTTTTAAAAATGTAACAGTCCATATTCTGTTTATCCATCTTCTAAACTCTCTAAATCCTGGGGATTGTTGAGATGGGTTGCTGGAGCCCATCAGTGGTACATTAAATGTCCCCAGTCTGTTGCAGTGGTAATTTTAAAATGTATTTGTATTTATTTAAAATAACATTGGGTTTTATAAGCAACAAGCAAAATTCAGTTTGAAATCAGAGTCCAGATGTGGTTTAGTTTTGTGATTTTGGTGCAAAACTAAACAAAAAAGTACTGGCAGTGGTTTTTACTTCATGAGAAAATTCCATATGTGTATTTAAGAGGTTGCTTCAGCTCACACAGTTTTACACTCTGGTGTTCCTTAAATGAAAATTAAAACATTTGGGCATATTTATTTTGAAAACCAAAAAATAAGCCTTGATTTGCCACATAAAGGTGGAGAAGTCCGTCCGTGTCTAGTGAATACGGTGACAGTAGAGTGTGTTCAGTGTGTTGCTTCATTCCCACAAAAATTAACAGAAGATTTTCTGAAAAGAAGAAAGAGATTGTGGAAAAAAATGACATAAAAACATCCAAGTCCTTTTGCGAGTCACAGAAGTGTCAGTTTTGGCCCTCAGTGCAACATACATTGGAACAAAGAGCTTTTCGTGCTCATCATGTCAGAGCGCCGGCCGGACAGAGGAACACCCTCCAGACTGCACGCCACATCCCTGTGATCTTTAGCTCCGGGCATTCCCATCATGCTGAGCTTTTTGGGTCATCAGTTGTAAGTTTTTCTTTGATTTAGAAACTTTAAATTGGCTGTACCTCCTCCTCCTGCCTCTTTTCCTCGTGTCGTCCGGTATTCTATGATCCTCCTTTGAGTCATTTAAATCCCCTTCGTTTCAGTGTGCTCTCATTAGAGAAGGAAATCCATTTCACCTCTGCTGTGATGGGGGTTAGCGAGCCTGAATCAGACTCTGCTGAGCTCCAGATTGTTTCAAATTTAGTCTTAATTGATTTGATAATAGATTATTCAGTCTGTTATGCCGTCTGTGTTATCAAAGTCAAACGTGGGACTCTTGTATAAGTTCAACATGTAAAACATGAATAATTAACTGACCATTAACTTCAGATCCTTGTGCTTTAGTGGATTTTATTTAGATTACATTAGAGCTCACCGGCTCGTCAGATCAGGTTCTCGGTTCCTCCTGTTTGATCAGATTATTCACATATCATAATTGATGATACTGTGATGCACTTGGTTGTTTTTACGCTGTAGTAAAACAAACCCATTGTTCCTCAATATAAATGGCATTTTCCCATAACAATTATCATAGATTCATTTTATTTGAAATATTTATGTACTTGTGTAGGCAGATTCAATAAAAAAACTTGCCATAGCGATCGTAAGAATAGAAATCAATGAAGTTGATTTATCGCTAACCCTCTTTTTGAAAACTCGATCTTCAGCCGATTGGTTGGGACAAGTCAGGATGAGTCTTTTTTTTGAGGCTGCAGGAGTAGCTGCACCTCAGTGCTGCTTCGCAGTTGCTGCAGCAGTGAAATGCAGCTCTGACCAGTTTTTTCCAGAAGCTCTTCTTGGTCGTGCAGCCACTGAAAACCACTGTCGAAAAGAAGGGGCGTCGGTAATGACAGAGGGCCATAGTTTGCATAATAGGCTGGTATGTTTAGTTGCAGTGGTTTCCTCTCACCTCATAATCATGGCTGGGTCGCCTCAGTGTTTGGTTGGTTTGTTCTTGCTGTCAGGGTTTGGATTTTTCTCCACTTTCCCCTCTTAAAGGTCCAAAATCCTGGGATAAATGAATTTATCAACAGAGTTGTCCACTGACTGTATATGAGGACTGGAGTGGCCCCTCCCACAGGAATCACACGATGGCTCCAAGAAGTCAAAATCTCATAGACGTATAAAGAAATAAACCGCTATTACTCAGTCATTCTTATTGTCAGAACTACCATTCTTGCTCTGATACCTTTTAATAAAATCCAATATTTTTTCATGATTTCTTTTCTGCTGTGAAAGTTATTCAAGTTCTTGACTGACCAATCAGATGCCTGAATGAAAGTAGGCGGTGCCTGCTGTCCAAATGTTTCATTGATTTCATGAAGTGGTTGGTGTGTGGTCTTCCAACAAGCTCATTGCTGATTGGCAAGAGTCTTAGCCATAGAAATGTTGGCTTGGACCAATCAGGGCATCTGTCCAGGACTATGACCCTGCTGCATCAAAAAAAGTAGGTACAGGTGATGGACGTTACCTCAGAAACGTCAGAGAAGGATGATTTTTTTCAGAAGAAAAAAGAACAAAACAATAAAACATCACATGTGCATGGATAAATGTTTTTTTTTTTAACTTTTTTTAAACTGTCTTTCATACACACTGAATATGACTAGTTTTTGTTTAGTTTTACATGGTTACTGAAAGAACTCCTCTCTGCTCGGCTTAAGTCCTAAGTTTGGGACTTAGAGAACAAAGTGCAGGCATTGTGAGGAGAGCGTGGCAGGCAGCCGGAGCTGCAGAGAGATCATTGCCACACTCGGGGCCAAGTCCATCAAATCCCTTACAGCTGCTATAAGCATCATAAACCCTCCTGAGTGAATCTCTGCCAGCCAGCGTCATGACTTTACCACAGGAATCACACTCTCTGTGTACGGCACCGGCGGCTTCAACCTGGAAGTCCAAACGACAAACAAACTTAAATGTATCTAAATACTAACCCAAACGCCTCTCTCTAGTCACCCTAGTTATACCAATTGTTATGGACGGCCCCATCCGGAGACATTTGCACATCGTCCCGTCAGAGCTGCAGCTGCAGCCCTGAGACCACCCTGCTTTCACCCGACTTCGTAACGGTGTGATCCCCACCTGTGACTGGGCTGCCACCACACTACTTCTACAAGCCAACCCCCATAAGGGTGCATGTGACTAAGGTTGTAGTAAGCTTATTTTTCAGAATCTGCTGCGGTAAAACAACAGGAAATGAAATGCCATTAACTTCCTGTAAACCTTTTGAAATGAACTCATTTGCTTCCCACAGGAATCTGCTGTTTCCTTCCTCCTTGTTTGTCTCTTGACAATGAGTGACAGTATTCAGGGCTGCAACGTTAGTGTGTTTAGAGCGACGTGACGCCCCGTCGCCAACAGCAACACGGCCGATCGGTGTCATCTCGCTCACACCGGCGTCCCTCTCAGCACCTCTGAGTGTTAAAAACCGCCAGGAAAACATGTTGTATTGGAATTGGCCGGCATCCATTTGTCAGCTGATATTTGATGAAGGAAAAAAAGGAACTCAAAGCAGAGAGTGAATGAGAATGATCCGTGTGATGCGTGGAAGTGGGGTCATGAAAGAGCATTCCATTTTCCCACAGGATGGAGGCAAAAAATAGAGCAGAAAATATGAAAGGTGCCGCGAGTCAAAGACGATGATGTTCAGGTTGAGATGAGAGTTCTGAGGGAGGAAGATAAGAGGGGTAGAAATTTAGAAAGGTTAAAAATAGCAGCGGTACATGCACACAGAACAGGTGGAAAATCAGGAAGGCGAGGGGAGACTTCCAGGCTGGAATGTGCCAAAGGAAAAGTCAGGAACCACATGGTATCTGACTTCGGTAGAGAAAGCCATCAGCTCGAAATCTCAAGATCTCATCTGCATTTAAGCAACTGTCCACCCGTCACGGCAGAGATAATCACATCCATAAAATGTTGACTCACTTAGAGAATGTGAAAAATCAGCATCAACCTCACCTGCAGGCAGGAGCAGGATTTAATGTTGATTTCTTATTTTCCTGGACAGCTAATGACTCTGTGCTGCTTTTATTTAATAAATCAGTTTCTTTTTGCCTTCTGTTAAAGACATTCTTCATTACGTGTGTTGAAATTAATTAGTTTAAAACCATTAGTTGACGGCCGGCTCAGATTCTCAGATAAAGACCAGCTTCCTTCGTTTGTCTAACATCACTCCTCGTTACCACTTTCATTCAGCGGTGCCTTTTTTTCTCAAATTCTTCAACACTGGAGGTATTTTTCAAGCTATGACTGTTTGTGCAGGTTGTGGCTGATTTTAAAGCTGGAGGGTGACGGCATGGATGCTGTGAAAGGGAGGGAAAAATGTATGGACCAATACTTCAAGCACTCTTGCCTCACAGCAAGCAGGCTGGTTCCAATCCCAGCTGGGTTTCTTTCTGTGTGGATGTGTGGGTTTTTCTTCCCACAGTCCAAAAACAGACTTCATTGGGTTAATTGGGGACTCTACTTTGTGTGTGCGGTTGTTTGTCCTTGTGTGTGAACCCTGCATTTACCCCTCAGGCGCTCGTTAGGCTCCAGCAACCACCAAGGGTATACGTTAAGATAAACTGTTTTTGTGTAAAGGAAACACAAATAATGACCAGACTACATCTAAACCCAAATCATGTTACCTCCACCTCTGTGCTTATCATTTGGTATATATTTGTGCTGATGTGCTTTAGTTCAGTCCTCCCCAACGTTTTTCAGGCCATGGGCTAAAAGAACAAAGTTTCACAGAATGTTCTGTACCACGCTAAAGTACAGGGGTCCAAATTATTTATTTATTTACTTACTTACTTATTTATCTACGCCTGTCCGGTACCAACTGTCCTACGGACCGGTACCAGTGCTCTACTTGGGGTTTGTTAGTTTTCAACGTTGTCATCTGTTTGTAGGAGATTGCCTGTGTGATGCTGCCGGTTTTGTACGTAGTGCCCAAGAACGAACTTAAAAACTGATAAATCGTTGCGTGAACTAAGGAGTTTTGAACGTGGAAGCTTGAAACGTACATATTCATGCATTTACATGGACTTTTTATTAGAAGTGACTGCTTGAGCGCGTGTTGCAGAGGCCGGTGGGAACATAGCTTCATGAATGAAACTAGTTTTTTTTTTTTCCTTTACTGCATCCAAACCTAAACTTGGACTCATTGCAGAAAACTATTTTTCTAAACATGGCCACACTCTTTGGTGATCAATAACTGAAGTGCTTTTGATTAGCAGGAACTGATGAGCGGGGCACTTGTCCTGCCCTCATCTGTCCTCCATCAGGCTGGACCTCAGTTGGCAGCTAATTGCTCTAAGCGTTGGTCAAGTATCTTTCATTGAAGCTGTCGCCATCAGACTCGGATCAATCCTCTTTCTTGCTTGCCCCTTTAGATAGTTCTTTTCTGTGTCTCGAAATGTCATTTTCACTTGGAAATCAGTTATTTCCCGTAAATATAAAAGGAGGCATCAGTTGGACACAGCTTGGCTGCAAAGTTTCCTTCGTCTGTTTTGCTGTCTACTTAGTGGCGTTGAGTCAACCTTATTGTTTAAGAAACAAATGGTTGAACATCATTTGGACATCTGAAGTCTTCAGGTTTTGGTTTAACTGTTGCTTCTTTGTTCAAAAGTAACAATTATACCTAAAGGCAAGACGGAACCTGCTCTTACCAGCCAGCGAGGCATCCGTTTCCATCGCCCTTGATAACACTGTTGACTGCAGGCCATAATTTGTCTGTCAGCTTTTGATA